>JAQNBH010000011.1:14855000-15175000 GCA_028752905.1 Cladorhizidae sp. MBARI D1340-BT2
TATGACCAGCACTACCTTCACTTACACTATGACCAGCACTACCTTCACTTACACTATGACCAGCACTACCTTCACTTACACTATGAACAGCACTACCTTCACTTACACTATGACTAGCACCTTTACTTATACTATGACCAGCACTAACTTCCCTTACTATGACCAGCACTATGGCCACCACCACAGCTATAACCACAAGTAGGAGTATGATGACAAAACCCAGAGCTGGACCAGTGACGTTACTTCTTGGAGCAGGACCTGGTAAGGGGACATGAAGTAACAGATGAAGGATTTTGCATTGTCTGCCTAAAATGTAACCTAAACTAAAATGTACATAGGATCCATATAAGTTCTGAGCCGATTGGCCAATGACTATACTTGTGTTATTTTTATTTTCAGCTGTAACTTTCTTCCCACCATAAACTTTCATATCAAAATACAATAAGCTGCAGTTTGGTACAAGAGTGAGCCCCACTGAGGTAAGAGAATGAAAGCTATGGTTCATGTCACATGGTGTACAAAACTTGCCCTACAAAACATGGGCAGTGTCACTTACCGATGGTAGTAGGTATGTAGTAGCCGTGGTGAATAAGGTGTACTGCCTAGTGCTGGTCTGCCGCACTGATCTTCGAGACACAGACTAGCATTAGCACAGGAAGAGATAGAGGGGAAGAAAGATGAAGCAAAGAAATGCACAACTAGAGTTAAAAATGGCTGTAAGAATATTGCTTGTAGCATCAATTAGCAGATTGAAATCTTGGATATGAATATTCAAACACTGAGCAGCCTCTTAGGTGCCGGGCGCTCTAGTCTTGGTTATGAATATTCAAAACTGAGCAGCCTCTTGGGTGCTGGGCACTCTTGGATATGAATATTCAAACCCAAGCAGACTCTTAGGTGCCTTGCACACATGGATATGAATATTCGCAAGCAAATATCCTTTCCCTCTTGGAGACTTTGAATACACATTACCCAACACTCATACTTTATAACTAGTAATATGCCTGCTTAAAGAATAAATGTTCATTGAGGCATAGAGGTGGGTCATAGGAAATCCTATAGTTTACAACTAGGTAGTCATCGGTTACTTCTGCAACAACTTTTGTCTCTTTCCAGAACTCTATACAAAGACTATTCTGTTTATAAGACGAGTAAGGGAGGGCGAGTAAGGGAGTGTGAGTAAGGGAGGGTGAGTAAGGGAGGGTGAGTTAGGGATGGTGAGTAAAGGTGGGTGGGTAAGGGAGAGTGTGTAAGGGAGAGTGTGTAAGGGAGAGTGTGTAAGGGAGAGTGTGTAAGGGAGGGTGTGTAAGGGATTGTGAGTAAGGGAGGGTGAGTAAGGGAGGGCGAGTAAGGGAGGGTGAGTAAGGGAGGGTGAGTAAGGGAGGGCGAGTAAGGGAGTGTGAGTAAGGGAGGGTGAGTAAGGGAGGGTGAGTAAGGGATGGTGAGTAAAGGTGGGTGGGTAAGGGAGAGTGTGTAAGGGAGAGTGTGTAAGGGAGAGTGTGTAAGGGAGGGTGTGTAAGGGATGGTGAGTAAGGGAGGGTGAGTAAGGGAGGGCGAGTAAGGGAGGGTGAGTAAGGGAGGGTGAGTAAGGGAGGGCGAGTAAGGGAGTGTGAGTAAGGGAGGGTGAGTAAGGGAGGGTGAGTAAGGGAGGGCGAGTAAGGGAGTGTGAGTAAGGGAGGGTGAGTAAGGGAGGGTGAATAAGGGAGGGTGAGTAAAGGTGGGTGGGTAAGGGAGAGTGTGTAAGGGAGAGTGTGTAAGGGAGGGTGTGTAAGGGAGGGTGAGTAAGGGAGGGTAAGTAAGGGAGCGTGGGTAAGGGAGCGTGAGTAAGGGAGGGTGGGTAAGGGAGGATGCGTAAGGGATGGTGAGTAAGGGAGGGTGAGTAAGGGAGGGTGTGTAAGGGAGGGTGAGTAAGGGAGGGTGTGTAAGGTAGGGTGAGTAAGGGAGGGTGAGTAAGGGAGCGTGGTAAGGGAGAGTGTGCAAGGGAGGGTGTGTAAGGATGGTGAGTAAGGGAGGATGAGTAAGGGAGCATGAGTATGGGAGGTTGAGTAAGGGAGGGTGAGTAAGGGAGGATGGTGGATGGGTAACACTGAGTGTGTTTACCAGGTTAGCTAGGAAAGACTAGAACCAACAATGATGTAGGTGCCAAGGCTAGCACCAACAGTGAAGTAGGTGCTTAACAAATAGAGGCTAGAGCCAATAATGAAGTAGGTGCCTAACATTTAGGGCTAGCACCAACAGTGAAGTAGGTTTATAACAAATAGAGGCTGCTAGAATCAAGAATAAAGTAGGTGCCTAACAAATCGAGGCTAGAACCAACATTCAAGTAAGTGTTTAATAAATAGAGGATAGAACCAACAGTGATGTAGGTGCTTAACAAATAGAGGCTAGAACCAACAGTGAAGTGTAGCTGCTTAACAAATAGAGGCTAGAACCAAGACTGAAGTAGGTGCTTAACAAAGAGAGGCTAGACCAACATGAAGTAGATACTTATCAAATAGAGGCTAGAACCAATAGTGAAGTAGGTGCTTGACAAATAACAAATAGAGGCTGGAACCAACAGTAAAGTAGGTGCTTAACAAATAGAGGCTAGAGCCAACAATGAAGTTGGTGCTTAACAAATAGACATTTTGTTATATTCATGGTACGCACATGCCTAGGTAATATTATTTTGTTCACCCATTACCCCACCCACCTCTAGTGGAAGATCACCTCTTGGTATGACTATTTCCCCCCTAAAGTAACCACATTACACAATACAATTCAAGAGGTCTACTTTTTAGCACAAAACAGTTGCCCCAAGATCTTGGCCTCATGAACTAGAATGACCTCTGGCCCCTGGGTACTGCCCCAAAATACTATATTAAGTAATCACACACAAACCACTACACTAGTGTAAATTACTGCTATACAAATAACAGTAAACACAAACAACAGTTGTAGAGTTTCAAGTTACTACATCCTTCCACTCTTAATTGGAACAAGGGGAATACAAATAACAGTAAACACAAACAACAGTTGTAGAGTTTCAAGTTACTACATCCTTCCACTCTTAATTGGAACAAGGGGAATATCTGTTCTTTTTTGTCATATCTAGCATAATCCCCTCTACAGTAGTTGGAGTCTTGTATCCGCTCCAACAACTCTGCCTTCGCATGAGCAAAAACGAAATTTTGCAAGGTATTTGGTGGCACTATGAATGTCCACAACTGGTGTGCTCTCTAATTCATCATCATCTTTAAAATCATTTTCCTTTTCCATTCCTTCCCTGATAGTTGTCCTCACAATATCCTATTCAAGGATTTCAATAGTAGCTAATTCCCGATCACAGTTCAAATACTCTTGCCAGATCATGCCAGTTTCAGCCAACATGGTTTGTAGTTCGGACTCAGCCTCATCACATCCTCATTAATTATGCAATCAACTAAGGTATCCAGAAATCCACACTTGCCAAAATATTTTTTATTAATAGTCATTGCAATTTCTCTACTCTGTGCATTTTTAACCAAAACTTCTTTGCCAGCTCAGATGTGCACAACAAGCCTTATCTATACGATTTGAGTATATACATGTGAAGAAGCTGCTTCCTATAATGTATAATGTGTTCTAAAAGAATGCTGATGAGCTTGCAGAGTGTCTGGTTATGCACTGTGGAAACATTCAGGCAACAGTACAAGGAACTCCTCACAACATCCTTGGCTGATGGTCCCAACTCAAAGACCAAGTACCATGTGATCCATGGCGAGTTCTATGAAAAAAGCACCCAATTTCATGTGATACCCAAGTCAATTTTCTGGTGTTAAATATAACAAGGAGATTGTTCAATTTTATACATAGCCTAGGTTTAACTGGTGTTACCCAGACATGATGCAAACATGCAGGAAAATCTACATTGACATTCGTAAAAAGAGATATTCCAAACCAACGAATTGAGCAGGAACTTGGCAGGAACCCCAGTGAAACCCCCAAAAATGGAGATAACTAATGTTGGTGTGATCTACAATATAAAAAAGGGAGGTAACTGACTGTTGGTGTGATCTACAACATAAATGAGATTAAAAAAAGTAGTCATGAAATGCTGACCAGCCATAATCCTAACAGAGAATACATGGAAAGGAGAAGAATCCCAAGCGTGGGCATCTGAGAGACTATCTAGGGAGTTAAATATGCCATATGCCTTACTTAAGGTATGTGCAACTGATAAGTAAAGAAAAAGTTTCATGCCTACACTCTATACTATAGATATCTACAGTGGTATCTGACAGGCAAATGAAATGTTTTCCAGTGTTAAATAAAATAAAAAGTGGGTAGAACATGGGTGTGGATTAAACAAGGCAATCGAATTGTGTAACAAGCCAGGGATACTTACTCATCCCATAAAACTGAGGGGCCTCAACTACATTGATATTTGTGGGCATTGGGACACATTGGGACAGATTGAGAACACTTTGACTGCCCTGAGAGAAACTCAGTCATTTACTGAAGGAGGTCAGGTTGCTGGGCAAGAAGTTCTACACTAAAAGTAATTAATATACAAGCATAGACTATACACAGCATTCCAGCTGCATGGTTAAGTGAGAAAAGATGTTCCTGAGATGAATGATGGTGCTAGAAAATCCACAAAGGGGTGTTCGACCCTGTTTTGTACTGGTCTGGAGTGTGTTTGGCCTTGTTTCCTACTGGTCTGGAATAGGACTAACATGATAGTAAGTTAGCTGAGTCTTAGTATTCAGCTACAGTCATATTGGATGCCTGATGGGGGTGTGGGGCATATTTATCAGCATGGAATAGCCCTAGCCACAGAAGGATGTGCACATCACAGTTAAAAGAGTTGCTTCCAATAGGTATGAGCATTGTGCTATGGGGCAAGAAGCCATAGGGGAAACAGTTAAATGTCTCTGTGAAATGCATCAGTGTGGGCCATAATCAAATCCAGTAACAACAATAATGAACATGTGGAATAATCACAGTATGGTCTGGTGTTTTTCATGGCAGGCTTTAACATCACTTGGTAGGAAAACTGGAGCAGAGGTTGCCCTATCAAGAAATAACCTTGTGGCACTTCTAGCATAAATGCCATAAGAGGAAACTGTACCCAATCAGGAAAGTCCTCTTCAGCCACTGGTAGTTCAGCAACTGGACTCGACAACACAAAGTTGTACACACTTCCTCCAAAACAATTACCAACCCAATGGTCATACTACAGTGCTCTGAATCGTTATCTCGAGTTTTGCAGAGAATTGGGTTATGTGTGGTTGCCAGCCATGGAAAGAGGTCTGTATCACTACATGTCTTTTCTTGCAAGTGAGGGCTTGAAATACTGCTATCAAACCACCATATCTTTCACTTATGAGATTTCTGCATGTGTAGACAAAAGAGACCTATTTTCAATCAGCACTGATGAAAATTCATTATATCCTGCAGGGTATTAAGAATTATGAAGTTGAGAAGAACGAGAAGAGGGAAAGGCTTTCAATATCACCCATCACTAGCAAACTGAAGGAAGTGTGGGAGGCATCAACAATAGGCCAGGATGTGATGTTGCTGTGGGCAGCATGCTGCAAAGTATTCTTTGGCTTTCTCAGGGAAGGAGAGTTTACCATACCCAACAAGGGAGCATATATTCCAAAGTACACTTGAACAGAAAGGATACTGCAGTGGATAACTCAATAACCCCAACAATGGTGAGGCAGAGTGTGAAGTAGTCAAACCCTTTTAGAAAAGGGATCAAGCTTAGCCTGGGGAAAACCATTCCAGAATTCTGCTGAGTGTGAGCAGTTTTCTATTACATAACAGTTAGGAGTACCTGAGAGGGTTAACGGTACTTCAAGACAGAGATTTGTGGTATGTGTGAGGTGCTGAGTTAAGCTTCTGCATTGGAGTGGAAACACAATGACCGGAGGCCTGAAGGACTTACTCTGGTAGGTTGGTAAAGGTTGGCATACCTGGAGTATGAAAAGATCTCCTAAGGAGGATCTGGTAGGCTACTCAAGGATTCTGTGATCTTGGGTAACATATTTAAGTGCACTGTGACATGAGGGTTGAGTTGTAACAATAATATCAGTGTGTAGAATTACACAAATAGCATACAATGTTTATAGGATAATAAGAAGGATGCGCTAGGGTAAAGAATTGGAGGGTGTTGATGGGTTAGAGGACACAGTGCTGCCTTGGGCTAGGCTAACCATAACAATTATTACCAGTGTGGGTTGACAGGCTACAGCTTCATCCACAACCATTGCCATATTATAGCTACAGCGTATGTTGTGGCCTCCCAAACAGTCAACTGGCACCCTCAGAAGTGAGAAGGTTAGGCAGGGTTAGGTAATGAGGGCTGCCAAGTATTAAAATTGAGTAATAACTAGCTGGCTATTGCTTGCCAAACAGAGACTACTTACTTGAGGATCCATTGAGCTTTATTTGAGCACCAATTCACAGATTTATTTAGAGCCTAGCTAATCTAATTAACAACTTGTATAATATTAACAATAATGTGTTACCTTATCTTATACCATATTATAGAGTACTACAGACTAACATTAATCCATTGTAAAGTCATTACTTCTAAAAAATAAGATCTGTAACTATGAGCAGTTAAAAAAAAGATCTGTAGCTATATAGTCTCCCAGAAACTCACATAAAAGAGGTAAAAAGGGATTAAATTTTGATAGTCATGCAAAATAACTAAATCTCGCCTTCCACATTATATACAGATTCTCTAGCCAATTCCATAAATGTGATTCTTAAACAGGTTCACTATTTCAGCAATACTATTTCTGAAATGTGGCCCAAAGAATCATCAGTTGATGGCCAATTCTCAGACAAATCATTCTCCAGAACAAGGAACACTGCAACTCAAAAAAACACAATAAGGATAATTACAACTCTAGAGTTGAGGTTGCATTTCTAAAATATAACTAGCCCATGAAAGCATCAGTTGAAGGCATACAATGGCTCAGAGTAGCCAATCACCCAATCAAGGCATGCTACAACTCAAAGGGAACTCTGAGTGACACAATGATAGACCAGTCAGAGCAGAGTTCGCCAGATAGATAAGAGGCTTCTGCTGCACTGGAGTGTTACTTAGCATTAAACTCTGAAGTAAATTGCTCCATACCTGGCAGATCACACAAGTAGAGAGAACCTCAACTATTGGTAGGTGTGGTAACACACCCTATATTGGTTTGATCCACATTTTTAAATGGTGAATGGCAAAACACACACAAAAACAACAACAAAGCCAATGTCTCAGCGAAAACTAACACCAGTAGCTTCTTAGTTGCCTAAATGGTGGTTTTAGCCAATATTAGTTCCAAAAGGTCTCCCCATATTCTTGCTAACGTAGTCAACCAGCAGTACGAAAAAGCCCAAAACCCTTGATATTCATCTCCAAGAGTATCTATGTTTCTATGCTTACTATCTAACGTGCATAACTTACATACAAATTGAGTACAGTACAAGACGACTCGAACGTTTCCAATGCACATCCACTACTACTCCATTTTTCTATTGTTGTAAAAAGGTATGAGCAGTCCAATGAAGTAATCAAGCTAACTCATGTGCTGTTTTATTGAGTAAAACACCACACATGCTGTACTATTAGCAGAACAAATCCCACATTCAGTTCTGCTGTCTAGTTGGTGGAGTTCTCACTCCTGGTAAATGTTACTAAGTCCAAAGGAGACTGTAACTGATTCACCACCAAAACCTCTGCTGTTTGGTGGGTAAAGTTCTCCTGTGCAACTGTTACCACGTCTCCGAAGGATACTGTAGCTGACCCTACATGTGAGTACAGTCAACAATAGCAACAAGACATGGCATGTGCAGTGAACAATAAAAAAAACTTAAACAAACAAACGAAATAACCTTGAGAATATTGAATTGACTTGTCAAAAGAACAAAAACAAGATTAACCATCTATACCAAAACCAATTAAATGACTGGCTCCATGTAGGGGTATATATTTTTTAATGGTCAATGATAATAACTGGTTCTTTTTTGTCTTATCCAATATAATTGTTTGTTTTTAATTAAAACCTTTTTTGTTCTAGTTATCTTTTTTGCCAGATGTCTATCACTACAGGAGTGTTAACATGTCAGGTTCATGTTTTAACCCTATCCACTTCCCCTTTTTTCGTACGACCCTCACATTTTCTCCATAACTATCTTATGGCGTAACTGTCAGATGACAACCCAATAAAATAAAAGTAACTGTGTGCATCCATTTCCATTCATGCTCAACATTCGCAACATTGCTGTTTCTGACACTGGATGCACAAAGAAAAGAAACGACAGAATTCACAGCATTTTTGTCATTCCATTACATCAATTACCAAAAAAATAAGCAGAGCAATGTAGTTACATTCTGGTGGATTGTAGTAGCATTCCCTATATTGGTTTGACCCTTATTTCAAAATGACTCCCGGAGAGGCCTTGAATCCTTTGCCAAATTAGTGAACTGGCACAACAAAAACAAATTAAAGTTCTTAAAATTCATCTTCAAGGATCACTATCCATTTTTTTCGCTTTACTTGCATTAATAATAATTTTAGTACCAGAGTATTCTAAATCCTTGTAGTGACTAATCTGTTTCTCAATTACTGTAAAAAGGTATGGGTAGAGAGGCCCTTGTTGATATAATCGAGTTAGCTCATGTGCTGTTTCATAATTAAAATTGAGTAAAGACAGCACATGCTCTGAATTACAAACAGAACAAAAGATGAGCTTAGTTTTACTGTTAGGTTCGTGGAGTTCTGGCTCCTGGGAAACTATTACCAAGTCCTACTCCTATGCAGTTGTAATCAAATTCTTGAAGGAGGCTATAGCTGACCTGTATGGGTACAGTCAATAGCAAGAAGATATGGTATTTGCTTATTTTTGTGTAATCAACAGTAAACAAAGTGGTGTACAATGGTACAGACAAAACGTGAAAAAGATTAAGAGTGATTCCAGGTGTGCAGTTTTTCTCAGCAGAATAGCTGCAATTATGTTCAGGAAGAGACTATTCATGACAGCGGGTTGTCATTTCAAATTCTTTTTTCAGTTGCTTGCGCAACCCATCAAACCATAAGAGAAGTATTATAAGTTGTATATTGCTACACCAGTCTAGAAGGCATGTACAGGTAAAACAAATTCTGAGTTTGCTATGATCGCTTGATATTTTTGTGACCAATGTTGAGCTTGCAAATATATACACTTACAGTGTGAATCAGATAAAATATTTTATTCATTAAAAATTATTACACGCATATTAAATTGTCAATCTTTCCATCTCTGCAGAGACAAAAGTTTCACACATCAACACCCAAACCATTCCAATGAAAATATATGAAGTCCATTAAAAAAATCTAGAATGGAAAATGAAACATGAAACATTCTTTGATAACCCTAGGAGTGGTACGGAATAAATTATATTACTTCAAGAGCTAAACATTTGTTAAGTGAAGAAAGAGAGAGAAATTAAGCAAGCAAGAATATATTCTGTGCTGGGGTCTTATACAAAGGACACCTAAAACAAAGGACACCTAATTCACTTCCTACTTAGCCCACCAAAAATGGGCCACAAATGCAGTCTGCTCATTAATTTGAAAGTACATACCCAGTCACCACTAATTCTGGATACTTACCTACAAGGTCAATTTGGCCTAAAAAACCCCATACCCCCAACAAAAATAATAAGTGTGTCTGTTGTGTGTGTGTGTGTGGCTGTAAATAATTACCAGCAGCTTCTCACCTGAAATAACCCAGATACTTGCTTACATACAACTACTCAAGCCTGTTAATCACAAAGCCATGAGATTTGTTGATGTAACCACTAGTTTTTGGTAGCAAGAACTGTAGCTAGATATATCCAGCTGGTCAAATGCACTGTAGGTTATAGTAGGCGTGTAGCTATGCAAAACTATACATACCTAATTCATGTGAGTGTACTTACTAGATGCAAGAACAATGGAGGCTGCAAACAATAGCAGTATCTTCTCTTCCGTTCCTTCTCTCCCACCCCTCAGAGGTAAATAGAAACTTGGGGAAGGCAGGGGTTAAGTCGGCCTTCTGTTTTTACCTTGGCTAGACCATTCAGTAAAATTTATAAATTTAAGCTTTGCTGAACTTGGCTCAAGCTATTCAAATATATCTGCAAGGCTATCACAGAGTTAGTTCTTCCTTCGTAAACCTGTTTAGCTCGCTGCGTCCTAGACTTAATGGTAACCTCAGACCAAGTGCACTTAAAAACGCGGGAAATGATTATGTCGCTGCGCACGCAGCATTGTATGTTCTACACTCACGAACACTTAGATTTTATTTTGTGGCCGAGGTTATATAAAGTGCTGTGTATCTAATAATGCTATGTACCTAATAATAATAATAATAGCAGTAGGTAAACCTAGGCTACCATATATGGGTTCTATAATGTACCATTATCTAAATTAATATTATAAGTAGCGCCTACCATAGGTACTTCACAATCTTAGGGGTTGCGGGTACAATAATACTTCAATAGCTATATACTAGCGCATTATATCTAAAAAAACACAGTGAAAATATAATTATATACATTAACTAATGAACTCAGTCCACCATGCACAGTCATTTGATCACAAATTCAATACCATTTCACAGCATTTTCAGTTCCCCTCGAAATGCTGTCATGTAAAGAGTCCAACCATTTTCCAGGTGGTTGCCTATGGCTTGGCATGGTGAATCGAGAAGTAGGATGCTGGGCAATTTTAATACAATTCAGTGGTCTTCCGGGTGGGAGCCTTTCCTTTCCCCTTGAAACAGTTTACACCTACTGCCTGTTTCTTGGGCATAGACTGGAATTCATCTACATATATATACACTTTAAGTGTTTCTTACGGTCCCACCAAACACCCATCCAAAATGATGAAGAGCACTTGATTACCTTGCATTCTAATAGGTTCCACTCTGATGGGATTATGATAATTTCTTATGAAGCTCTGCATTCTCTGCAACCAACTGCCTTTTCCTTGACTCATGAAGTTATTTCCTCAGTGAACTCTTGAATCTGTTTAAAAATTAGCAACATTTCCAGTAGTGTTGGCTTGAGTGCTTCACCATACCGTCGGTCTGAGTAGGATATGGGGAGGTTCTTATCTGTCCCATCTTACAAAACTATTGCATTACACAGGACACGAAATTTATCCCATTATATGACAAGATCTCATCAGGTGTGCCTAGGCAAGTGGTAAAGTCTAGGAGGCACTAGATAATTGTTTCTGAGGTGGTATTATGGATGGCATATGCCTCTGGCCATTTGGTGGTATAATCCATAATTATGTGGATGTACGTATTTCCTTTCCTATTCCTCTTGAGGGGCCCGAATATATCCATAGCTACCCAGCTAAAGGGTGTTTTAATAACCGGTCGAGTGTTGTTGCAGGCTTAGCCGTTTGACATTGGGGGTATGGCACAGAGAGTTGACTTATATCCTCATGTAGGTGGGGCCAGTCCATTGATCTGCAGATTGCATCCCTTGTCCTCACTTGACCAAAATGGCCAGGAGCTATGGACCATCCGAAGGATCCCGCTATATTTTTCTTGCGGCACCATGATCAGTTTGTTGCCTCTCTCATCTGTGGGTCGATGCATTAGTAAACCACTCACCCAGAGGTATTTCTTGTCATCAGTGCTGCTAGTTGATGTGCCTTTTCTAGTGCAGGGACAAGGAGCTGCGTGGCTCTCAGTTTCTCAGGGTACTTTCTCCGGCCACCATGGGGTGGTTCTTTCAGTCTTGTCTCGGGGTTTAGATCGTCCCTTTTCATATAAGTCGTCACTAAAAGCGAATGGGAAGGAATCGCTGTTCTCCTCTTCCGGTTGTTGTTGTGATGCCCCTGGTCTCGTTCAGCCAGCCCACTGGTGTTGGCGGCTGCTTCAGAGGGCAAAGTGGTGCTGGCAATGTATCTGACATTTCTCCCTCCTCTAGTAGCCTGCCGGTGGGTATTAAGGGCTGGTCCAGGGGTCATTATTTTTCATTGGAGTCACTAGATGCATGATCCTCTTCTTTTTCGAGCGTCTCGCCCAGGTTTAGGCTGGTCAGCTTCACCAGGTCTTTGGTCTGCTGATCCTTGACTTCTTTATCTTCCTGGGCTTGCCTTCTTGTCTGAGACCTTGTGGCCACATGTGACACTTCTCTCATGCCCTCAGGGATGTTCTCCTTTGTTTGGGTCTTCAGCCACCCACTTGGCGAGCTGTAGGACGTCCCTCCACACCAGCATATCTACTGTGAGATGTGGGGAGACACCCACTGTCATCAGCTGCTTGGTGTTGCCAACTTCCAAGGTCACTCACGTGGCTAGGAACCACACCTCTTGGGCACTTGCCATCACGTATTGGATCTCCCAGCCGAGCCTCTTTTGCCTGGAGATGCACCTTGGTGAACCAACGACTTTGTGCAGCCCGTGTCGAGCCAGATAGTCGCTTTTCTGCCATTGAGTCATCCAGTCCTGATCCAGGGGTTGGCGGGCAAGATGACTTGAGATTCATCTCTGACTTGAGATTCATCTCTGAATTGGGCACTCTCCAACTTCATGCAGCAATCTTCCCTCATGTGCTCCAGGCGATTACACCTATAGCATCTCATTTCAGAAGGAGTAGCTGGTGGTGGTCCTGGTCTGTTGCCATTGGTAGGGGTTCCTCAGGGAGAATATCTATCTCCAATTCTTCGAGGTTTGAACCGCTCGGTAAGGGTTCACAAGGGTGCTTCAGGGCGCAATTGTCTCTCCTTGCGTAAAGGTCGTCCAGACTGTTTCAGTTCGTCAGTCTCCTATTGGGGTAGATTTATCAGATGACGGTTGATGGTTGCAGACAGCTTTTTGTAGGATGAGGGGTTCAATGTTCTCATTCAAGCCTCAAGACAGCAGGGGAGGTGAGAAAGCATGGTTTCCATCAGTAGTGTGGCTTCCGGCTCCAGGAGAGAAGAAGCCAACCACTGATGAAAGTTCTGCCTGTTCTTGGCCAGCCATGAATCTGAGTTGTTGGTGTTGAAAGGGGTTTTGAAGATTCACCTTCGATATGTCTCACATGTGATGTGGTATTCTCGGAGTAGTTCGGCCTTAACCAGGTCATAACCATTCTGCTGGCCTGCTGGCAGGCCAGACACAGCGGTTACACCCGCACCAGACAAAGAGCCTCGTAAGATAGTGGCCCATTGCCCCTCAGGCCAGCCACCAACTGCTGCCGTTGCCTTGAACACTTCAATGAATGCCTCCATGTTGATCAGTCCCCCACAAAATGTTGTAATAGATCGCTTTGGCATCGATGGGGGTGTAGGTACAGCAGGGAGGGTTCTATGCACCTCAGCTAACATCTGTATGAACCTCTCCTGCTACCAAGCCTCTCTCTACTCCTGCTTGGGCTGGGCCTCTTCCCGTTTTGCTCCTCTCGATCGGTCTGAAGTTGGTTAATTTGGATCCATTGCTGTAGAAATCGATCCATTGTGTCTATAGGCACAGTGGCCTCAAGGATGTTCCCATGGGTCCTTCGGGAATCCCTCACAGACCTCCTCTCTCTCCTCAGACGTGAAGTGGCTCAGAGAGGGGGACTTTCTTCCCCCCCCCCCCCCCCCCCCCCCCAAATAAATAAAATCAAACCACGAAAAACCTCTTCCTAGTTCTTTCCTAACTACAGAAGGGTTGGTTTGCAAACCACAAGGCTGTGCCATGGTTGTCTCCTTCCGCTGGCTAAACAAACTTCACTAGCTAAGACTAGTCCGGGATCCTCTACTCGAGAATCCCACTGCTGCCACCACTGTCGGGGAAATTACCTATCTCTACACAACCATCCTTCCTCAACTAAAGGGCGTAGATATCAATAACAAGTAGCTCGAGTGGTTATCTACTACTGGGTAATTTCTTCCGCGACGTCTATAAGCACTCCCGGGTCCTAGGCTCACTCCCAGCGACGCTGATTAGACCTAATTTAGCGAACTGTACTTCAGCCTCTCTATCCCAAGGCCCCTTTACAGTATCATCCCTCTGATCCCTACCCAAATAGACAGGTAGATACGATTAAATACTCAGATCAATCATTACTGAGTAGTACTCTTGCACATACACATCTTTGTATATCGACAAAAGAGAGCATCTCTCTCTAGCTCTCATATACTATTACTATATCACATGACATCAATAACCAATAACATCACTATAGATTGTTCTATCCTATTCTAAGGTGAGTGCTTGATAATCATATTCCTTATCCAGTCATAATTTTTTTTGTGGTCTTGTCCTTATTCAGGTGCGGTTGTTTTACATTGACCATAGGCAGGAAGATGACATCCGGAGGTGGTACTAGACTGTCAGCTTGCCTCTTTCCTGACAGCCTTACTAAATGAAGTGCATTCCTTGCTGGCCTCTTTTCTGACAGCCTTATTACAGAATGAAGTGTATTCCTTTCGGCATCTGTCATGGTTACTGTAGGCCCCGGCTCTACCATGATTTTTTTTAATGCAACTTGATGTAAAATAACTTTTAAAAGACTTTAAGTGTTACATCTTGTTTATCTCATTACATGTAATGGCATTGCACCTGAGGGATGTCAGGTACAGAGAATAAAGAGGGAAGTATTGAAATTGTTGATTGTTAATATAGAATTACAGATCATTTCTCCTGCTGGTTGAATATGCTTATCAACATGTGATATTAAATGGGATGCAAATTTGCAATGATCATTGGTTTTTCCTTATTTTGAACATGTTACTTATGTTGTTTCCTTTTAGGAGGATATTCAAAACTAGATACAGAGATGTCTGTGTTATTAGTATTCAACAACTGCCTTAAAACATCCACAGGTCTGTATGGGCTCCAATTTCTGATTGTAGCCTAACAAACATTGGTTTACCATTGCCACCAACAAGCTCTTTTCTCTGCCACTTCAGTAAGTCGGTTTAAATTAGGCTTTGTAGAATTTCTTGCTCTATCCGCAAGTAAGGTTTGATGGTCACCTCCACGAAGAGACAACTTAATTTCATGCCAATGAAAAGCAGATGAAGGAATGTGTCCCTTTCGAAATAGCTCATTTAATATTTTTTTGTTTCTGGAAAATGGGACGAAATGAAAACAACTGGGTGATTCGTACACAATAGGATTTGTAAAAAGGTAAGGCCGATCCTACCTGATCCATTTTCTTGGAATTGTCAAAGTTACACTCAACTTTGAGGTACACCCAGTTTTCTTTTATCTAGTGTGTGGACTGAAACTTTACTAATATTCTTTGATTAGCTTCTGATGCCTATTGTCATTGCTTAGGTGTGGGTTTCTTTCTCTGATGCTGGCAGTGGATTTCAGCTTTACTCTTTTCAAGCCAGTTTTTCTGCCTCTTTATTCTCTTAGTAGGAATTTCAAAATCAGAATCAGAGCTGTCATCGACAATTTACTGATTTTGTGGCTTCTTCTTTCATTAGTCTCGGTCTTTACATTCAGAGTTTGTGATGCCTGCAGATCTATCTGTTTTCTGTGAAATTGACCGATTAGTGATGGATGAATTGGTGCAAGGACGATGCATCTTCATTGTAAGATGGTAATAATTCAAATCGTCGATCTTGAGTGCAGAGATTTTCAAGCTCAGCAGCAATCATGTTATGGAGTAAAGGTCTATGTTCCTGTGTAATATAATATATAATTATATGTAGAGCACAAGAAGTTTCTGTATGTTTTCCTGTGAGAAGTTTATTGGAATTCTTAGAAGTATACAATAGGCATACTGTAACAGTAGGGTGAATAACTTGTATGATTGTACTATATAGACTATGTAAGTATATCTTATGTATGGATATCGGTGTACAAATAAACCAAATCACATCCTTTACATTTTTTTTCTTGCTGATATCCAACCTTCTGTGATGTGGGACCGGCAGATAAGAAACAACAACAAAGGCTTATGATAGCTTGCCATGATGGCATAGGTGGAGTCACTTAAAGAGAGACAAGACTATGAGCAAGGTTTACTATTAAGGTAAAATCAGCAAACAAAAATACCCCACTCAAAGTGTTAATAACTCATTGCAATTCACCTTCAAGGACCTTAGTAGAGACACTACGACTTCCCTATAATCCACCAAAAATATACTCCTTTGACATTTTGGCTAGATGCTATAACGCATCTAGCTGAAACATTTAAAGGCCAAAAAAATTAATTAAGTTGATTATCGACAAAGGCATTGTAACTCAAATTTGATTTTCATTATTATTTTATGACAATGACCCTATCCTATCACATATATTTCCTCGAATAGTATTCACCCTCGAATAATGTTAACCCTATTATGAGGATTGAAGAGCAGTAGTGTTCACCTGCAAAAATATCCACAATGTGTGCAGATTATTCCAAGCTGAAATTCAAGAATGTTAGGAAGCTGCCTGCAAAGATGGTAAAATCACAACCTAAAGCAGGGAGAAGTTGCAGCTGAAGCCACACCACAAATAATGCTGAGCTCACTTCCAAGCTGGTAAGTCAGGAATGTAAGGATTCTTGAGAGCCTTACTCAGACCTGAAAACTACAAAATACTATTTGATGAGAAGGACTAGTAAGCTATGTTTCCAACTTTCCCCAATTATCTCTCACTATATACAAGTCCTTTATGCTAGTGTTTGTTGACTCAAGCTTAACAATGATAGGGAGGAGTCAATGCATGATGCTAAATGTGGTTGTGCATGCCTAGGAAATATAGAGAGAGTCTGTCTCTCCACTCTACTTCATAGCAAGGATCGCTTATGCCCTAGTCCCGAAACCAGGCTTGAAGCCTCATTCTGAGCTGCATCAACTCAATCTCTGGCCAAATAAGTGACAGCTAGCTATGCCATTATCACTGGCTCAACCTCTGACCAAGGCCATGTATGGGCATATGGCCTCCTCCACCAATAATGGTGGTCATCGTGATGCTATCTCATTCTTCAGGGAACTTAGTTGGCTCAGGATCTCAACCTCAACCTGAACAAGGTACTCATTGCAGACTCTAAATCAAGGAATTTTAAGAATGAAACACTAAAGAAGATACGGGATGACATGTTCACAGCCACAAGGTGGCCCAGGCTATCAGATAAGAGCCCAGCAATTTCACATAAGGGCATGAGTACATTTCCTCTCTCATAGAAGATATCTGGCCAATTTACTGACTGCCTTTCCTCAAAGAAAGAAAGTTAAACGTGTCATGTACAAAAGTGTGAAAAGCAGTGCCAGGTTAGTTAGAGGTAAAAGCATGCCAGTTTCTTGCAACCTCCCTCATGCATCACTGCCACCCCAACTCCTGGTCTCTTGCCTAACTCCACGGGCCAAGCTAATATATTACACCTCCATCACAGGACCGAGCATAAGCTTCACGCGATGCATCCTATATGCCTTACTATGCTACCCAACCAACTGCAGATTCTATATAGTGCTTCAGTCAATGCATCCTGTCAAACTTCATCCAACAAACCTGCCCAAGACTTATCCCTTAAGATTGCATGGTTGTAGGCTAGTCTAAATTGCTTGAAGAATTATTTTAATAGCTACCACCTCAAAATCTGTGAACCAGAAGTGTCCCAAACATCAACACCTATTCATAGCTATCCGTATGTCTCATGGGATAAACATGATTACAAGAGTTTCTAGATATCTGGTTTTGCAATAAACTGCCTTCCATCAAGAAACACACACCCCCTCTTTTAAAATCAGGATTGAATGATTGTCCCTCTGGCAGGTCTTATCGAAAGACTGTAGCTAATGAAGTTATGGTTCGTCTTTGGCAAAACAACTCTTTGAAACACTAAGGAAGAGCTCTGAAATACCAGCTGAAGCATGGTGACTCTCAGTAATTGACAACTCCACCATCACCATTGCCTTCTGGAACCTTAGAATGGGTAAACTTGAACCGAAAGTTCTCTCTCAATCAGCTGGTATTATCTTGTTTCAAGAGTATTGGCTATGCCATACCAGATGCATAAGCTTTCGTCTCTTCTGGCTGACGGCACTAGCACTGGCAAAACCATTACAGACTGACTGAGTCATCTGAACTCTCTCTTGGTGCATAGGAGTGGGTAACTTATGGAGGAAATCTGTTGACAGTACAACTCTATGTAAGCTTTCCACAAGTGACCAGATTGGCTTTCAGATGCCTCCCACAAGGAACCACACCTTCATCAACAATGGCCGATTACAATCTGGCTGAATAAAAAAATGGCTTTTATGACATAGAAGAGTTGGTCTGTGTACATGACAATGATATTAATGTGCCATTATGATCATTGGAATGCTCACCTTGACGCTCTAGCTGATCTCAGAGGCTCAGGCATGCCAAATTCGAGGGGACTATGGCTGATGGACTTCATTGATCAAAATTCCCTCTTTGTCAATTTGGATTCAATGCTCTATTCAGGACCCAATTAGCTATAATTATGTATCACTCAGGTGATCACAGGATGACCACTGTGTGGATTATGTCATTATCAAGCCGCAGATTTCATCACATATTCAGGATGCATGACAGCACATTCTGGATATGTTGATCAAATTGTTATCGGTCAATCATGTTAGTCTCAACTAGAGGAAAGAACCAGAACAACCTGAAGAAATTGAATAATATTGTTCTTTGCGAAGGTGCAGTAAAAATTGTAGTTCTAATTTCTCTGTACCACCAATGAAAATGGGTCTTCAATTGGACACAAAATTCATTATGTCTGTGAATCTGCCATCCTTGTTGCTGATAAACTGCTCCTTAAACTCTCATAAGAAAAGGAGGAAAACTTACTTCAATATTTATGAGCTTTGTAATGCAAGCAAAGCTACCTGGAAAGCCTGGGAGCAAGCTGATTAACCTTGTGTTGGTCAACTTTTGAAAACATGAACATAGCAAAAAGAGCAACGCATAAAAAAAAAAGTAATGTACTCCAGGCAAATAGTGCCTGCATAGAGAATTAATATATAAAAGGTTCCAAAATAAAAACAGTATAAGATTCAGAGTTCCCAAAATTGGATCCAGACATAGCTTGACGCGCTGTTCACAAATAATGAGGTGAGGAAAGCATGGGCTACAAAACTAAGCTCCTCAAAAGCCTCTAATTTACTAGCCATGAATTTGTTATTAATCCCACAGATCTTCAAAGGAACCATCATAATTTATTACTAAAGAAGGAGAAAGCCTGTGAACCTGATAAAATTTTTACCTGACAACATCATTTATGAAGGTGATTATCTGGAACTATGGCATGAGAAGATCCACAATGAGACCACCTCCTTTGAAAGCACACCATGAAGTCTCAAGGAGGCTAATATTGTGCCAAGGAAAGGCTGAGAACAACTTATTGTGAAAAACTACAGAGGTATTTCTCTCTCTTCAGTCATTGGTAAACTTCTTAAATGCATCATACTCTTTAGAATCATAACAATTCTTGATGAAAAGATTATTTCTCATCATACCAAAATGGCATATGGCTAGCATCTCCTGTAGTGAAGTGACAGAAGTCATACAAGAAGTGATCAAAACTTACTCAATAGCGGTGGTAAGACTTGGAATTTTTTTTTCACTCTCTTGAGTTCAACATGCTATTGAATCATCTCTTAAAAGCCAGCAGCAGTGGCATACTACACCGAATGGTAAGTGATTATATTGAAAGAGCCCATTATATGTGTTGATTGTTGCATATTGTTTGGATTTATCATTCAGAGACAATTGTAAGTATGCATTGGACATGTCCAAATTGGAGAAAAACTTCCCTCTGCAAGGGCTGGAGAGTCATCAGTGCATTCTATTACGATTCCATGGCAGGATATGCATTGATGGGATGCCTTGTGAAAGTTTCTTCCTAAACAGGAGCAATGTTTTATGGATGCTATCTGGGCTCCCTGGCTCATGCAGACCACATGTGGTTAATACCAAACATAGACAAACATGGATCTATCATCAAGGAGTTCATGATGAATAATGGTTCACCACTAGATGATGAAAAGGTAGAACTCAAGGAGTTCTTGAAGATCAAACCCCCACCACATTCCATGATGACTGTAGAGACTGCCATCACTACTGCTGAACCCCCTCCAATCTGCCTCGGTGTTAATGGCCACATAATCTCTTCTAAAAAAATTCTATCAGTTACAACATCACAAAAGCAAGACACATCTGCTTTGCTCATCAAGATAATGGTATTCCACATGGGAAGAATAACCCTCGACTTCAAGAGAGCTTTTCAAGGTATACGTCCTTCCTGTCTGCTTGTATGGTTCAGAGAACAAGGTTCTCACTGAGCCCACCCATCCACCTAACTTCCACTCTGCCTACTACAAGAACTATACCAACCAGGATCTGACCTTCAAAAGTCTTACCCGTGAGCCTCTTCCAGTAAGATCCATCCTGGATTGGTTCCCAAACTCCATTTACCGTCCATTGCTGATCACATAGTCCAGCCAATAGGAGGAAAGCCGGTCTGTAGATGGAACTTCCATAAAACTAAATGGCTAAGCTTTGAAAAAGAATTTAACATAACAGCTGCTGTCACTAAACCACATCATGAGTGATTTCCAAAAACCCTAACTTCCTTTCTGTGATGATGAGTGTGAAGACCTACTAATCATCTGAAGTCGAGACCAAAGAATTAAAAGTAAGCTTTCTAGGCTAAACAAAAAACTAGAAAGAGGTGAATGTAGACCGTCGAATCCAAAGGCAGTCTCGAATGTTCTGCAATGGTACATTTCAGACATATGGTATTCCCGTAGCAGTTCGGTCTTGACCAGGCAGAAGTCGCTTTCCTCGCCTGCTGGCATTGCGGACAGAGCTGTCAGTCCTGCTCCAGAGAGGGAAGATCTTAAGATGGCCCACTGTGGCCTTGGCCATCCACCAATGAATATCTCGAACATCACACTACTGCCACCACTGTCGGGGAATGCTACTGCCTAAATAATATTACCACTAGAAGTAGACCTCTTAAATGGCTACAAGGACACCTCACCCACGATACCTAGACTAGGCCTCTCTACCCAGTCACCCGCCTAGACCTACACCGGTGATCTATCTCTAGCCTCCTATCCAGAAGCTCTTATAGACTCTCTCCTTGGTCCCTCTACCCAGGTTATACTTATAGATACTTATGCAATCATGACCAAGTAAATAAGAGCACGACACTGGCTAACTATACAGGCTAGTACAGTTCAGTTCTCTCTCTTTCTTCTCCTCCTCTCCCTCTGACTGGCTGTCACTTATATACTCTCTGTAGGTCACAGGTCTTTCCAGCCAATCAGGATAGAGTAGAATATTCTGGAAGGTTCCCTCTGTAAATGTAAGTCTGTTTACAAGTATTCCTTTTCTTATCTTGTATGTAGGTTTGTGTTTGGTCGACCAAAGTTGTAGTGTGGCTCCCTTTGATTCATTCAGGGATGTCTGTGTATGTAGGTGGTTGACCGAATTTGTAGTGTGGTTCCCTTTGGGGGTGCAGGTGTCAGTGTCAGGTGGTTGCTCTGCCTTCCCTGACCAGTGTCGATTGTGATCTTGTCCACTTACTATCCATTGATGCTACCTGGGTGGAAGATAAGAGGTAATCATTGTGGGTCATGCCTACCTGGGTGAGCCCCTTGTTTGGGCATTTGATGGGGATGTAGCCATACTCCTGGCAACGGTAGCATCTAGGTCTGAGAGTCTGCGAAGGCGGGTAGATGGTCTTTCCCTCCCTCTTTGGGTCCAGCAATCCCATCTGGGCTTGGCTGGCTCCAGTTTGCTCTTATCTATCTTGGGTGTGGGTCAGTAATCCACCATCTCCCCCTGGACGAGGTTCCTCTGGGCGGCACCATGACCGCCGCGGTCGCTTTAGCTTGTAATGGAGCAAGATGAACTCATCTACCAGGTTGGCCAGCTCCTTGGGAGTCTTGGGATGTTGGGTTTGGATCCAGGTCACGATATGGTCGGGTATGAGAGAGAGCCTTCTCCATGACCATCAATCTGCTCACACCTTGCTTGTCATTCTCATGCTTGGACCAGCAGGCATAGGTCAGCTCATCTCATTCGACCAGGTCATAGATAGACTTCTTCAGTAGAAGAGCCATATCATGGCACTGGATGTGGTAGAAGTCCGTTGTAATGCCATGGTAGTCGAGTAGGGTGGTGCGGAGGTGAGCAAAATCCTTCACATGACCCTCAGACAATCCTACCAGATAGTTCCTGGAGGCAGGGTCTAGTTTTGGAGGGATAGTGCCGACCAAGAACTCCGGAGGGATGTTGAAGGTGGACATGTGGAGGGAAAATGAGTCTAGAAAGCCCTCCAACTCTGAGACGTCTGTAAGATAGGCAAATACCTGCCCTCCTCCTGTTGCATTCCTGCTGATGTATGTCAGTCTCTTCTCTCTCTAGCCAATGAGTCTCTGCTTCTTGTTCTCTCTCTAGCCAGAAAGTCTCTGTGTCTGCCAGCTTTTTCTCTGCGTCTTCCACACATCTAGTCTCCTCCACGTGCTGATTCATTTTAAACACGGTCAACAAACTTGCTTCCTCTCACTGTTGATGGTCATCCTCTCTCTGTTGCCTCTCCTCTTTATCACGTCTTCTCTCTTCCCTCTCATCTTTCCTCCTTCTGTCATCTGCCCGGTCTCTGTGCTTGTGCATCAGGGCAAACATTTTCATTAGTTGGTTTCATCTTGGAACCACTGTGAGAAGACTGTGTGTCCATCAGGTCTTCCTCAGACTCCAGTTCGTCTCTGACCTGAGCAGGTCTGCCATCATCTGTGTCAAACGGGGTCGGTAAGTGGTCCTCCTTGACCCTCGTTTGGGCAGGTTCAGGGATCTGCATCCTGCTTCTAATAGACATGATGATCAGACCGGCACTATGGAGAGAGATATGACAACATGAGGAGTTAGACAATGAAGGATAGCCTGGTAGTTGGAGTTGGTCTGTTTCAAGCCGCTGCCACCAGAATTATGGATAATTAGCTCGTTATACCACTGGAGATAGCCAACCCAGTCCAGATGATGTGTCTTCACTGCATAACTTACAAGAGGCATTCTGGCCTTGTCCACAAGCCGGCTCGTAGGCTGCCAGGTGTGAACCCTGGCCTGACTATATAAGTAATACGCATACTAACAATTCTGTGACTGTGTATAATCTATTCTATGGTTAACTAATTACATATTATTGGTCTCTATTTATGACTATATATGGTCTTGTGGGTTTGGTCCTGGTTTGATGTCAGGGATTCCTTTGGTTGGGTGATCCAAGACAGTGCATAAAATGCAACAAATCAAGAGTAGGATTTGATCCGTCAATTCCATTGCGTCGGACTACTATAATCCAGCATTTGATGAATAGTTTGGGACATAGATGAGAAGAACTTAACTGGAGCCATAATAAGCTTTCCCTGCTTGTAGGGGGATATGAGGGTGAAGAAGAATGCCTGGAGGTATGGTTGCTAGCTAGTGTTCTGGTACTGGACACAACTGGAGTAGTTTGGTGGCTTGAGCTGTGGCCCAGCTAGCTACATGTACAGAGTCATGTAGTGGCTAGTCAGCTGGCAACAATTAATTTCCAGTTGGGTAGTGACGATGGATCTCTATATAGAAACTTAGAAGCCGACAGACACCTAGAGTGGCCAGCTATATCAGCTCCAGTACACGTAATAGCCAGCATTCTATTACAGCTAGCTATATAGCAAGCTTATGACCGTGGCTTGTCATGAAAGACAAAGTAACTTGGGATTACATTCTAGACTTCTTTTAGGAAATAATAATTTGTGCAGTTGATATTCGTGCACAATGTAGCTCGCTCAAGCCAACTACTTGTCCACAAATAGAACCATGTCTAGATCCCCCCTAAGCCACTCTCTATTGCCAATGGAATTGAGGTCAAAGTTCAATAATGTTTACAGTACGTGGACCATGCACGGATTGAAGTATTTCAGGGGGGACTACACCTGAAACAACCGAAATTTGAATGTAGTTACCATAACTTCCCCCCCTCCCCCCTTTCTTCTGTGCAGATACTTTTCATATTAACTTGTTGCTCATTTTGTGTGCTTTAAGATAATATGTGAAATGTCTCTATAGGCATCTTCTACATACAGCTAGGGTCACTCCAAAAATTGCACCCACCAAACTGTGGCAGGATAATTCCAAAGTGCCTGATCTACAGATGCCCAAATTTGGTTTGTGGCTTACCAAGACATTTAACTGTGATATGACTGTGACATATTTATCAACACATCTCGTATTCATTAGTTGTAAGGCTCTTCATCTCCTACCGCGCAAAATAAACGCAAAATCTTTGAAGGTCACCTCTTCTAATCACCATAACTTGGCAATGCTTCAAGTAAAAAAAGAATTGAAACTGTCATATCACAGAGCACTAAAAGAGCTCCCTCAAATATTAAAATTGAGTGAAGTGTGGCATAGTTATGTTTGCCACAAAATCAGAACAAAATGGATTTTCAAAATTCCTGGGAATAGGTGTTTAAAGTTAGGACAATGAAATGTTTGAATGCTTGGCAAAATGTGTTCTTATACAAGTTTCACTTGTTTCTTGATATGTTCTTGTACTTCCATGCCTTTCTTGAGTTTGCTGTGCCTGTTTCCATCCACGTCCCCTGGAAAATTGCCTATAGCCCCTCCGAAGTAGATTGTGAGACTATCAATCACAGATTCAGTCAAGCGTCCTTTCCCCCCCACTTCAGCTTCCGCACTTGACCGCTGTCATCGGCAAAGGTCTTCTTATTCAGGTCACACAGTTCCCCCCCCCCCCCGAGGGCTTCTGTACAGCTCCCATGCACTCCATCTTCTGAAGGTATCAAAACAACAAAAACAAGTATATATGTAATCACCATAAATGTAAACAAATATGTAATCACCATAAATGTAAACAAATATATAATCACCATAAATGTAAACAAATATGAAATTACCTGGATCACAATATCACTGCCATAAGGATGCTCGTTATTGAGCCATGAGATCGAATTAGCATCCCCATAAGAGATTACCACTGGCTTGTTCCACTCCACTGACCTCGCCCAAAGAATTGAGGCACCTTCTGCTTCCATAGCTGGAGAAGAACCACTGAAATTGGAATTGCAGGAGTCCTGGTGCTTGTCCATCCAATCCAGGAACTCCTGTGACTCACTGCCCATGGTGGTATGCCGAGTTTCAGAACCATCACGTCAAGTACCTGGTCTGTCTCCCACGATAGCACTGCTACCACACCGTAGGCTTTATACCACAAATCCATGTTTGGACCAGGTACCATCACACGTGACTGTTACATCAACAACATCATCTGGATCGGCACCCTGCAATCTGTGCAGCTGTGCAGAAGCAGACCTACAGCTCTCCATGCCCACTTCATGTGCAATTTGCTGGAGCTTGCTGTTGTGTTCGGAATAACACTTGGGGAATACTGGAGGAGGCCAACCCATTATCCCAGAGATAGTCTCCAGCCCTGCACTCCTTCAATCGCACATTCTCCCTGCCAGAATAAACCTGGAATTTAAAGCTTTTGAATGCTTGTAGGGGTCAGAAAAAGCATCCTCACCTCCTGTACACAACGGATTGGTGCAGGAGAGAGTCAGCTTAGTACATAGACTCTTCCAATTTGTCTGGTTTTACCTAACAGTAAGCCCAGATCCACAGACATTGCAACTAGCCCGCCTAGTGACGGATGCTAGCAGATTTTCCATATCAATGAGCCGTAGATCTTTCATCTCAAAAAGAGAATCAGGACTACAGGCTCCATCTGTAGCTGGGGAGCTTGCCGAATGCTCCAAGGAGGATGACTGTGGCTTCACGAGTGCTCCCAGTAGCGGTTAGAACTGCCACTGGAGAAGATGTCTTCCCACTCGGGCTACTTTCTGGAACTTCCCTAACATTCTAAGCTGCTTCTTACGATGGAGGGAATGTTGGTTGCGCTCACTATCGACTCGAGAAAACATCACTTTCAAAGAACGAATGGTTTGGACGACACTTCGCGCCCAAATGAGTTGCCCAGTGGAGAGCATGGCTCAGTACTCATGCGCAACAGTCATGAATAGAATCAGTGTGAAATTTCCTTTCTGTGTTGGAATAAATGAGTTTCCTAGTATAATTATATGCTGGCATAAACTTACCTCGCTGTTAGCATTCGTCGTTAATGTTCCTTGTTGGCCAAATTTTTTCATCAATATGAGAATGGACAAAAACCATCATAACTTTGAAATGGACCATCCAATAGCTCTAAAACTCTAAAACTTTAGAATTAGCTAGTAGATGTGTACAGCAACATTTTGAACTGATAATAATAATAAAAAATCCAAAGTTTTTCAGGTGTAGTCCCTCCCCCTTCATGTAAACTGTGAATTACTGCGACGAGATTTCCGTGTAATAATTATGCGTTTGCATTTCTGTTGGTGCTCGAATTAGCTAGTAGATGTGTACAGCAACATTTTGAACTGATAATAATAATAAAAAATCCAAAGTTTTTCACGTGTAGTCCCTCCCCCTTCATGTACACAACTTGAACTGTGAATTACTGCGACGAGATTTCCGTGTAATAATTATGCGTTTCCATTTCTGTTGGTGCTCATTGTCTCGAGTATAAATGCAAACCTGGGTGACCCTCCAAGGCAGTCATACTGGAGTCTGATGAGGATGATATGGTAGGAACACCGTGATGTCAGAAAGTGAGAGGTGTGGAATAATGACCCTTTATCTACGTCTGTGTGAAACGTTTGAGTTGACCTTGACAATCCTTTACCTGCATTTTGAGTGAAGTGCTCATTTCCTACACTTTGAGGGTTAGAATGACATTTCCCCGCCGGGAAGGTGGTGACCCTTTACCTTTATTTGAGGGAATTTGCAGTTTTTGTTCGAATGCATACATTGGGGGGATAAAACTGCGGCGACAGGTGGGGTGAAAACCGTTTACCTCACTTTTGTAGTGAAAATGTAGGTTGGGCACATTAATTCAGTTACCAAGTCTTGATGAAGTGCTTGTGTTGTGTTGTTAGGCAACTCAGGACTACATTACCTCCCCTTCCTCCTCCTATGTCTCTTCACAAGTGCCCTCCACTGCCTCCTTTACCTCCGGCAGTAGGAAAGCAATCAAGCACACCCAATAGCGAAGTGGGTTCTATTAGGAGTTGTGGAAAGAGGAAACATCCTTGGCCAGTCAACGAATGGCGAATTGTTTTTGAAAACTACATCGGGTTATACTCTAACAAACTTTGTATTCACATACATTTCTGGGGCAAGGGGGTATTTATTGTTTATTTCTTGGATGTGTCTTACAGAATAAACTAGTCCCAATACTCATTGAATTTATATTTGTGATAGGATCTGACAAAAGGGGTCTTATGTAGAGAAAAATGGTTTTGTGGTATGACCAAAATAAGCTCAGTTATAATTAGACTATATTTCTTTTTTTGTATTACAGGCATCTACTACCTTTCCTTTACATTTGTGTGAAGTCTGAAGGCTCCTGCTTGCTTCTTTGTAGGCAAGCGTGGGGTTAGAAGATTGGTGGTCAAGAAGCTTGCTACGTGTGTAACGGAACTGCATTACAATGTAACGCGTAGAAAATACTGCCCGTGTATGCGGAAAGATGGGAAAATCCCACAATACAGGGGAATTTCCTACTAGCTACTATAGTGGCCTAGCTACTATAGTGGCTGCGTGGTTAACAAACTAACAAAGGAATGGCTTCATCAAGTGCTGCAAAAGCCATTAATTTAAAACGCGTTTTTCTCAAAATGAATGTTTCAAGCCTCTAGCATTTAGGCTTTCATAACTTTTCTTCTGAATGGAAATAAGTGATGAATTCAGTACCAAAATATAGGCATTGCCTTGTTCTTTCACCTGGTATCAATAACTCAGTTTTTTTATTTTGTACATAAGACCCCTTTTCTCAGATCCTATCACATTTAATGGTAGTGCTGATAATGTAATAAACACCTTTATATTGTTATTGATAAAAAGTGCTGACATACATATTACATAAATGGAAGAAAATAAGCTATTAACAGGTATAAAAATAAATGTAGAGCTATTAACAGGTATATGTGGCAGGTGCTGTGAGTGCTAGGTGCTATATGTGGTGGGTGATAGTGAGAGAGTTCTATTGGAAGTTGGAGTAGCCTGAAGGACTCCACATATTCATGGATTGCACGATAGGAGAAGGTGTACTGGTCCTGTTGTACATGGGTTGGAACAAGTTGGGGTGGGGGTAGGGGGGTGGAGTGGCATTATTAAATCCAAGACTACTAGTTGCATGCTACAGCTCACCTCGCTTTGTACGAAGATGCTTGACTGTGTGGAAGACGTCCACAATGCTCTCAGCCTTCACATGCTCGATAGCTGTACTCAGAGAACAGAATGCGCCCGTCCTTCCTATGCCGGCACTAGAAGATGGCAACCGAATACAGTCGGTGCGAGAACAACAGCAGCACAGTAAGTGTCATGAGCAGATCAACAGGAAACACCACTAGGCACCATTATTATAATTGGCTATGGCAAATATAAAACTAATAGGTTTGTACGAACCTAGAGTATGCAAGGTGGGATCCTGGTCCAGGAGGTTTTGGGAAGGTTGGAGTTTTAATTACATGTGCTCGGTGTTGGGTAGGGTAAAGTTTTAATTACATGTGCTCGGTGTTGGGTAAAGGGTGAAGTTTTAATTATGTGTGCTCGGTGTTGGGAAGGGTGGAGTTTTTATTACATGTGCTCAGTGCTCGGAAGGATGGAGTTTTAATTACGTGTGCTCAGTGTTGGGAAGGATGAAGTTTTAATTACGTGTGCTCAGTGTTGGGAAGGGTGGAGTTTTAATTACATGCTCAGTGTTGGGAAGGGTGGAGTTTTAATTACGTGTGCTCAGTGTTGGGAAGAGTGGTGTTTTATTACGTGTGCTCAGTGTTGGGAAGGATGAAGTTTTAATTAAGTGTGCTCAGTGTTGGGAAGGATGGAGTTTTAATTACGTGCTCAGTGTTGGGAAGGGTGGAGTTTTAATTACGTGTGCTCAGTGTTGGGAAGGATGGAGTTTTTATTACGTATGCTCAGTGTTGGGTAGGGTGGAGTTTTAATTATGTGTGCTCAGTGTTGGGAAGGTTGGAGTTTTAATTACGTGTGCTCAGTGTTGGGAAGGTTGGAGTTTTAATTACGTGTGCTCAGTGTTGGGAAGGGTGGAGTTTTAATTAAGTGTGCTCAGTGTTCGGAAGGATGGAGTTTTAATTACGTGCTCAGTGTTGGGAAGGGTGGAGTTTTTATTACGTGTGCTCAGTGTTGGGAAGAATGGAGTTTTAATTACGTGTGCTCAGTGTTGGGAACGATGGAGTTTTAATTACATGCTCAGTGTTGGGAAGGGTGGAGTTTTTATTACGTGTGCTCAGTGTTGGGAAGGATGGAGTTTTAATTACATGTGCTCAGTGTTGGGAAGGGTGGAGTTTTAATTGAGTGTGCTCAGTCTTGGGAAGGATGGAGTTTTAATTACATGTGCTTTGAATATTTTTTCCTCCTAACTTTTGATAGGAAGAGCTAATTGCTAGATTACAAATACAAGAACTGCTGTGTGGTAGAGACAAGTCATTTAGTACTCTGCAGCCCAGCAGGCTAGATTACAATACACCTCCAGAAGTAACTGATCTGTGTTGTACATTCTCATACAGGGAGAGGGGAAGGAGATGACACCATCAAAAATTCTTGCATAAATTTTATTCAACTTTAGAGCTCCATAGATTCTGCACACTTCACTGTATGAACTGGATATATAGCTCAAAAGATAGATCTCTCTCTGTTCTCTTTTAATACTAAAAACTATTGCATAGGTATAACCATGCCAAAGTTACATGCAGTCAAAGTTGGAGGCCTCAAAACCTGCATGCCTGAACTCTCTGCAGTTGTGGCTCCTGATTGATAATAAGCCCTACTGCACAAAATCGCTAAAGCGTGACTATATGGTCAAACATTGAGTGATGTTGCTTCCTCCTGCAACTGATAGTAATTCAACTGTCTAGTACTTTCCAATCAGGAGCCACAACTGCAGAGAATTCAGGCATGCAGGTTTTGAGGCCCCCAATTTTGGCTTTGGCATGGTTATACCTATGCAACATATATTTTGAGCTATATATCAAAGTTCATAGAGTGAAACATGCAAAATCGATCGAGCTCCACAAGTCTTAACCACATTTTTGTTTTGTAAAAATCGTCCCACCTAAACTTGAGAAAAAGACAGGTCATTTCAATTAAAAATATATATATATTTATTTTAAAAGAACAACAACAAAAAAATGCACTAAACTTGAAGGCAGTTTCATCTCCAAGTATAAACCTATTCTATGAGATGATGTCCACTAAGGCTGGCCTTACCACTCAGTGGCTGTGAGCCAAGCCAAAGATGGGGTGTGTGCATAATGGCCAACGTCAATTCTTTCGAATCCTAACTTAAACAAACGTCTAAGTATGAATCTAATTATCTTCCAAGTGCATGTGCAGCTTCATCACTCAACAACGATGACAGAAGAGCAAATCACCAAAGACGATGTTGTGATATGGTAAGTGCTCATCACAAAACAAATACCCATCATTGATATGGCAATCAGCCACCCACCTCTGCCCACTCAGGCTTTCACATACATACCTGCAGTGCACTATGATGGGTTTGTTTCCACTCTGCTGCTGTCCCCTGGTGACCTGGTCTATGAGATCTACCATGCCCACCCCTGAGGCAGGGGAGCCATGCTCCGGCCATGCTGTGAAGTGGAATTGCCTCACTGTATGTGAGTTCTCAGACTGCAATGATGTGCATGGGAAGTGTGCGTAGAAGGACGTGTGGTTGATGATGGTGAGGAGGACATACAAAATAAATGTCGGCACACAAATAAGCCTAAATTATGAGAGCTCTAATACTCATAAAGGTGAATTCTGTGGTGTGTGTGCTTGCTTACATCCACCTCTGTGAGCCTGATATCCCTGGTGAGGTAGTCATAGTAGGTGTTATGCTCAATCAGCTCCACGTTGAGTATGCCACTTCTCTTAGGAGCATCTGCTGAGGACGGCCAATACTGGGCACATTGATTCTACAGAGAGGGAGGAGGAAGCCAGAGTAAGTATGCAGTGAGAGGAAGGGATTGACATTTATCTATGTAAATGCTCTCCCATTTTCTTATCTCTCTCACACGCCCTTTTCCCGATGCGCATAAAAGCTGGTTGTTAGGCAGGGAGCTTACATATGGTGGTTAGGCAGGAAGTTTATGGTCGTTAGGCAGGGACTTTATGGTTGTTAGGCAGTGAGTTTATGGTTGTTAGACTGGGAGTTCATGGTCATAAGGCAGGGAGTTTATGGTCATTAGGCAGGGAGTTTATGGTTGTTAGACATGGAGCTTATGGTTGTTAATTAACTCTTAGAACCCGAGCGGCCGATTTTTCGGCTGATACCTAGAGTGGTATATACCCGAGCGGCCGATATTTCGGCCTAGAATTTCCTTTTTTTTTTTTTTTTTTCATTATGAAGAAATGTAATCAACTTTGAAATTTGGAGTAATTTTTTTCCTCGAGGACGCGGCATGCACATAATTATTATGGAGCATAGGGTTCTAAGGGTTTAAGGTGCTTATGGTTGTTAGGCAGGGAGCTTATTGTTAGGTAGGGAGTTTATGGTTGTTAATTAAGAAGGTGTTTATGGTTGTTAGGCAGGGAGTTTATGGTTGTTAATTATGAAGGTATTTATGGTTGTTAGGCAGGGAGCTTATGGTTGTTAATTAAGAAGGTATTTATGGTTGTTAGGCAGGGAGCGTATGGTTGTTAGGCAGGGAGCGTATGGTTGTTAATTAAGAAGGTGTTTATGGTTGTTACGCAAGGTGCTCATAGCATCAGCAGCAAGTGAAGGGATGCTCTCACCTTTCCTTTCTCATCCAGCTGCGTCAGCATGACGATGATGCCAACCGATCTTTCCCAGACCACCTGCCATAAGTCATCCACAGTGTTGCTTAGGGGTCCTTGGGTTGCTACGTACTCATCCTTGTTAGTGTAGCCCTGTTACACACACACATACCACATGCACAGGGGAGGGAATGAGGATGATATGTAGCGCAAGCACCTAACAATAAAACCTGGTCTTGTTCAGGGTGGTGGCTAGTGTGGCGATCAAGGGAGGAGGGAGAGGGGTACCCTCCAAATAAAGGAGATACCCTACCCCTAATAATGAATAGCATGGGGTATAGCTGCTTTTCATCATGAACACACACCCCACACCCCCAACATCTCTTTGTAAAAAGTGAGTGGCCAAATAATTTCACCGCAACAAACACTTCCTTCAAATAATTCTAAATGAAGCCCTGACTTGCACTGCCCGGGCAACCCAGAGGAGGTGGGGCAACTGCTTGCATGTCTGCACATCATTTTTGCACATGATTTCAAACTCTTCACAGTTATTAATCTTGTGATTTGGTTGCCCTGTGGCATGCCCTCTACTGATTGTCTCACATCAATGAAGCTGGCGTTGATGTAGTCCGAGCCTCCTACTCCAGGCTGCACTCTGTTATATTTGTCTAGTATGTGTGTGTGTGTGTGTGTGTGTGTGGAGGGAGAGTGGCAAGTGAACATCTAGATGACATGTAGCAAACATCTGCAGCAGCATATGTAATAATTGTTAGACAAATGCAATATATTAACAAAGGGAGGGGTGGGTGTGGTGTGAGAGGGAGGAGGGGTGTGGGGAGATTGATGTGGGGTGGGAAAGGAAGAGGGGTATGGGGAGGGAGTTAATGTAGGAGGGAGGAGGTGTGGAGAGGGAGAAGGGTGGTGGAGTGAAAGCTGTGATGTGGTAAAGGAGGTGGGAGTGAGGTAGTGTGGGGGAGAAAGGAGATGGTGTGGATAGAGTGGTATTGGGAAGGAGGAGGGGTGTGGAGGGAGGAGGGGGTATGGTGGGTCTCTAAGGATTGCTCAACAAAGAGTTCGGTTAACAATATGGCGCCCATTTTTTAGTGCACTACAACCACATGCAGCATGTCTACCTCATGGCAGTGCATGCTACTACGGCATGGCAGAGGGTGCTACTATGACACTAACTAGGCAGAGCGTGCTACTAGGACACTAACATGGTAGACCGTGCTACTAGGGCTTTCACATAGCAGAGCGTGCTACTAGGGCCACTCACATGGCAGAGCCTGCTACTAGGGCACATGGAAGATGCTTAGGGCACTCACATGGCAGAGCATGCTACTAGGGCACTCACATGGTACAGCATGCTACTAGGGCACTCACATGGCAGAGCGTGCTACTATGGCACTCACATGGCAGAGCGTGCTACTATGGCACTCACATGGCAGAGCATGCTACTAGGGCACTCACATGACACAGCATGCTACTAGGGCACTCACATGGCACAGCATGCTACTAGGGCCCTCACATGGCACAGCATGCTACTAGGGCCCAAGGCACAGCATGCTACTAGGGCCCAAGGCACAGCATGCTACTAGGGCCCTCACATGACACAGCATGCTACCAGGGCCCTCACATGGCAGAAGCGTGCTACTAGTATGCGCCACAAAAAACTTGGCGTTGCATTTAAAACCGAGCATTGGTTTAGCGTCTAAACGCATGCGTTTTCCAACTGGCTAAAAAACCCATACGAAACGTTCATACGCATAAACATTTAAACGCATGACAGTTTAGCCGCACTAAACGTTTAAACGCACGAAACGTTTATTATTTTTAGCCGGAATAGATCGTAGTGAGTTGCACTTCAGGAGTTGCACGTGGTAGTCATTCATGATTTTTAGCGAATGGTGTACAAGAAACAGAATCTTAAATTGAATGTGTCAGGACTTAGTCTGGCGGTTTGATAGCGGGAGGCCTACAAAGACAACGGCAGCCATCCGAGAGGTAGTGGAACAGAAGATGCGAATTATTGACTGCCTTCCAGCTGCACGAGCACCTCAAGAACAATGGCTACCCAATGACCATTCTTCGGTGTAGAACCTCACTCAGAGGGTAGCTCCAACTGCCAGTTGGCAAGAGAATTAACATGGTTCGTGTTAGTTTTGTTTGCTTGGGATTCTTAAGGCTGTATGCTGACTTAATTTAGCTGATAAGGAGACTGGCTTAAAGCTCCATGGAGCTCCTACTTGCTTGCTATGGGGGGGGGGGGGGGGGGGCTCTCCTGATCTAGCTTTTGTTTGTAGTTTATGCTGGGACTTGAATGCCCACCCTGTTGGTGTAGTGGCTGTTATTGCCATTCCCCTTGCACTAAAATAAACATTTACAGATTTATGGTCTTGATGTGAATAAAATTATAATCACCAATTGCATCATTTAGGTTGGTGTGGCCAAGACAATTGGTGTGGCCAAGACAATTCATGGGTATCAAGGGTTTGAGAAGGTCATATGGACAGACGAATGCAGTCTGAAACCCACTGAAGCTCGTCATAAGAAGATTGGTCAACCTGAAAAGAAAAATATCCTGTTTTTTTGGGGTCATTCTATATACAAATTATAGAAATGAGTGTTGTAAATATATATTTTTAATTTACATAATGTTTGTTACAGAAGTCAACAAAAAAAACCCAGTCGATTAAAGACTTATGAACAAACACAAATATTACATAACAGCAAATCTTTTCTTGGTTTGTAGTCCCATCCTGTTTGATGCCAGTTGAATTGCCTCCATGACATGTTCTGGGATGTGTAAGTCGCTACCTTCACTCTGCAAGTATCCCCCAACAAGGTGCCCCTGAGGTTTGCCATGTGGGACAGAGACTGAGTCCGCCTCCACCAGCCAAAATAAACCAATAACACAACATGAATCAATTCGTGACGACAATATGTAGCTTTGATTAGTACAATAATAGCTAGAGAAGTACCATCCAGTATTCCATTTGTTCTACATAGCTACCAAAAATAAACAACTAAAACTGAAATTCAAGTACTGGCTCGAACAGCTTGTATGGATCAAGCGGATTCCAGTTACACCAAAGTTATATTATAGCAAGTATAACAGTAAGAGGAGGAAACTTACTTGCTTATAGACTCTTATAGCTTACAGGCCCTTAAACTCGTACTGAAATAACTGTTATGAAATAACTCGGACAACAACTCCAGCAGACACGCTCTAAAGAACAAGTAACTGTAGTTCGAGCTTGCCCCGCTTTTTTTCTTCGGCTCACGTGGTGGTCAATGCACGCGCCTCTCCTCGGTAAAAAAAAGTAGCATGTGTTTGCATAAAAACGAAGCGAACGTTCAAACGCTGCGACCGTTCAAACGCAGAGAGCGTTCAATGCAGCAAGTGTCCAAACACTCTGTACGGTACGTTTCGTTAACATTTCTTTGGCCAATGGTCATGCATTGCACATACGTTGGGTTTAAATGCAATGCCAAGTTTTTTATGGCACCTACTGTATGGCACTCACATGGAAGAGCATGCTACTAGGGCACTCACATGGCAGAGCATGCTACTAGGGCACTCACATGACAGAGCATGCTACTAGGGCACTCACATGGCAGAGCATGCTACTTGGGCACTCACATGGCAGAGCATGCTACTTGGGCACTAACATGGCAGAGCACTAGGGTACTCACATGGCAGAGCGTGCTACTAGGGCACTCACATGGCAGAGCATGCTACTAGGGCACTAACATGGCAGAGCATGCTACTAGGGCACTCACATGGCAGAGCATGCTACTAGGGCACTCACATGACAGAGCATGCTACTAGGGCACTCACATGGCAGAGCATGCTACTTGGGCACTAACATGGCAGAGCACTAGGGCACTCACATGGCAGAGCATGCTACTAGGGCACTAACATGGCAGAGCGTGCTACTAGGGCACTCACGTGGCAGAGCGTGCTCCTAATGGCACTCACATGGCAGAGAGTGCTACTATGTAGGACACTCACATGGCAGAGCATGTGTTAGGCCCAGCCCTCCACAAACAAGCAGCCTAAAGAAGAACAGCTCACCACAGACTGCAGCAGGTCAGGAGACCAAGAACAAAGGAGGCACGAATCGCAACTCAACTGCTAATTAAACGAGCTATTTATTGACTGGTATACAGACTGGTATACAGTGTTGTATTCTGACCTTATAAGGCGAGGACTCATGAGGCATTTTAGAGACCGTGATGCTTGTATGAGATAGTATTATTTGGAGAATTAAATCTTGTAAAATCCTACTCTTAGCTACATTTGGTGTGTTGTTTGCCATTGGGCATTGTGTTGTTGGGGCACTAGTTGTGTAACCTTAACAGCATGCTACTAGGACACTCACATGGCAGAGCGTGCTACTAGGACACTCACATGGCAGAGTGTGCTACTAGGACACTCACATGGAAGAGCGTGCTACTAGGGCACTCACATGGCAGAGCATTGGTCACTCTGTTTTTGAACTGGTTATGGTCATCGTTGGCGTCGGAAAATTCACGCACCTTGAACTGTCGCAGCAGCTGCACAGGGAAGAGAGAGAGAGACCAGACAAGAGGAAATGTCATTAAGGGTGCTAATCCCCTTACAACCTTTAATATATAGTCATGTCATGGGTGTATGCCACATGTCAGAATCCACATTCCAGGCAGCAATACTCATTCCTGTTCAGATTTTGGTTCCAATGTTATACAAACACCACAGCGTAAACTTGTCTATTATAGCCACATTTATTTTGGCCCATAGTAGCTTCGACCTGCAGGGGAATGTGCCTTCCACATATCTATCGTTTATGACTAACTATTTTTCAGCTACAGAGTCCAGTGAGGCTGTCTCTAGCCTTCCTGTTAGAGCTCACATAATGCAAGTAGTTCATGTGACTTCATATTTGGAGCACTTCGCGTATATTCGCAGGTTGCCATAATTCATAATGGCCATAGGAGCATCATTAATAGCAACACAGAAACCCAGTTTCAAGGTGCATAGGTATTAGCTGCTGGGGCAGGCACACACAACATCAAGACTTAGAGGATGTTAAAAGATCAAAAGGTTTCACTTGGCTGTGTCTTTACACATAAATTTCCGAGGAACAGCATTTTGCAAGCCAAGTAGCTGTGCGCCCACACTCCGCACATATCACAGTCCACCTAGAACACTCCATCACTTGTCGTATGCTCAAGCTCAGAGGGGAGATAAATTTCACATCGTGGTTGCCACTCATACATGTATCTCGGAAGCGAGCAGGAAGTTGCTGAGGATGAATGTGTTGTCTAGCTAGTGCTCTGGGTGCAGCTTCTTCACCTGGTTCTTACTCTTGACGATTAGGGTCATCTTGCATGGTGATAGTTGAGTCACCATCAGAACTGCTCTCCAAACGTTCTCTATGACAAACAATTGGCCCAGTTACACTTACTTGCCTTCCCTTTCCCACCCTTTCCTTCTCTACTGCCTTCTTCCTCCTCTTCTCGTCTGCCTTCCTCCTCCTCATCTTGTCTGCCTTCTTTCTCTTCTCGTTTGCCTTCTTCTTCCTCATCTCTTCTGCCTTCCTCCATCTCTTCTCGTCTGCCTTCTTCCTCCTTTCTAGTCTGCCTCCTTCCTCCTCTTCTCTTCTGCCTTCTTCCATCTATTCTATTCTACCTTCTTCCTATCTTCTCTTCTGCCTTCTTCCATCCGCTCCCCCTCTTCTCTTCCCACTCTCCCCTTTTACATTCTTCTTCAGCTTCTTCTGCTCTTCCAGTTCTTCCGCTTCATTTTTTTCCTCGCATCTCCTTTAACATTTCATTAGATGTTAAATTTCTAGTCCCAGGGATACGTTTTGTCTCTTCTTGCCAACAGCAGCAAAAACAGGAAGTGCGACAAAAATGTCTGACAAATCTCCTCGAATCTACCCCGCTTCACCCAATCAGTGAGTTTATTACAGAGTAAATGTTGGAGAAGTTACCTGAGATGGTGGAAGTGCAAGGCAAACAGGGTGGAGAGGTTGAGGAGGAAACTGTAGGTGAGGTACTAATGACAGGCCAAGTGTACCACTGCGAACAAGGAGAGTTACCCACTGAAGATCAACAAATATTGCGCTCATCACCTGTGTCAGATCACAGCTCATCACCTGTGTCAGATCACCGCTCATCACCCGTGTCAGATCACAGATCATCACCTGTGTCAGATCATAGCTCATCACTTGTCAGATCACATCTCATCACCTGTCAGATCACAGCTCATTATGCTTGTGTTAGATCACGGCTCATCACCTGTGTCAGATCACAACTCATCACCTATGTCAGATCACAGCTCATCACCTGTGTCAAATCACAGCTATCACCTGTGTCAGATCACAGCTTATCATGTGTCAGATCACAGCTATCACCTGTGTCAGATCACAGCTTATCATGTGTCAGATCACAGCTCATCATGTCTGTGTCAGATCAGAGCTCATCACCCGTCAGATCACAGCTCATCACTAGTATCAGATCACAGCTCATCACCTGTGTCAGATCACAGCTCATCATGCCTGTGTCAGATCACAGCTCATCACCTGTGTCAGATCACAGCTCATCACCTGTCTGATCACAGCTCATCACCTGTGTCAGATCACAGATCATCACACTCTGTGTCAGATCACAGCTCATCATGCCTGTGTCAGATCACAGCTCATCACCTGTGTCAGATCATAGCTCATCACCTGTGTCAGATTATAGCTCATCACCTGTGTCATATCACAGCTCATCATGCCTGTGTCAGATCACAGCTCATCACCTGTGTCAGATCACAGCTCATCATGCCTGTATCAGATCACAGCTCATCACTTGTGTCAGATCACATCTCATCACCTCTGTCAGATCACAGCTCATTATGCCTGTGTTAGATTACGGCTCATCACCTGTCAGATCACAGCTTATCACCTGTGGCAGATCACAGCTTATCACCTGTGTCAGATCACAGCTCATCACCTGTGTCAGATCACAGCTCATCACCTGTGTCAGATTACAGCTCATCACCTGTGTCAGATCACATCTCATCATCTGTCAGATCACAGCTCATTATTCCTGTGTAAGATCACGGCTCATCACCTGTGTCAGATCACAACTCATCACCTATGTCAGATCACAGCTCATCACCTGTGTCAAATCACAGCTATCACCTGTGTCAGATCACAGCTTATCATCTGTGTCAGATCACAGCTCATCACTTGTGTCAGATCACAGCTCATCACCTGTCAGATCACAGCTCATCACTTGTATCAGATCACAGCTCATCACCTGTGTCAGATCACAGCTCATCACCTGTGTCTGATCACAGCTCATCACCTGTGTCAGATTAGAGCTCATCATGCCTGTGTCAGATCATAGCTCATCACCTGTGTCAGATCATAGCTCATCACCTGTGTCAGATCATAGCTCATCACCTGTGTCAGATCACAGATCATCACCTGTCTGATCACAGCTAATCACCTCTGTCAGATCACAGATCATCACACTCTGTGTCAGATCACAGCTCATCATGCCGGTGTCAGATCACAGCTCATCACCTATGTCAGATGATAGCTCATCACCTGTGTCAGATCATAGCTCATCACCTGTGTCAGATCACAGCTCATCACCTGTGTCAGATAACAGCTCATCACATATATCAGATCACAGTTCATCATGCCTGTGTCAGATGACAGCTCATCATCTGTCAGATCACAGCTCCTCACTTTTGTCAGATCACAGCTCATCACCTGTGTCAGATCACAGCTCATCACCTGTGTCAGATTATAGTTCATCATGCCTGTGTCAGATCACAGCTCATCACCTGTGTCAGATCACAGCTCATCACTTATATCAGATCACAGCTCATCACCTGTGTCAGATCACAGCTCATCACCTGTGTCAGACCACAGCTCATCACCTGTGTCAGATAACAGCTCATCACCTGTGTCAGACCACAGCTCATCACCTGTGTCAGATAACAGCTCATCACCTGTGTCAGATCACAGCTCATCACTTGTCAGATCACAGCTCATAACATCTGTGTTAGATCCCAGTTCATCACCTATGTCAGATCATAGCTCATCACACCTGTGTCAGATCACAGCTCATAATGCCTGTGTGAGATCACAGCTCATCATGCCTGTGTCAGCTCACAGCTCATCACCTGTGTCAGATCACAGCTCATCACCTGTGTCAGATCACAACTCATTACTTGTGTCAGATCACAGCTCATCACTTGTGTCAAATCACAGCTCATCATGCCTGTGTCAGCTTATAGCTCATCACGTGGCAGATCACAGCTCATCACTTGTATAAGATCACAGCTCATCACCTGTGTCAGATGCACTGGCTACTAGTTGATGAGGAGGCTAGATGATCTACATCGGACAATGCCATGGGAGATTGAGAAACTGATGATGCAAAATAGTTACTATAAGTACTGGTAGAGGATTCACTTGCTGAGGAGCCAATTCCATGCACTGCGAGTGATGTTCATTGGGGTTCATTAAAATGATTCTACGTCGCTACGTCGCTCTGTCTGCAACAGAACTTACAGCAATAAAGTCCATTCCTCCTTTCTACAAGAGTGAAGTGATTCAGGTGGGAGTAGGTGTCTGCATAGTTTTCATCCAGAGCTTCCAGAAAGAGTAGCAGAAGCCTATAAGAGATGATCACTGACGAGAGTTGTGACTGTTAGCTTCCCCATCCCCACCCTTCCTTTTTCTCTGCTCGCCCACCCCATCGAACCAGATGAAGTTTTCTGAATGGTAAGGCAGTGTTCTAGCTGGCTACGTGCTGTGCACAGTTTATTCAGTTACGATGTCTGAATTATTCTTGAAGGTGAAAGTCAAAACGCAATATATATTATGTGTTTCAAACAGCAGAAACAGAGCTTCATTCAGGAGCATGCACATTAGCAATGCAGGAACCAATGTCTAAGTGGGTGTGTGTGGTCTAATCAAGTGGTCTAATCAAGGATGTATGTACATATGGAATATACTCTGACCTTGAGAAAATGGAGGGGAAAAACATATTCAAGAACATTTTAGTCACTAATTAATTTTAGTCACTAATTAATTAATTAATTAATGTTCCCCGTTTTAGGAGGTTCATGGTGCAGGATTTTCAATGGGAGAGAGAGAGGGGGGGAAAGTTTAGTGCTTGCAAAAATATATTTTATTTTGAGATTGCGACAAGTTTCTTGGAAATATTGTAGGACCTCAAACTCCATCTACAGTGCTGAAGTTGTGGGCTGTACGATTAGACTTGGGAAGAGTCAGATGCAGATGCTAGAACTCACCCGGAACTCCTTCTTGAAGCCATTCTCATCCTCCTTGTCCACCTCCTCCATGGGCTGACCAAGATGGTCCACAGAGACCTCCGTCTGACCGCTCAGAGCACCCTCAAAGATGGCATCGTATAAGAAGATGTACTGAGCCTCAGTCTGCACCATATGGTTCCTTTGCTGGCGGATATGGTGCACGAAGTTGAAGGGGTCCACGCAGGAGTCTTCCTCTGCCCGCTGCAGCTCGGTATCAATGGTTATGAATGTCCCCGTACGACCCACACCAGCACTAGTGAGGGTGGTGGGGAGGAAGAGGAAGATGTTAGGTAAGAGGTGGAGATCAGAAAGAGAACTGGCATGACATGCAACTGGAATAGTCCTAGAGCTTTCCTTCCATTCAAATACCACTACTTAGACACATTACCAGATAGCCATTTGCTATACAATATGTATGCTGTTTTACGTGCTTCCCCTGAAGTTTAACTCTACACATTCCCCCTCTTTCCCCCTCACCTGCAATGAACAATCATTGGTCTCGTGTCCGAGTACTTGTGTATCTTGCGTATCCTACGCATGAAGTATAGGATGGATGTGGCATGTCGTGGGACACCAAAGTCTGGCCAAGAGATGAAGTGAAATTGTCGTACCTCCTTCATCTTGCTAGTGAGAGTCTACATGACAGGAAAGAAATTCATCAGTCAGAATGTTTTGAAAGTGATGGTAGCACTATTCCTACCTGTAGCCCTAGTCCTACCTGTAGCCCTAACCCTACCGGTAGCCCTAACCCTACCTGTAATCCTAATCCTACCTTTAACCCTAGCTCTACCTGTAGCCCTAGTCCTACGTGTAGCCCTAGCCCTATCTGTAGCCCCAGTCCTATCTATAGCACTAGTCTTACCTGTAGCCGTAGTCCTACCTGTAGCCATAGCCCCAGCACTACCTGAAGTCCTAGCCATGTAGCCCTAGACCTACTTGTAGCCTTAGTCCCAATAGCCCTAGCCCTACCTGTAGTTCGTAGCACCTATAGCCCTAGTCCTATCTGAAGTCCTAGTCTTACCTGTAGCCCTAGTCCTACTTGTAGCCATAGCCCTACCTGTATTCCTACCTATAGCCCTAGCCCTATTGTTTCCCTACCTGGCCGTAGTCCTACTTAGAGCTCTAGCCGTACATGTAGCCTTAATTCTAGCTCTACTTATAACCCTAGTCATACCCGTAGCCAACTCTAGCCCTACCTGTAGCCCTAAAATGCAGGAATCTTGCATGGTGAGCAGCACTATGTGAACTATAGGTGGTGCATGATGGAAGTGAGCTGTACTGTGTGAGCTAGAGGTGGTGCATGGTGGAGGTGAGCTGCACTGTGTGAGCTAGAGGTGGTGCATGGTGGAGGTGAGCTGCACTGTGTGAGCTAGAGTTGGTGCATGGTGGAGATGAGCTACACTGTGTGAGCTAGAGTTGGTGCATGGTGGAGGTGAGCTGCACTGTGTGAGCTAGAGGTGGTGCATGGTGGAGGTGAGCTGCACTGTGTGAGCTAGAGGTGGTGCATGGTGGAAGTGAGCTGCACTGTGTGAGCTAGAGGAGGTGCATGGTGGAAGTGAGCTGCACTGTGTGAGCTAGAGGTGGTGCATGGTGGATGTGAGCTGCACTGTGTGAGCTAGAGGTGGTGCGTGGTGGAGGTGAGTTGTACTGTGTGAGCTAGAGGTGGTGCATGGTGGAGGTGAGCAGCACTGTGTGAGCTAGAGGTGGGGCATGGTGGAGGCAGGGTTTCATCCAGAAGTTCTTGCAAGAGGGGGCATAATGGTGTGTTAAAAAAAATCAGGGGGGGCAACATGTAGTGTAAGCATGTGAAGTGTGGCTGTAGCTAGTTGGGTCTCGCCCGGGAAATTTTGAAAAAATTGATTCTCTGAGATGCATTCTGGTGCATTCTCAGCCCAATATTCAATGTCTTAATCATCATAAGTACTGCATAGTTAAGTGGTAACGATGGATAAATTTCTCTTCAGAAAATTGATTCTCTGAGACGCATTCTGGTGCATTCTCAGCCCAATATTCAATGTTTTAGTCATCATAAGTACTGCATAGATAAAGTGGTAATGATGGACAGATTCCTCTTCACCCAAATCCCATAATCAGCATGATTTTGCAGCTAATTCAGCTAAGTAATGTCTCAGAAAGTCTATTTTCAGAGTCCGTGATGTATTGTGCTTACTTAGTCCAATGAGGATTATAACATTTCCCGATTGATCTGACAAATTGCCTTTTATAAGGTTTCAGAAAGAGGTGAATATCTCTTCAAAGAACAGGAGAAACCTGGATTTCTAGGGCTTTCAATAACTGGAAGAAGGCAATTGAGAAGATGAAATGTCACACGAAGAGTGAGGTTCACATCCTGTCAAGTGAAGCAAAGATGGCTGTAGCCAGAGCACTACAAGAGGGATCCATCATTCAACAACTCCAGCAAGTTGGAGAGCAAGAAAAGATGACAAATAGGATGGCCATTAAAGCCCTTATTCGCTGCACCCATTTTCTTGCTCGTCACCACATTCCCCACATGACCAATTTTGATCAACTTGTTGATTTAATTGTGAGTTGTGGTACAGAAGACTTGAGGAAGTTCCTTGAAAGAACTGGAAAGAATGCCACACGTCCAAAATAGCTGTTGTTGTATTTATAGAGGCAGTTGGCTTGTGGGCTGAAGAAAGTCTGCTGAAACGTCTCCATCAGGCATCCTGCTTTGACCAGCTTAATGGTAGATGAGTGTACTGATGTGACAACAGTTGAAGAGCTACTGTACATGTATTAATTTTCTGCCGTTGGGTTGAGGATGGGCTAGAAATAGTTCCTTAAAGTCTGCTGATGCCAAGACCATCTACTCCACCCTTGTTGAATTTTTGAAAGAGAAGAATATACAGATCAGCATGCTCGTAGGTATGGGATTTGATGGAGCAGCAATTTTCTCTGGGAAACACAATGGTGTTCAGAGCCTACTGAAGAAGAATTCGCCTCATACTGTGTTCGTGCACTGCCATTGCCACATACTTCAACTTGCCTGTGTTCAAGCTGCCAATAACACCAATGGGATTAGGCATACAGTATGTATGTAACTCGGACCAGACTGTGGAAATTCTTCCACTATTCTCCCTAGCGAGCAGAGTGTCTTAAAAAGGTGCAGCGGGAGCTTAATCTACCTGAACTGAAGACTATCAAGCCTTCAGACACTCATTGGTTGGCACACAAACGTGAAAAGGCAATAAAGGGGAGCTACAGCGCCATTGTGAATGCCCTCAACAACATCTATGAGCAGACATACCAGCCTGAAGCATTGGAAATTAGCAAAGCTCTTTGTAAACCCTCAACAGTATCTGCCATATATCTTCTTGATTATGCTCTACCACAAGTTGCCAAGTTGAGCAGATCTCTCCAGGCAGAGAAAATAGATTTGACAGATATTGCCCCTCTTGTTGATGCCACACTCCATTCACTGGATGATGCCATATTGCCTGCGGCAAACTGGGTATTGGAATTGCTCGACACAAAGGATGATTTGGAAGCAGCCACTGACATCAAAATAACCACAGAAAGCATCACTTCCTTCGAAGATCGAGTGGCTAAACCCTTTATCACTATGTTGAAGAACAATATATCGAGTCGGTTTGTTGTCTCGTCATTTAGCATCTTTGATCCAAAGAAAGTGCCAGCTGCAGACTCATCAGGCTTGCTATCCTATGGGGAGGACTCAGTGGATATACTGATCGATCACTATGGTATAGAGCTCCCTGCGGAGACTATGCAGGGTGATGAATATACCAAGGAAGCTCTGATATCCACTGAACTCAGAACAGAGTGGATTTCGTAGCCACCTATCCAAGCAGCCGAAAGGAACTTTGTACTCAGAGCTAACCAAACTCAGTACTGACGAAATGCTGAGAACAATCTTCTCCAACATTAGCACTCTGGCAAACATCTGTCTCACTATTCCGGTTAGCACTGCTTCAGTTGAAAGGAGCTTCTCCCGAATAAAATTGATAAAAACTCGAACTAGAAACCGAATTGGACAAATTAGTCTTTCTTACTTGATGAAGATTGCAATCGAGACACCAGAATAACTCCCAGATGTGGAGTTAGATGCCATTATTATTGTATGGAACAGAAAACCCAGAAGAATTGCTGTATGATGTATGTTAGTAAACGGTAGTAACTTTGACCAACTTACTTTGATCAATGAAGAATTGCTGTATGAATGTATATTGTAAACTATTAACTTTTGAGTCAATGACTAACGTAACTTTGATCAATGTTTTTTTCTTTCAATTCCAAATTCCACATAGGATTCAAGAGGGGCAAATGCCCCCCCCCCCTCCCTAAATGAAACACTGGTGGAGGTGAGCTACACTGAGTGAGCTAGAGGTGGTGCATGGTGGGGTGAGATGCACTGTGAGCTAGAGGTGGTGCATGGTGGAGGTGTAAAATTGGCCATTTAAGGCTAGAGAAAGCCATGGATATGTGTAGCTAGGGCAAGCCAAGGATAGGGCAAGCCAAGGGTCGGTGTAGCTATGGCAAGCCAAGGATAGGGCAGCCAAGGATAGGGCAAGCCAAGGATAGGACAAGCCAAGGGTCGGTATAGCTAGGGCAAGCCAAGGATCGGCATTTTAAGATTAGCTACGTAGCTAGGGCTAGCCAACTATTGCAGGAAGATTACTTCCACAATATCACGTGGAACAACTTGTTGAATGAACACGAGTCAACACTGCACCACTTGTTGAACGCACGTAGGTCAACACTGCACAACTTGTTGAATGAATGTGGGTAAACATTGCACAACTTGTTAAACGAATGTGGGTCAACACTGCACAACTTGCCGAATGAACGTGGGTCAACACTGCACAACTTGTTGAATAAATGTGGGTCAACACTGCACAACTTGTTGAATGAACGTGCGTCAACATTGCACAACTTGTTGAACGAATGTGGGTCAACTGTGCACAACTTATTGAATGAACCTGGGTCAACATTGCACAAGTTGTTGAATGAACATGGGTCAACACTGCACAACTTGTTGGCGAACGTAGGTCAACACTGCACAACTCGTTGAATGAATGTGAGTCAACACTGCACAATTTGTTAAACAAACATGGGACAACACTGCACAACTTGTTAAACGAACGTGGGTCAACACTCAAAACTTGTTGAACAAACAGGGTCAACATTGCACATGACGACACTCACATTTGTGACGTGGAAGTGTCTGATGACAAAGTCCGCCAGTGTGATGGTATTGATCAGAGTGACATTGTAGTTGGCATAGGAGGTGGAGCCAACATTGGGCCAGTACTGGGAGCACTTGACCATCATCTTCTCATTGAGGTTGGTCAACATGACGATGGTGGGGCTGTCGTACTCCCACACCATACGCCAGAAGTCCACCAGTGTGCCTGGCAGCGGACCCTGGGCTGCGATGTACTCCCTGGGATGGTTGTAACCCTAGTAGAGGGACATGCGGGTGATTGGATATTTGTTATACAGCGAAGAAAGCTAATATGAGATAACCCTGGTGATTAGCAAAAAAATCAAAATCAGTTATGAATTGATGGCCATGTGCTCCCTGGGAATTTACTACGACAAGTGGGCGGGTGCACTTTACAAGGGAGAGGACATGTGCATGGCCTCATGCATGGAGATAGAGTTCACATCAATTTACACTGTACAGAAGTACCAGTTTACCCCCATAATTTAAGTATACACATATCCTCCAATATACTCCATGCATAGACTGCATAGAGAGGACAGATGAGGGGGGAAAAGAGTTCTAGTAGGCAGCATGCCTCCTCTCTCCCCCTCCAACAACACATCCACTACTGGAACAACTGCATTGCAGTGTAGATAGGGACTGGCTGCATGAAGTATTGGGAAAACATTGGCATCTTATAGTGGATGATATACGGGCTCTGATTGTGTGATGTGACCTCATAATAATAATAATAATAATAATAATAATAATAATAATAATAATAATAATAATAATAATAATAATAATAATAATAATAATAATAATAATAATAATAATAATAATAATAATAATAATAATAATAATAATAATAATAATAATAATAATAATAATAATAATAATAATAATAATAATAATAACAACAACAACAATAATAACCATCGTGCTATAGTCTGTTCTCGGTTGTTTTGTGAATTTATTTAGTACCATAATTATAATACATAATATGCAGGAAATATGCTAGAAGGGGTAACATAGTAGTAATTCATGATGAATGTTTTTGGTGACAGTTATTTCTTGCCTGACCTCTTACTGCTAAATGCAGCCCTTAGCTCTATCCTCCTAGCAGTGTTTGCTGCTCTGTCTTCAACCCTCACTCTCTGGCAGTGCAGCCTTCAGTTCTCTCCATGTCTTCTGCTCTCTCTTCACCCCACACTCTCTGGCAGTGCAGCCTTCAGTTCTTTCCATGTTTGCTGCTCTCTCTTCACCCTGCACTCTTTGGCAGTGCAGCCTTCAGTTCTCTCCATGTTTGCTGCTCTCTCTTCACCCCGTTCTCTCTGGAAGTGCAGCCTTTAGTTCTTTACTTCTACCAGTATTGGATGCTCTCTCCTCATCACTTGCACTCACTGAAATTTCTGCTCTGTGAAGTGTCATTTGTTCTGGGATAGATCCTCAGTTCCTCCGTTGGTATCAACTCTCCACTCCTTTTGTCTTTGCCAGTCGACTCTTCGTGCAGTTTCTTGCGCAGTCTCTTTTGCAGCATTCCTTCTCTTTCTTCATCTCTCTTCCGCAGCTCTCCTGCTTTCTGTGTTGTTCTTGTTCAACGCTGTGCAGCTTGGGGTGTAGCCATTCTGCACTTTCTTCGGGATTCTGTATTGGTGTGCATGCATATAATCATGGCGCAAACAGTGTTCCGTAGTCATGATGATTGAATGAATTTGATTTGCGCGGTCATCTAATGGACAGAGAGACAAGGTATATAGTTAATAATAATAATAACAACAATATTAATAATAATAACTATGCAGAGACTCTGCAGTTATTTTTCTCTCTCACAATGAACACTTTTTTAAGAATAGACCTCAAGCTTCATTAGAATGGAGATACAATGAGCTACAGTTTGCTATAAGAATCAGATCCGTTGAAGTAAGCAAACAAAAACTATGCAGCTACATCACTATATTTCCAAAACAAAACTTCAGAAAAGAAACCCATCCAGGAGCGACTCCTTGCTCATCCAGGAGCTACTCCTTGCTCATGCAGGAGCAACTCCTTGCTCATCCAAGAGCTACTCCTTGCTCATGCAGGAGCAACTCCTTGCTCATCCAGGAGCAACTCCTTGCTCATCCAGGATCAACCCTTGCTCATCCAGGAGCTACTCCTTGCTCATCCAGGAGCAACTCCTTGCTCATCCAGGAGCAACTCCTTGCTCATCCAGGAGCTACTCCTTGCTCATCCAGGAGCTACTCCTTGCTCATCGAGGAGCTACTCCTTGCTCATCCAGGAGCTACAGCACTCCTTGCTCATCCAGGAGCTACTACTCGCTCATCCAGGAGCTACTCCTTGCTCATCCAGGAGCTACTCCTTGCTCATCCAGGAGCTACTCTTGCTCATCCAGGAGCTATTGCTTGCTCATCCAGGAGCTACTCCTTGCTCATCCAGGAGCTACTCCTTGCTCATCCAGGAGCTACTCCTTTGCTCAAGAGCAAAGGCATTCAGAATAGTTCCTGCTAAGCACCAGTGCCTTTGCAACTTTCTATTGAAGAAGAACTTCCAGAATCATTGGCAAATGCCAGGAAGAGACCGTTCACGAAGGCAGTTGCGATTGTCAACCATTAGAAATCTTCTTTAATTTTACTTGCTCACCCTGTCCAACCAGAAGTAAACTATTTTTAACCAATTATTTTTAACCAAGGGCATGTGCAGATGAAGAATGGCCACGTAACTATTATTTCCCCGATGATGACCGAGTTTATGCCATGTGGTGCTTATACGGTTAAGTGTGAAGGTTTTCCATGTGCTGTACTTGATGCTGGCCTAGCGTTCAATTCATTTATCAAAATTTTGAGGATGGGGGGGAGGCAAAAATCAAGTATATAATAAAGAACTTGGGGAAGCAACACTCTTCGTTGGTGTGCTTCCATACCAACAAGCTAAGTGGGTTGGGAGCATGCCCACCACAATGATCTTTTATCTTTTCTAGACCCTTTGTGAGTGCATGGATTAGTAAGTAGTGCATTGGGATGTACATTTTTCTGCATTCTTAGAGTTACTATTTTTGGAAGTTTGTCTTAAAAATAGTGATGACTGGGTTCCAAAAGTAGTAATTCAGATAGTTACATCATACTTAAACAGGCTGACTATATAAAGGGCTCACATGTTTAGTTATATTATTTTCCAACGTGATTCTTCTAAAGATAAATGGATCTTGGTTCTTCTTTTAGTGCCACTAGTACATCATCTGCAGGCCTCATCAGCTCATTGTAGTAGTAGTGGAGATGAGTTGTATAGCTTCTTGTAGTGGTAGTAGTGGAGATGAGTTGGAGGCTGACAATTTGGCCAACCCAAGAAGCACTGCACCAGTCAAGTTATATCTGCAGAGAAACATGTGAGCCTCCTAAGCTGCAGGAAGTACTCTAAGAAGTGAGGGAAGACTTTATTTGGCTAGAATATGATGAGGATTGTGAAGGTACATTTTGCAAGGTCTGCATAAAATCTGGGAAGTCACTTCAGCAAACAGGAGGCGTGTGCGTTACCAACAATTGGAAGAAGCTGTTTAGAAAATGGAAGCCTATAAAAAGTGCTCCCCATGCCCAGACTAACCAAACAGCTTTGGCAGCAGAGGGAGCTCTGAGAGAGGGAGCAGTCATTCAACAGCTCCAAAAAGTTGAAAGGCAACAAAGAGTGAAGAACAGAGCAGCTATAAAGTCTCTCATTTGCTGCACACACTTTCTTGCACATAACTACATAGCACATACTACTAAGTACTGGTAGTGTCTTGTGGAGGTGAGAATCTCAAGTACTTCATGGAGAGTGCAGGGAGGAATGCTGTATATTCATCTCATATAACTGTAGTTGAGTTTGTAGAGGCTCTAGGCATGTGACTTGAGGAGTCCATGCTGAAGCATCTTTACAAAGCATCCCATTACAGTATCACGCCATAGGAGTGTACAGATATTTCAAGTGTGGAAGATCTGTCACTTTACTGTCACTGGGAGAAAGGTGGTGTTCCAGAGGAGCATTTCCTGGATTGCAGAAAGATGATGCACAATATCAACTCAGCTCTAATTGAATGTTTGAAACAGAAAAGTCTTCAAGTGAGCAGAATTATGGGGCATGGGATTTGACATGTAGCAGGCACGTTTTCAGGAAAGAAAACTGGAGTTCAGACTTGCATCAAGACCCTCGCACCTCATTCCCTGCTGGTGCACTTCCTCTGCCTTGTTACAGTTGGCTTGTGTTCAATAATTCCACTCTAGGAATAAAGCATGTTTATACAACATTCATGGCTCTGTGGAAATTCCATTCCTCCCCAAAAAGAACAGAATCCCTTAAAGATATCCAGCGTGTACTTGGTGTGCCAGAATTGAAGATTATCAAGCCTTCTGATACTCTCTGGCTGGAACATGAAAAGTGTGTAAAGATAGTAAAAGTAAGCTATTCTGCGATTATTACAGCTCTAGATAATATCCATGATATAGTACACATGAGCCAGAAGCATTGGGACTTAGCAAAGCTCTCTCAGTAAGCAGACACAGTTTCAACAATGTTCTTGCTTGATTATTCAAGTAGCCAAACTCAGTAAAACACTCCAGATTAAACATTTGGACTTAACCAACATATCCAGTCTTGTTGATGCAACCCTTCACTTGTTGGATGATGCAATTGTACCAGCAGAAGATTGGGTCCTAGAATTTTTGGATGAAAGTGAGAACCTGGCAGGAGCATTTTGAATAAAAATTACTCAGCAGACATCACGTCGTTCCAAGAAAAAGTAGCAATAGCATTCATCATTCATCTGAAAGATAATATTTTGAGCCATTTTGATTCTTCTGGAGATGTTCAGCACTGAGCATCTTTGATCCAAGGAGAGTGACAAGTGTTGACTCTAACGATCTGTCCTCCAATGAAGAAAAGTCTCTTAGCACATTCCCTGCACACTATGAGTTCTGCAGAGACATTACAGGGTGAACAAACAGTAAAAGAAGCATTGATCCCCTGACATCAGTACAGAGTGCAAAATGTTTCATCAGCTCATGAGTAAGCACCAACATGAAGTGTCAGTTGAAAGAGCTGGTTTCAAATGGAATGTTGAAAACCATGTTCCTCAAACTTGAACACACTTGCCGCCATCAGTCTATCGATACCCATTGCACCTACTCCGTAGAGAGAAGCTTCTCTCAAATCAAATTAACAAAAACTAGTCTATGAAGCAGGTGACTCCAGTCCTTCAACCTTATGAAAATTACCATCGAGAGTCTGGAAACAGTGACAGACAGTTATCTCAAAACAAGCATAGTTATGTATATGGAACAGAATGAGAAGAAGAATAGCTGTTGAGTTGATCATGACTTGCGTTGTTTTATTAACCTATGTATATGTGTACATATTCATTGTCCAGTGTAAAATTGTGACATGGCATAGGAAAAGGGGGGAGTTCGTAAAAAATTAAAACTTGAGAAAACGCTGTTTAACGTGAGGTAGTCAATTTTAGTAATAAAAAATGATTACATAATCGCCGTTTTACTGGCTAAATTTAACTCGCATTACATCATACTGATAGGCATTAAAAAGAGAATAAATTGAGCTAAAAGATGGAGTTTGTTTTGTGAAATTCGAGTTAGTATTGTGCGAGTTACAGCGATCTAAAGTTGAAGCGTACGTAGGTTTTAGTTTTCTTACCTTAGCTAAGTTGGTAGTTTGCGAAACTGAGTTCGTTTGCACAGCAATGGCCGAGATAGCGGCAGTCCCTTCAACGAGCGGTGTTCCTGATGGCAACTCTCCAGTGATAGAGCTTAAATTCAGCAGTTCTGACCTGGATGAAGCTGAAAAGGTTGAAACCTTCTTCTCCAAGAGTTGTGGTTGTAAGTTTGGCCCTAAAAGCTCTGCTTGTTCAAGTATCATAAGCAAGCAATTGTGTACTACTACAAGACTAAACTGCCTTCAGTTAGTTAGGAGTGAATTGGACCTTGTCATTCTCTCTCAACTTCAATCCCTTCGTACTCATCCAGATCAACCTGTAGATGGTTGCCGTTCATTAGGTTCAACTCATCGCCACACCAGGTTTTTCCCCCATAATTGTAGAGTATGTCTGAACACTTTCTTATTCATTCATACCATCAATCACAAGAGATTGGAAGCACTTCAGAAGCATTTTGATTCGGTTGGACTGGTTAATCGGGGTCATGGCAACGACAAGCATCTTCCATCTAATACATGCCCACCAGAGGATACATTTCATGCTCTTGGCTTCATAGACAATTTTTCTGACATTCATGGACTACCACTGCCAGGTAGAATGCCAAATCATCGTGATTCTGATGTAGTTATTCTTCCCTCTGACATGAGTAAATCGTATGTTTACAGAAAGTATGCCGAAGCATGTGAAACCTTAAACAATAATGTTTTTTCACGCCGAAAATTTGAACAAGTATGGCATGACTTACGTCCATTTGTGGTTACTAATATACCTGCTACAGATTTATGCTTGACTTGCCAGTTGAACAATGAAAAGATCTCGAAGTCTTTTTCGTTATCTGAAGAGGTTAGAGAAGTTGCACTTAAACAACGCTCAACACCTTAATCATGCACGTTTGGAACGACATAATTACCGCTCCCAGTGTAGTACAGCTTCGGAACAGTGGGCAGAACACAACGAGAAACACCCAAGGTTGCCTTATGAAGGTGAAATGCATTACAGTTTGGATTACGCTCAACAACTACATTACCCCTATAATGAGCAACAGCCCGGTCCTGCATATTTTCTGACTGCAAGGAAGTGCCAATTGTTTGGAGTCTGCAGTGAAGCCAATCGAAGCAGGTGAACTATCTAATTGATGAACCTGATATAACTGGCAAAGGAGAAAATGCAACTATTAGTTATGTTCACCACTTTTTAGAGAACTACGGCGTTGGAAATGGCACGATAAAGCTTCATTGTGATAACTGTGTCGGTCAAAATAAGAACAATGCATTCATCTTCTATTTATTGTGGTGAGTGATAACTGGGAAGCAGAAGTCGATCACTCTTTCTTTTATGGTTGCTGGTCACACCAAGTTCAGTTGTGACAGGTATTTTGGCTTAATCAAGAAGAAATACCGCAGATCTAAAATCGACACTATGCATGGAATTTGTCGTGTTGTTAATGAATCTTCTGACGGTTACAATCTACCTCTGCCTACTAGAAACACAACCACTGGTGAACTTCTTGTCCATGTTTATGATTGGGTTTCTTTTTTTAATTCCTTGGAATTTAAAAGTGTCCCAAACATTCTTCGCTACCATGTATTTCGGGTTGAGGGTTGATGTTTCAAATTCAACAGTTGTGTTTGTAAGGGAGTATTGAAATTAACCTGAGGAATCAATTATCTTGCTGAAATATTTATCAGTGATTGATAAGACACTCTTGCCATCAGAAGTAGCACCGAAAGGAATGGATTTAGAGAGGCAGTGGTACTTATACGACAAAATACGTGTACTTTGTCACTCCAATCTTAGTCATGTCCCAAGCCATCACATCCCAAGCCATCACATCCAAAGCCATCACAAGCAAATCCTAAAAAGAAAAAAAATTCTGCAGCCATAACTGGTACAGCACATCCCAGTACATCATCAGATAATGCAGTACTGGTTGAGCCACCAACAGAAGCAACACTCCGCTTAGGTGTAAAGAAACGTTTGTGTAGCATTTGTTGTAAGCCTGGACACAACAAAAAAAACATGCCCTAGCCTTTGTTACAGTGAAGCTGTTCTGTCTGTATCTATAGATTATAGCTACATAGTACATCATCAGATAATGCAGTACTGGTTGAGCCACCAACAGAAGCAACACTCCGCTTAGGTGTAAAGAAACGTTTGTGTAGCATTTGTTGTAAGCCTGGACACAACAAAAAAAACATGCCCTAGCCTTTGTTACAGTGAAGCTGTTCTGTCTGTATCTATAGATTATAGCTACATAGTTCAATTCAATTTCTTCATTTTTCAAACATCCCTTGGAACCATGTGTACATCACAAAATACACTGTATATACACCATAATCCACAAATCGGAACTTAAATTATTATGGGAGTGATTATCTCAGTGATAGTACCATATTGACCATTGAAATTTTGTAATGATATATATAGCTTGTTGTTTAAGGAAGTGGAAAATGTAATAAAATAAAAAAAATTCAAAATTCAAACTCCCCCCTTTTCCTATGCCATGTCACAATTTATTAAATATAGCTACCTCTTGCAGTGTTAGTGGATACTCAGACAGTGCTGGTAGACTAACCTCGCCATTGTGGCAGCAGTTCAGAGTCTGGAAACAGTGACAGACAGTTATCTCAAAACAAGCATAGTTATGTATATGGAACAGAATGAGAAGAAGAATAGCTGTTGAGTTGATCATGACTTGCATTGTTTTATTAACCTATGTATATGTGTACATATTCATTGTCCAGTGTAAAATTTATTAAATATAGCTACCTCTTGCAGTGTTAGTGGATACTCAGACAGTGCTGGTAGACTAACCTCGCCATTGTGGCAGCAGTTCAGTGTCCCCATGTTATACCTTAATGCATGACATGCTGACACAGTGTGGACATTGGGTCAAGGTAGAAGTTGGCGTGGCTAGGACTTCCACTTGTACTTATTTTTGCTAGTTTCTGCCTTTCTCTGTTCAGCTCACCCTGAAAATTAATGTGGTTCTCGTTCCTCATCTGGTAAAGCTGTTCTTCTTAGATATTTTGATACTTGCTCTTACATTTCCATCCAAATCAGCCGTTCTCTACCTCTGTCTCTCTGCTGCCATAGCCCTATCATGGACTTGCGTCACTTCGCAGGTTATTGAGAGTTGCTATGTGATGCACTGTGCATGCTCAGTAGTATGACATGCATAGACAAGCATATAATTAATAGTAGCGGCTGAATTATCTCTGTATCATAACTCTTAATTATTGCAGCTTTCTTTGTAATAGCCTTTCTCTTTCTGGTTGATTCACCATCCCTTGTACCACTTTTATGCCCAGGAGCCATGCTCCCGGTGAGTTTATCTGGAAAAAAATTAAAAATTGACCATGAAGTACAAATAAATTGATATTAAATCAGAGGTTAACAAAAGTCCCTAGCAACCATATACCACAAGATAGCTCTTATGTTGGACATTATTGTGGTCAAGTCGTGTTGCTAGGTAACAAAACCACGCATGTATGAATATCATTATAATGCTGTTTATTTAATGCTGTTTAATAAATAAAAAATCGTTTGTATTTTATTGTATTGTAGATTATAAATATCCTTCTATTTTTAGCCAACTTTAGGAACAACTGAGATATGCTGTGGTATAACAGACGTTTGCCTGACTAACAGAGAGGACATAATTTCAATTCCCATAACCAATAATATTGATAAAATTCCCATTACCAATAATATATTGATACAATGTACCCAGAGTCAAAGAGCAATTATACAATACAATACTCTGTAATTACATACTCATTGTCTGATAATTACATACTCATTGTCTGATATACAAGTGATATAAACTAGACAAAGTGTACAATTTGGTGATAGGTTACAAAAAAATAATAATGAGGAGTTACAGCTAATGAGGAGTTACAGCCAGTATTGCACAAGGTTATGATATTTGAAGTCACCTTCAATATGCAAAGATGGACATCACAGCACATACATTTCACCCTTGACTCATGGCGATTCCCAGGAGTCGGAAGATTACCCCTTATCACTATGGCCATACATACTAAACAGTGCCATGGTATTATCTCCGTCACGGTCCATCACTTGCTCCATCAAACCTGAACACGATAGAGTTGTTATTCGTCAACTTCTTAGACAAGTCAAGGAATCAAGTACAGCTAGAAATATAAAGGAAAGTAGGCTATTACACTGGTGTAGCTAACACCATGATTTAGCTAGCTCTCCAGACTATCAGGCTGTATATATAGCTAGCAAAGTACATTGACTTACCAGGAGGGCTGCCAGGATCAATGCCTTCACCTCAAACAGCCATAGCTTCGTCCATACTGCCATGGTTTTGATTGGAAAAGTCTTTGCCGAGTAGCTCTACTTGGTCACGATCCAAACTGGGCTGTCCACAGTAGGCTTCACTCTCCCCTTCCTCAGCTTCATCGTCAGACAACTCGAAGTTGTCGTCCAGGACCGCTGTGAGCACCTTATCAAAAGATAGCCTTTCCACCATTTTCAATTCTAGGGAAGAATTGACCCCTTGAACTTTACGGCGGGATTTCCCTAGTTACCATGGCGCTATTGCCGTATAATTTTGAATGTAGCTGCAGCTAATATAGCGCTATTTTATGATATTTTTATTTTGCAAAACAACCCAATGATTGATTTTTTATGATTTTTCAAAGGCAATTACGCCATATGGCGCTTACACCGGGAGAAGAGTTAAGGGGAGGCAAATAAAGGTAAGAATCCAAACAAAGGAGATCGCAAGCAAAGTAGCACTCAGTCTGAAGGTTCGTGTTGCACTGCGGGAGTGGGGACGGGTCGACATAAACCATGTGACTCCCATTTTCTATTGCGCTATGCACGTTGGGCAACTAAAGTATTGTACACAGTCGTGTCGTATGTAATTCAGACGTGATTTTACTGATATTATGCATCTTAACTTAAAAACGGTGTAACTCTGAATGTCGTAGCTATAGTGCAGCGGTTAAGATAGCATATTAAAAGGAATTGTATACTTTTTGATAAAAGCATGAAATTTGGTACATATGTAGTTTTTAAACATCATAAGGATCATTTTTAGATGTGGAGCCATCTTGGATTTGACCTCTGGTGACCTCTAGAGGTCAATTAACTTCGGAAAACCACAAGTTCTAATTTAGCACCATTGCTAACGCTTCAAGAATTAAAATGAGACTAGAATTGTGTCCATATCTCATTCCATTCCAAAGTTATGAGTATTTAAATTTTATGTGTGACCAGGTGAATAGCGTTTTCTCATTTCCCCCACAACTTACAAGCCAGAGCCAGTTGTAAACCATACTACAACAACAAAAAAGTATCTGACTGGTAGTGTAAAGCACATGACTTGTAAAATATTATATCCCATAGTAACTCTACTCTGATGAAGCTGCTCTGTGAATACCAGTCTTGTTACCAGAAGTTTTCCCTGAGGTGAAGCTGAAGGCTTATAAAGGCAACCAAGGTAAACATTTCAATTAGCTATGTGTGTGTGTGTGAGGGTGAGGGGGTTGTGGGAACTCTTGAGGTCTCTTATTATGGGATCTAAATATGGGGTGCCCTAATGAAGGTGTTTTTTAAATATTGTAGTAGCTATGGGGTGACTAAAGTAGTGGTGATAAATATTTCTTTGCCTTTCAGTTGAGATGATATGGAGCCAGTGGGAGCTGTAGCATCTATAAAAAAAGGAAGGGTAAGTACTATTAATTGGCAAAAATGTTTTTAGAATCTTATCTTATTATCGATTTATTGAATTATTCATAGATTAGCATAACAACCATCACAAACATCTCTCAATTGAACATGTCCTAATTCACTTGGATTCTGAGTGCTCCTTTCATACAACTTTGTCATTTTCCATTTCCAGAACAATGTTGAAGAGCTTCAAACTCGTTGAGCCTCGTGGTGCAGAAACAGCTCCGTCTACCTCAGCCCAGCAAGCAACAGAGACAGACTGGTCATTATGCTTCATATGCCAAGAAATGACCCGAGAGTCGCTGACAAGTCCATCCCAGAATACACGCCAAGACAAGGGGAGCAGCTATAGCATTTTCGCTGGACATCTTAGAAGGTTCAATGAGCTTGGATTGCTCCCCAACTCTTTTCTGTTGAGCCGATTAGATGAAGGCAGTGGAGTTGAAGCAGCATTGAGCGCCAGCACTGCACGATTCCACAAGACATGCAGGCTGAGGTATAACAATGCCAAGTTAGACAGAGCTGAGAAGAGGCACCTGAAAATAGGCGCCGACGAAGAAGAGGAAGTTGTTGCCTGCAAGCGAACTCGATATCAGTCACGACCCTCAAGTACTGAGACGAAATGCCAAGAAGTGAAATGCTTCTTCTGCGGAGAAGCTCCTGGTAGTGCTGGTCTTCATGAAGCTGCGACATTCCAACTGGACTCGCGTGTCAGGGCATGCGCACTGATTGTGGGCGACATGGACCTCCTGATGCAACTGAATGCTGGGGACATGGTCGCACAGGATGCCAAGTACCACCGAAATTGTCTCCTGAACTTGTACAATCGCGCACGGAAGATTAAGGAAATGGCAGGCAAAGGTGGAGACTATGAACATGCAATAACAGGACTTGCTTTCACAGAGCTGGTGGTGTTTATTGAAGAAGCTCACATGGATGACGAGACGTCTCCGGTCTTCAAACTTGCTGACCTGGCGCAGTTATACACATCAAGGATGGAACAGTTGGGAGTCAAGCATGATGGCAGGGTGCACACGACCCGTCTTAAGCAGAGACTGCTTGCTCACTTTCCTAACATGTGTACACAGCACCAGGGGCGCGATGTCCTACTTGCATTCAATGAAGACCTCGGCGATGCCCTCGCAAAGTCTTGTGAACTGGACAGAGACCTTGATGCTGTCAACCTGGCGCGTGCTGCCCAAATTGTGAGACGCAACATCATCGGAGATGCCAAGGTGTTCAATGGGTTTCCTGCAGGATGCCAACAGGACTCCGTGCCACCCATGCTGCTTGCCTTGGTCACTATGATCTTGGAAGGTCCCAGTATCAAGCACCAGAGTGAAAGCACAACTCCAGCGTCACTGAGCATCGCCCAGTTCCTCAAGTTCAACAGCGTTGTGCACCGACGGGCCGCCACAGGCAGTACACCTTGCCCAGTCAGGCACGCCACCATGCAGGAGACGCCAGTTCCAACCTACATCGGCCTAATGCTGCATGCACACACGCGCAAGAGGGTGCTCGTCGACAGGCTGGCACACATGGGGATTTCTATCTCCTATGATCGGGTACTGTCCCTTTCCACACAGCTGGGGAACAGTGCCTGCCGCCTCTACCACCAGGAGCAAGTAGTCTGCCCCCCCAAGATGAGAGGCAGAGTCTTCACGACTGCCGCGGTAGACAATATCGACCACAACCTAAGTTCCACCACAGCAAAACAGTCATTCCATGGGACTGCTATTTCCCTCATGCAACACCCTGCGGTCCCTGGGGCCGGCATTGACCGCAGCATCATCATCCTCGGAGGGCAGAACGAAAGAGGCCTCAAAACAGTTGACCGCTTGCCGCACTACTATACAGATGTCCCATCCATCGGCAGCATCAAGAACACCCCCGTGCCGGCTACCAGCGTGACATCCCTGAGCAGCAACAGCGGCCTCAAGCAACATGCTGAAACAGAGCAGCTCTGGCTAAAGCACACCCATGTCGCCCTACAAAAAACTTCTCCAGTGGAGAACACTTCATGGGCTGCATACCACGCAAGCCAGCAGGACATGTCAGCCAGTCGGGCCATCTGTCCCACCGCACTGCTCCCACTCTTCCTGGAGAGCGCCTACACCGTGGCTATGATCAAGCACTCCATGGATGTGGTCAGGAGTGCAGTGGAACATCTCAACCCTGGCCAGACTCCAGTGGTCACAGTCGACCAGCCGCTGTTTGCTTTGCAACCAAATCCAGTGGAAGTGGCCACATGAGTATGGTGAAGATAAGTTTGTCGTCCTCTTCGGCGGTCTTCATATCGAGATGGCAGCACTGAAGACCCTTGGTGACTGGCTGCAAGGGAGCGGATGGGTGCAAGCACTGGTTCAGGCAGAGATCACCAGTGCTGGGACAGCGGACTCCTTCCTGCGGGCATCCCATGTCAGTCGAACCAGGAGGGCTCATCAAGTGACAGCAGCAGCCCTCTTCACCCTGCAGCAGCACGCCTACAACCACTACATTGACCAGCTGGATGACGCACGCAACGAGCAGCTGGAGTTTGACGATTGGTGTCAGCAAAAAGTGGAGACCTGCCCCCAGTTTGACTACTGGGCAACTGTCCTGCAACTGGAGGTGACGGTCCTGGTGTACGTGCGCTCTCTGCGCCTAGCGTCGTTTGCGATGTATGTAGATGCCCTGAGAGAACTAGCAGTGTGGTTCCATGCCCTGGATCACACCAACTACGCGCGCTGGATTCCTGTGCATCTGCGAGACATGGTGGAACTGCCGACGACACACCCTGAAATAGCCCAGGAATTCCGAGCTGGGAACTTCACCATCCAGAAGACGAACAGGTCATTCTCCGCCATCCCCGTCGATCAGGCCCACGAACAGAACAATGCTGCCATCAAAGGAGACGGGGGTGCAGTGGGCCTTACTGACAACCCCAGCGCTCTACGACGGTGGATGGTGGCAGGACCAGAGGTTGCCACGCTCATCGAACAGTTCCACGATGAAACTGATGCAGGGAACAGACCACAAGACACAAGGCACCATGACCAGTCAGCAAGTGTGCAGACTTCTTTCCTGAAAGATGTACAGTCGATGGTCAACGTGATGGAAGACTTCGGGAATCCATTTGAAGAGGAGAGTCAAGATCTGCTGGTACTCGACACCAAGGAGATCGCGCCACCTGAAGCTGTAGACGCCCTCCGTCATGCACACGAAGTGGGTCAGCTGCAGTTTGACAACTTCGTCAGAGAACGCCTGGTGGAGAGAACGAAACCCATAGGAGATGTCATCCACAGAAACAAGCTGAAAATCTTTGGTCAGCCTGCTTGGAAACCTCCGGTAAAGGGTAAGCAGCAGATGAAATCCCTCAAGAATGACGTGAACCTGTTCTCTCGTCTGTATATCGGGTGCAAGAACCGGGATGGGAATATAGAGGAATTCTTCAAACATGAAAACCAATCCTGTCCCCCTGCACTATCAAATGGCTGTGGCATCCGGCTGGGTGTCAAGAGTGATCTTCTCGCTTGTCTAGAAGACCTCAGTCAGCCCAAGTCTGAGGTTCCTCCAACCAGCTGCATTGTGCTAGATGGAGCGGTTATCATCCAGATGCTGAGGCCAGCTACAGCAAAAAACTTCATCGAGTATGCACAGCAGGTCTTTGTGCCCTACATACTCTCAAAACTCCATCAAGCCACGCGACTGGACCTGGTGTGGGACCGCTACAATACAGACTTGTTGAAGGGTACAGCAAGAGCTAAGCGCGGAAAAGGGGTGAGAAGACGGGTGGTGGGTGGTGCAACGATCCCCGGGAACTGGGCCAGCTTCCTCAGAGTCGACAAGAACAAGACAGAGCTGTTCAGCTTCCTCTCTGGCGTCCTCCACGACTCATTCCAGCTTGCAGACAAGGAGCTGGTCATCACTGAAGGAGATGATGTCTTGAGCAAGCCACCGCTCCTAGATACTGCAGGCCTGGCTCCTTGCAACCACGAAGAAGCCGACAGCCGCATGATGTTACATGCCGCCCACGCTGCTCACAATGGCCACAAGAAGATCCTCATCCGCACAGTTGACACTGATGTTGTTGTCCTGGCAGTGGCTCTGGCACGCACCCTGGAGGAAGGAGCCGAAGTGTGGGTGTCCTTCGGCACGGGCAAGGCTTTCCGGTTCTTGCCAGCCCATGAGATGGCACGGGCTCTGGGCCCTGAGAAAGCACAGGCACTACCAATGTTTCATGCTTTGACGGGCTGCGACACAGTCTCCTGCTTCGCCGGACATGGCAAGAGGACAGCATGGGCAGTGTGGACAGCTCTACCTCAGCTGACCCAGACACTCATTGACCTCTCCACTGCACCAGATCATATTGATGAAGATGACATGCACACCATCGAGAGGTTCGTCATCCTGCTTTATGACAGAACAAGCACCGCAACCTATATCGACAAGGCACGCCGCAAAATGTTTGCAAAGAAGAGCAATGTCCAGCTGATCCCACCGACAAGTGCAGCCCTGAAGCAGCACATCCGACGAGCAATATACCAGGGCGGACATGTCTGGGGTCAGGCCCTGGTTCCTGCACCAACATTGCCATCACCAACCGCCTGGGGTTGGATCAAGACCAGTGACATGTACGAACCTCTCTGGACAACGCTACCCGAGGCATCCAAGGTCTGCCTGGAGCTTGTCTCCTGCAAATGCCAGAAGGGGTGCATCAAGAAGTGCAAGTGCAAGAAGGCCAATCTGGAATGCACAGCACTGTGTGCTTGCGACGGGGAGTGCTCTCAGAACTGAACTCGCAAACTTAAGATGAAGATTCTGAACTGTTCCAGACAGTACACAGGTACTGTAAAACAGTGAACTTATCTGCACATTGCATTTAGCGGATTATGTGTTAATTAACATGATAATTAAATGTAGTAGTGTCCCTTGATCACAGAAGTATAAAATTTTACTTGCCCAGGATTGATCTGATGAGAGCAAGCCACCATAATTATCGCTATCTGGTTCTGTTATTCTTGTTGTATTATCGATGTAATTAGCATAATTGTTTATCCCAGAGAAAATAGGTGGCCTCTGTGAGATCAACTTTGCTACAGCTGGAACGTGTGTGCACAGCTGATGAGTGTGTGCCATCATTGTAGCCTCCATGCCATGCCCACCATGAGTCTTGAAATGTTAATGTTAGTATGGTTTACAACTGGCTCTGGCTTGAAAGTTGTGGGGGAAATGAGAAAACGCTATTCACATGGTCACACATAAAATTTAAATACTCATAACTTTGGAATGGAATGAGATATACAATTCTAGACTCATTTTAATTCTTGAAGCATTAGCTTCACTCTGATATCAAACACTTAACATTTATTCCAAGTACAAATGGTGCTAAACTAGAACTTGTGGTTTTCCGAAGTTAATTGACCTCTAGAGGTCACCAGAGGTCAAATCCAAAATGGCTCCACATCTAAAAATTATCCTTATGATGTTTAAAAACTATGTACTAAATTTCATGCTTTTATCAAAAAGTGCACGATTGGTTGGCTTAACCGCCCCACTACTAGAGGACTTCCTGTACAACTAATACTACTAACATTGATGCTGCTAATAATAATAATAATAATAATAATGATGATGATGATGATGATGATGATGATGATGATGATGATGATGATGATGATGATGATATTAATAATATGAAAAATAATGGTGATGATTGTAATGCTAGTACTAGTAGTAGTAGTAGTAGTAGTAGTAGTAGTAGTAGTAGTAGTAATAATACTAATACTAATAAGGAATTGTAGTACATATAATATTATGTTACTCACTGTAACACTGACTTACATCGATGAAGTTAGCATTTATATAGTCATGTTCCGATCCTTCCTCTGGCTTCAAAGTCACACGAGTCTCGTCAACTAAAACAGCATTACAAAACCAAAGTTACGCTCCCGAAATACTTACATCATGTAGCTAGAGTAGCTAGCACTAGAAATGGTGACCCAAACAATACATAGAACTTCACCCATCACAAACAAGAGCTAGAAAGCCTGAAGGCAGTGGCAAAGCTTTAATAATAGAACTCCACCCATCACAAACTAGAGCTAGTCAGCCTAAAGGCAGTGGCAAAGCTTTAATAATAGAACTCTACCCATCACAAATAAGAGTAGAGAGTATGAAGGCAGTGGCAAATCTTTAGTAATAGAACTCCACCCATCACAAACAAGAGCTAGTGAGCCTGAAGGCAGTGGCAAACCTTTCAAGAACCAATATTTAAAAATTCAATGAACTTTCAGTTGACATAATAACATTACAATAACATTACAATAACAAACAATCTCAATAATAAACTTGAAATTGTTCTCTCAGAGTACAATTTCAAGTTGATTATTGAGAAAGTTATTGATTTTTTTTGATAATGTATCTCCTGTTCTATGGGCGACCTGCATTGCTATGTTAAGTACATTCAGCCACACCTACTTATGATATCAGTAATTCTATGCCCCATAAGAAAATGTATTGTGCTTTTCTTAAGAAATTCCTGAGCATTGCACATGCATTACCATAATATGGACAATATTGAAAGTTCACAATTTTTTTCTACAATCTGATATACTTTTTGTATTTATAAAGCTACGGTTTATGAAGAATGGAGAGTAAGAGTCGAAGTGTTTGTTAGTGCTGAGCTTACCTGTGAACTTGCTGCTAGTTCTCAGAACTCATCACAAGGCAGCAGTTCACTGGTTTGAAGATGTTCCTGGAACATCTTTGAGGGTGTGTGAGCTAGTGTACTTCAATTAGTAGAGCTCAGGCGCTGGTGGAAGTGCCTAGGTGCTGCACTGGCAGGATCTTGTGAAACAAGAGCTAGTGAGCCTGAAGGCAGTGGCAAAGCATAGAACTCACCCATCACAAACAACAGCTAGTGAGCCTGAAAGCAGAGGCAAAGCTTTGTAATAGAACTCCACCCATCACAAACGAGAGCTAGTGAGACTGAAGGCTGTAGCAAAGCTTTAGTAATAGAACTCCACCCATCACAAACAAGAGCTAGTGAGACTGAAGGCAGTGCCAAAGCTTTAGTAATAGAACTCCACCCATCACAAACGAGAGCTAGTGAGACTGAAGGCTGTAGCAAAGCTTTAGTAATAGAACTCCACCCATCACAAACAAGAGCTAGTGAGACTGAAGGCAGTGCCAAAGCTTTAGTAATAGAAGAGCTAGTGAGCCTGAAGGCTGTAGCAAAGCTTTAGTAATAGAACTCCACCCATCACAAAAGAGCTAGTGAGCCTGAAGGCAGTGGCAAAGCTTTAGTAATTGAACTACACCCATCACAAACAAGATAGTAAGCCTGAAAGCAGTGGCAAAATAGAACTCCACCCATCACAAACAAGAGCCTGAAGGGAGTGGAAAAGCTTTAGTAGAAAATTTGTAGCAACAATACAATGACCTCCTCTGTGATCAATTGAAATTTACTCTCAAGTCGATCATTGAGAAAGTCATTGTAATTCAGTAGGTCAACTGAGAGGTCGTTGAGAGAATATTTATATTATATTTGTTGGAATGATAAAGAACATTAACACAGTGCTCTATGCAACATATCTTATTCAACCTGGCTTGGAAGAAGATTTGTAAGTAAACAACAAATAAGCCAAACTTGATCCAATTGTTGCACGGAGAATTATTCCTTGCAATATGCGATAGTATTTTATATGTTCTATTGCTTTCATTACATATTGTCTCAAGTTCTTCTCTGAGGACAACTTCTCCTTTCCTCTCATGAAGGGTGTTCAATGTTACTCTCTAGGGGGCTAGTAGGTGGTGTACTGTATATCAACCCCCCTATCTGCCATTACCCTGTCACCAGGATCAAGGAGGTTGATAAGGCCACACTCCTGAGTTATCTTCTTATCAGATAAATCCCCCACTCCCCCCACCGCCCATTCAGACAAGAAAGGATTGTGACGCACCCACTGGGAGCTATAGCAACAAGACACTCGTGACACACTCACTGGGAGCTATAGCAACAAGACCATCTGTGACACACTCACTGGGTGCTATACAACAAGACCCTCTGTGACACACACCCTGGGAGCTATAGCAACAAGACCATTTGTGAAACACCCACTGGGAGCTATAGCAACAAGACCCTCTGTGACACACCCATTCAGAGCTATACCAATAAGACCCTCTGTGACACACCCACTGGGATCTATAGCAACAAGACCCTCTGTAGTGTTTGTGGCTCTTGTGTAGAGGATATGTCCGTGACCGGGCATGGAATGAGGAAGGCATTAGTTTGGAGCAGTCAATAATGACACGAGTGCTGGATAGTGGGCCTTGAAATTGTGGTCAAATCAAGATCAAATCGATCGTCAAAGTGTTTTTCTAAAATATTACAGCACAATCACCATAAAAGTTTTATACATGGGCGTTAGTATACTACGCTGGACGCGCCTTTCCCTCAACTGTGGAGCGATCCTTAGCATTACCTAAACACCAACATTTCAGTGGGTTAGCAGAAGGAAGAAGAAACTCACACAAACTCACTAATGCAGTATAATTGGAGAAACCTGTATAGAAACTCATGTTGTCATCACTACCAGCAAAATGTTGGAGACCAAACGTCAAATGATTTTGTTCTTGACTCTATTGCCCTTACATGGCTGGTGTTGCAAAATGTCTCACAGAAATAGCTTACCTCCACCACTAGAGCTTACATGGCTGGTGTTGCAAAATGTCTCACAGAAATAGCTTACCTCCACCACTAGAGCTTCTTCTAGAGCTTTGACTAGATGGAAAGGTTTAAGTAATTGCTGCTCACAAAACTTCGGGGCCTTCCTACAATTTGGCAGAGGTAGTAGCTTCTTCTAGAGCTTTGACTAGATGGAAAGGTTTAAGTAATTGCTGCTCACAAAACTTCGGGGCCTTCCTACAATTTGGCAGAGGTAGTAAGGGGAAATAGGTCAGGCACATCGGGTGTGCAATGTCGCTTTTTGCTACCACTACAATATTGTGAGCCAACACGATGATGCTCACTAGGAATAGCAGGCTTTCTCTTCATTGCATCCATCCACCTCTCCCTCTCATTGACTTATCTCTAGGAAATGGACAGCTCCTCGTGTCTCTTGGTGTTGGACTAACATGCAGGCACACAACAGATATAGGCTCCACTAATGGGCTTCTGATAAAGATACCCCACCCCAGAGCTACAAGGTGAACTAGCAGCAATCACTCCACCATCTGGATCCAGACGTCGCCATCCAAGCCAGCAGCCATGTAGTCACAAGCCCTGTATTAGGTACAGAGGATTGCCAGGTCACATTGTTACCCCTGTAAACACACTAGCTATCTATCTATGAGGCTGCTCACCTCTTCACAAGGTCCTGCTTCTTCCCAGCTGTTGCAGCATCTCTGCCCTTCCACCAGTGCCTGAGCTCTACTTCATCAAGTCCACTAGGCTCACACACCCTCCAGGAACATCTTCCCTGAGGCAACCAGTGAACTGCTGCTTTGTGCATCATTTCTGAGAAGAACTAGCAGCAAGCTCAGGTAAGCTCAGCACTAACAACACTTGGACTTACTCTCCATTATTCCACACCCATTGCTTGCATGAACAGGGGAAAAAATATATCAGATAGTAGCAAATTTTGTGAGCTCTCCGGTCCTTCCGGTCCTATAATTTGGTCCATATATTATATATATATGGTGCATGCTCAGGAATTCAATGAGAATCATGAAGAACAGTACATTTTCCTATAGGCATAGAATTCCATAAATGGGCATGGCTGAACGTATATGACGTAATACTGTAGGTCACCCATTAGTTTCTCTCAGCTGCTATTGCATATGTAGTGTGTGGATAACTCACACGACTGAATGTTGGCATAGCGATTCCTGGGCTTGTTGTCAGGCTGCATGCATGCAACAATAGACTTCCTGGGAGACTTCTCTTGAATGATCTAGAACGTTACAACACAAGGCATAGAAGGCATAGTAAACTTTAGTGTTAGTACTGTTAAAAACAAGTGCCAGTCTCCTTGTATATCAGGATTGCAGCTTTATGGCAGTCCTTGTATATCAGGATTGCAGCTTTATAAAGCAGTTGGCGCCTTGATTGCAGACTACGCAAACAACTTGCAAGAGTCATTTTACACAGATGTTTGAGATCTCTTCCCCATTCAAAATTGTTCAGTAAATGCTATAGTTTTATTTCATTGTGTAGAGTCCCACACATAGCTATACTATAGAACATAGCTATACTATAGAACATAGCCACCCCCAAACACAACAGGCTATTTATTAGAGTCTAGCCTCAACTTCTGCACCCATGTACAGTGGATATACATGAAGACCTAGCTGCACATTAACTCATTGACTACCATTCGTAAGTGCAGAACTTGGACATCATTTAAACACACACACACGCACACACACTCACTCACATACAGACACACCTAGGGTTAGGAAGCTAGGGCAGGGTGGCTAAGATGCCTAGGGTTAGGTATCTAAGTGAGCTAAGGCAAGGTGGCAAGAGGCCTAGGGTTAGGTGTAAGTGAGCTAGGGCAAGGTGGCTAAGAGGCCTAGGGCAAGGTGGCTAAGAGGACTAGGATTAGGTATCTAAGTGGGCTAGGGTATTGTGTCTAGAGCAAGGTTGGTACTTAGGTAGATGAGACTTCCATGTTCAACTGCCAGCTATTGTATGGCACATCTGCACTGATGTATTAATACCAGTCATGTAGTTGGTAGGACTTCATTCTAACATACTCTATACTCCTCCACAAAGCCGCAGTTCTCATTCAAGTGCATGGACTCTATGTGAGCAGCAAGAGAGGAGAGGAGGACCGGGTATCTGATGTCTGAGCCTGCAGAGTCTCCACCATTCTGTTTGAATTCATTCATCTACGGCAAGTCACATGACAGCATATAACATAATACTTCATTATGTTGATTTGCTGATATCTTAACATACTTCATAGTCAGGCTTGCCACTGCCTGCAAAATGCTTTTTAAGTCTGAGTGGGAGGAGAGATGCACAGGAGGTAAAAAACAAACAACACTCCCAGAAAAACAAAAGCAAGCAAGCACATACTGTACCTACCCCAACCCTTACACTGCAGACATACCCACACCAATCACTACACCACACACATACCCACACATTGTTATTCTTGTAGCTTCAGATGTACCAATATGATGCCCCTCCCAATATGATGCCCCTCTAGTAGGCCTATCATAACTACAAGGGTTTTTATTATTATTATTATTGTTTAATGTATATTTTTAATGTATAATATATTTACTTACTTAGTTATCATCATCATCATCATCATCACCATTATTATTATTATTATTATTATTATTATTATTATTATTATTATTATTATTATTATTATTATTATTATTATTATTATTATTATTATTAATAATACTACTACTACTCCTACTCCTCCTACTACTACTATTAATAATGATATTACTACTATTATTATATTATTATCATTATCATAATCTTTAATTTTGGTTGCTATTATATTTATCATTACTATTACTATTATTACTATTGTTATTATTATTAATATTATTATTATTACTATTTTTTACTATTTTATTACTATACTATTACTATTATTTATATTTAAATATATTTATGTTATTATTATTAATACTACTACTACTACCACTATTGTTATTATTATCACTTATTATTATTACTATTATTATTACTACAATTATTATATTATCGTAATTATTATCGTAATTATTATTATGACTATTAATATCAACAATATTATATTATAATAATATTATTATTATTACTACTACTACTACTAATTGTTATTATTATTATTATTATTATTATTTTATTACTAAACTATTATTATTAACTATTATTTATATTATTATTATTATTATTATTACTATTATTACTATTAATTATTATTATTATTAATATTATTAATATTATTATTATTATTATTATTATTACTATTATTACTATTAATTATTATTATTATTATTATTTTATTATTATTATTATTATTATTATTATTATTATTATTATTATTATTATTATTATTATTTCTCATCATCATCATCATCATCATCATCATCATCATCATCATGATTATTATTATTACTATTATTAATATTATTATATTATTTACTCTAAATTCTAGACCGCCATCATTACCAGCTACCAGGAAAAAGGTGTGTATGCATGTGCGCGTACATATATAATGAGTGTGCATGTCTGTGTGCATGTATATATTATATGTATGTGTGTGCATGTGTGTAATGAGTGCACATGTGTGTGCATGCATGTTGTGTGAATGTGCATATGTGGGTGCAAATGTTGCGTTATATGTAACGAGTGAGTGTGCATGTGTGTGTGCATGTTGTGTGCGTACATGGGTGTATTGCGTGAGTGTTGTGTATGTGTGTACAGTGTGTGCATGTGTTTTGTGCTTGTGCAAGTGTGTGTGTGCATGTGTATTGCGCATGTGTGTTGTGTAGACGGTTTGTGCATGTGCATGTGTGTTGTGTGTGTATATGCATGTGTGTGTGTACAGTGTACATGTGTACATGTATGTTGTGTAAGTGTGCAAGGTGCTTGTGTGTATGTGTGTGTGTGCCTGTGCATTGTATGACTGTGCATGGTTGTGTATGCGTGTACAGTGTTTGTGTGTGTGTGTGTGCATTATGTGTGTGTGTTTGTGCACATACACAAGAATTAAAAAAGCTTCACTTGCCTATATAGCCCACCTGGGATTCAGTTTCAGAAAATAGATTTTTCCATTTATAAATATGTTGAATTCCACTTAAAAGTGCAATTTTTGTGTATTTTCCATTTCATATTTGATTTTAAGACATTTAGGACATGCATACTGTATGTGTGGACAAAACAATATTATATTCATACAGCAAACGACATCAAAATATAAGTTCTTAGGCAAAACGTCCTCAATGTCACCATTGTGGTAGAGCATAACTAAGAACTTTGTATTTTCATCAGTAAGGCTCTCCCTTCTATTATTTAGCAAATGTTTGTAGTAGGAGAAACTCCGCTCCAGGTCTACTAATGCTACTGGCATCCAGATAGCCTCTACAGCCACTGCTATATACCACCAACTTTTGCTCACAAAGGTCAAGAGAAAAAGGCATCTATTAACCCCCCCCCCCCCCCCCCCCTTTTGGAGAAAAAAACAAACACAAAGACAATTGAAGTGCTTGTGTGCTTGTTTTAGCTGAAGCACTGCTAAACAGTAGATGATTTGTATGCTGATGGAGGATACCAAAGCTGGGGGTGGTTATGTAGCTTGCATTATTATTTTAAATAAGTTCATACATGGAATTACATCTTTTACAATCTCAAGTAGAAAAAAAATACAAGCAGCTACTATTGTTTTGGTTGGAGGCATGTCATGTTTCCCAGGGGGTCTTACTTGCCCCCCAACTCCATGCTAATGTGTGGATACATGAACATCTGCTACTGTGTACAAATTACTTCACTTATACTATGACCAGCACTACCTTCACTTACACTATGACCAGCACTACCTTCACTTACACTATGACCAGCACTACCTTCACTTACACTATGACCAGCACTACCTTCACTTACACTATGACCAGCAATACCTTCCACTATGACCAGCACTACCTTCACTTACACTATGACCAGCAATACCTTCCACTATGACCAGCACTACCTTCACTTACACTATGACAGGCACTATTGCCACCACCACTGCTATGACCACAAGTAGGAGTACAATGACAACGCCCACAGCTGGACCAGTCACGTTGCTTCTTGGAGCAGGACCTGGTAAAGGGAAATGAAGTGACAGATGAAGTATTTGCATTGCTGCCTAAAATGTAACCTAAACTAAAATGTACATAGGATCCATATGAGCTCTGAGCCAATTGGCCAATGAGTATACTTGTGTTATATATATTTGCAGCTGTAACTTTCCTCCCAGTTCATATCAAAATACAATAAGCTGCAGTTTGGTACCGGAGTGAGCCCCACTGAGGTAAGAGAATGAAAGCTATGAAGTGCTACATCATATGTCTACAACAAAAGGTACGCAGCAAAGGAAATTCATCCCCAGGAACACCAGTTCTCGAGGACTAAGGGATTTGGAGTGGTTCCTGGAAGGTATGATGTCTCCTCAGCAGAAGAACTTCCAGAAATAGCAGTTAAACACACCAAAAGGTGGTCCATGATGACAGTTGCAATGCCAGCCATTTTCCCACCTACCCACCTATCTTTTGTTTGCTCGCCCAAACTGGAAGTGGAGTTCTTTCTGGTTATTTATACCATGTATGGCGGAGTTTTCTTTGGTGGGAATTCTTGTTTGATTACTGCCAAATCCATTGAAGAAAATTTCGAATATTATAAATCTAAGATAACCAAACCTATTTTTAGCCCATTGTAATAGCAAGCAATCAGCCACTAGCTACCGCAACCACTAGATAATACATATCACAGCCACTAGCATCCATAGCCACTAGATACTACAGACACTATCAACCCTAACCACTAGATACTACAGCCACTAGCTACCACATGTGGTACAGCCAGCCACTAGCTACGACATCCTACAGTCATAGCTACCACACTAGATCAGGGGTGCCCAATAGGTCAATCGCAAATGTAGTGCGGGTACAAGATTGCGCGCCATTCAATTTTTTTAATTTTAGATGCTACCTATCATCTATCCTCCCTTTGGCAGTTGCCACTTGATTGACATACAGGGCGGCTAGTCTGCTGTTACTTAACTTCTAACACAAGGGTCACCACATATAAAACACATTCAAGCTACTGCAAAACTACAACGAGCTAGTGACCTAGTTAGCCTGCCAATTTATATCTACTAAAGTAGGGATATAAAAAATGAGTGGGGGAGCCGGATCAAGTAAGAAACCAAAAACTTACCACATCCATTCGGAATGGGAGGACTTTTTTCCCACCATGTCATATTCGAAGTATGTTTGTCTGATCTGTCAATCTATCGTATTCCAAAAAAGGGAAATGTGGAGAGGCACTTTCGAACTGTTCATAAAAACTATGACACTGACTTCCCTCTGAAAAGCGAGCTGAGAAAGACAAAGGTGAGGGAACTAAAATCGCACTTAATCGGACAGCAATCATTTTTCACACAGCTGAATTCAAAAGCAAAGGCAGCCACCGAAGCATCGTTCCAAGTGAGTCACTCCATCATTAAGCGTAAGAAGTCCTTCCAAGATGCAGAGATGATAAAAGATGCCTTCGTTGAGGCAGCTGATTCGTTGTTTCGGGACTTTAAAAACAAACTAGAAATATTATCTTCAATCAAAGCTCTTCAGCTATCAGTTACATAGCACTGTGAAGTAATGGCCGATGATTTGACACAGCAGCTTTGGAAGGACATTGCGGACTGCAAGTGTTTCTTATTGCAATTCGACGAGTCTACGGACACAGCCCAATTGTGCATTACAGATATGACTGCAAAAGAGGTGTTAACACTCATGCCCATGAAAGAACACACGCAGGGAGAGGACATTTTCAGCCTTTCAAACACTTTATCGAGAAAACCCAGCTCCCAGTGTGTAAATTGATGTCAATCACCACAGACGGTGTGCCCGCAATGGTGGGCTGCTTGAATAGATTTATAACCAAATGCAGGGAGGACGATGCTTTCCCCAACTTCCTTAATTACCACTGCATAATTACCACTGCATAATACACCAACAAGCATTATGTGCAAAAATGCTAAACATGAAAGAGATAATGGATGTGGCAATGAAAATCGCCTGTTCTATTCGAGCGAGATCTCTTCAAAGACGGCTGTTCCATGCACATCTGGAGGAGGCTGACTGCAACTACACTGACCTCTGGCTACACACTGATGTGAGATGGCTTAGTAGGCTTAGTAGGGAGAAATTCTTGCAGAGATTTCGAGAACTCTGTCCGGAGATAAGAGAGTTTCTCCTTGTCATTAAAAATGCAGAATACAAGCAACTTAATGACGATCAGTGGCTGCTAGACTTGGGCATTTTTAACCGATCTGACCAACGTGTTGAATGAGCTTAATTTAGAGCTGCAAGGAAGACAAAACGGTGGTCAACATGATCAGCTTAGTTAATGCTTTCAAACAAAAAATGCAACTTCTGTCCTCAAAGCTGCAGCGCCATGATTTGGGGAACTTACAAAACCTCGCATCAGAGCTGGAGACCCAAGGAAAGGCGTGTACACAACTTCACAGAGCAGATAGAAAATTTTCTGTTAGACTTCGACAAACAGTTTCAAGACTTTGCTTTACTCGAGCCAATTGCTACATTTATGTGCTATATACCCATTTAGGGAAGATATTGAGGTTGATCCACTCGCATCAAAAATTGCCACACTGTTTCACCTGACCTCATTTGCAGTGGAGAATGAGATGTTGACACTACAGGCTGACATTCAGCTGAAGTCCAGGGCTCATGGCCAGTTTTGGAACTTGCTCACAGAGGAAAAGTACCCAAACATGAGGAAATGTGCTACCTCCTTGACTGCATTATTTGGCTCTACTTATTTATGCGAGTCAGCCTTTTCCCACATGCCCACATGAAGATTATTAAGTCCAAGAACCGCTCCACTACGACTGATGATCATTTGGAAGCCTGCTCAAGGCTGGCTTAGGCTACCATCAGTCACTGTCCTGACTATGCAACCCTGGCTGACTCCATTCAGTGCAAGTCATCACAGTAAGGTAGTTACCATAAATGTATTCAATTGTATTGTGCTGTAATGGTTCATGCAGTGATTCAAGGTAGCCAACATATATAGTGACTCATTAATGTCCATAATTTGACGACATTATTTGACTTACTCATAACTTAGCTTTTCTTGCTCTAAATCTTCCTCCTGTAACTCTAATATACTATAATATTCTAAATAATGAACAGCTTAGGTCAAAGTACAGAGCAGCTATAAAAATATTCAGTAAAACTCAGTATATTCTTGGGATACTAGACTCATGAATAATTAATGAGGTCGCTATTTACTCGTGAATAATTAATGAGGTGTAGGAACTTGATGAAAGTTGAGAGGATTTTTGGACTGAAAGTAGATAATAGAAGGTACAGCTAAGAAATGGACACAAAAGCGAAGGCTACAGAAAAGAATGGAACGGCATAGGGAAGCTAAAAAAAGAAAGAACTGTTCTGGCTCTACAGATCTTTCTTTGTCAAGTTCAAGTGCAGCAAGTGAAGGTCAGCCACCCCCTATCTCTCTATCTCAAACTTCACCTGAAGTTATACCAAGTGTCAGTGACCAAGCCCAGTCCATTGCTGCCCCAGTACTGGATGAGTCCACTGTAAACATAAATGCCCAGATTGAAAGTGATGAACCTTCCAGTGAAAGTGTGAACCTTCCAGTGAAAGTGATGATGAAGAATCTGACTTCACTCATGAAAGTGCATGCCATATTTATCAAGACTGGATTCAGCATAGACCAAAGGAAGAAGTCAAGATATTATCTGTGATGGTTATGGACACATTCTTGAACAGATTTGGTTTAACCAGTGCAAAGGAGGCAGGCATACAGTATGGTCAGTATGGTCTGAATGAAGGGGAAAAAACAGTCAGGACTTGGTGAAATGAAAATAAAGGAGTGTTCACTAAGTCCAAGCAGGGGAAGCATACACGTCCCTTTGTCTTAGATGATGAAGATTGTCGATGTAAGGCAGCTCAGTGGGTACGTAGCAATGCCACACTCAAAGGAAAACTGAACATGACTCTGCCAAAAAATTTAGCTGGATCAACACCGATCTACTTCCGCATGCTGAACTTCAACCAGGTAGTCCTAAAGATATTCAAGAAAGAACTGCTGATAAGTGGTTACATCAGCTTGACTTTCGACATCAGTCACAAAAAAAGGGAATTTACATTGATGGCCATGAACGTACCGACGTGATTGAGTATCGAAAACTTTTCTTGCGCAAGTTAGAAATACTTGAATGGACTCATTTACCACCACCACCATGCTCTGATGACACAACTGCTTTTGAAGTAGGCAATGCTACAGGAAGTAAAAGCCTAGTGCAGATATTTCATGATGAATCAACCTTTCATGCCAATGAAGGTCAGACAAGCATGTGGGCAGAGGAAGGAAGGGTTCCAATACGACCAAAAACTCAGGGGAAAGGATTGATGGTGACTGACTTTGTTCATATCACATGGTGTAACAAAACATGCGAATTACTACTCTGGTTCATGTCACATGGTGTAATAAAACATGCACTGTTACTACTCTGGTTCATGTTACATGGTGTAACAAATCAGCACTGTTACTACTCTGGTTCATGTCACATGGTGTAACAAAATATGCACTGTTACTACTCGGGTTCATGTCAGATGGTGAAACAAAACATGTCCTGCAAAATATGGGAACCGATGGTAGTAGGTGTGTAGTAGCCGGTGGAGGTGAATAAGGCATACTGCCTGCTGCTGGTCTGCTGCACTGACTGTCGAGACACAGACTAGCATTAGGACAGGAAGAGATAGAGGGGAAGAAAGATGAAGCAAAGAAATACACAACTACAGTTAAAAATGGCTGTTACGAAAATTGCTTGTACCATCAATTAGCAGATTGAAATCTTGGATATGAATATTCAAACACTGAGCAGCTTCTTGGGCACCAGGCACTCTTGGATATGAATATTCAAACACTGAGCAGCCTCTTAGGTGCCGGGTGCTCTTGGTTATGAATATTCAAAACTGAGTAGCCTCTTGGGCGCCGGGCACACTTGGATATGAATATTCACAAGCAAATATCCTTCCTCTTGGAGACATTGAATACACATTACCCACTTTATAACTACTAATATGCCTGCTTGAAGAATAAATGTCCATTGGCATAAAGGTGGGGCGTAGGAAATCCTATAGTTTACAACTAGGTAGTCATCGGTTACCTCTGCAACAACTTTTATCTCCTTCCTGAAATCTATAACTCTATTCAAAGACTATTCTGTTTATAAGACGAGTAAGGGAGGGTGAGTAAGGGAGTGTGAGTAAGGGAGGATGAGTAAGGGAGGGTGGGTAAGGGAGGGTGGGTAAGGGAGAGTGTGTAAGGGAGGGTGAGTAAGGGAGGGTGGGTAAGGGAGGATGAGTAAGGGAGGGTGGATAAGGGTGAGTGTGTAAGGGAGGGTGAGTAAGGGAGGGTGGGTAAAGGAGGATGAGTAAGGGAGGGTGGGTAAGGGTGAGTGTGTAAGGGAGGGTGAGTAAGGGAGGGTGAGTAAAGGAGGGTGAGTAACGGAGGGTGAGTAAGGGAGGGTGGGTAAGGGAGAGTGAGTAAGGAGGGTGAGTAAGGGAGGGTGAGTAAGGAGGGTGAGTAAGGGAGGGTGAGTAAGGGAGGGTGAGTAAGGGAGGATGGTGGATGGGTAACACTGAGTGTGTGTAGCAGGTTAGCTAGGAGGGATGGTGGATGAGCATATCACTCAGTGAGTGTACCAGGCTAGCTAGGAGGGATGGTGGATGGGCATGGATCACTGACTGTGTATACCAGGTTAGCTAGGAGGGATGGTATGAGCACGGATCATGGAGTATCTGTACCAGGCTACATGGTGGATAAGCATGGATCACTGAGTGTGCGCACCAGGCTAGCTAGGAGGGAGGATGAGCATGTATCACTGAGTGTATGTACCAGGCTAGCGAGGAGGAATGGTGGAAGGTATGGATGACAGAGTGTGTGCATCAGAGCTACAGAGTTGCCAACCGTCCCGGGACAGTCCTGGAATTTTTAGCCTTGTCCCGGTGTCACAGGGTATTTGGCATGCCAGGGAATATGGTATCCCCTCAGGGAATTTGGTATCCCACGCGCCCTAGGGTATTTGGTATCCCCATCCCGACGCCAGCTAGCACGTACTTTGTAGCTCTTGCTACAAGCACTGGTGGGGCTAGCAGTTATTTGTGATGCTGCCAAGAAAGAGTGCCCTTCAACGTGGTGTCCTCGTCATATACCTGTCTGTGGTTATAAGTAAAATTAAAATACGCTACCTAACTAGGCCTATATAAAAACTACCTCCTGAAAAGGGTTCATAATATGTAGCTCTAGCAAGAAAACGTTCTATTAATTAATGTCTCCCCCCCCCCCCCTCCCCTACTAGAACTATTAATTCTGCCCTTCATGTTCTGTTGTTTGAAGAAAAAAATACATACGAACTGTGGAGGCATGCATAAGTATTAAACAGACAATTTTGTGAACATATTGAATAATCAACATATTGTGTAATCTCACCTGTCCACTCCAATATCACTTTTGACAAAAAACAACATGTTTTACCTTATTTGGTTTCTATATGCATAGCTAATTATAACTATATAGAGCTTTCTCAAGGCACTAAAGCACTCTACTAGCTATATATATTTGGGGGGGGGGGGGGGTTGGGGAATTTAGGAGTCTTTATGACCATGTCCTGTTTTCCAGAATTTAGGAGTCTTTATGACCATGTCCTGTTTTCCAGGACTGCCAGAATCATTCCTTTGAACATTCACTTTATATCATGTCAATATCCTGTTCAAAATCAGTTACTTGAACTTGTGCTTCTGCAGGTATATACTGTATTTCCGGTAGTAAACTTCATTCTGTCTCAAAAACCTATATACCTATATATGAATATAGCCAAACATATACTAAAATGCACCGCACAGAGCATCTTCATTTCCAAAATTTTCTGCCCCCCTCTCTATATACATCTTCTGGCAATACAGAATACTATTACTTTTTTTTGAACCCCCCCCCCCTTGAAAATCCTGGATCTGCCCCTGAATATGCAATACATTGTACAGAAATACATTATACAGATGGCTATAATTATATTACATTAGTTTGATTGTTTCAAGTTCAGTCTTCATTTTTCTGGTATTGCAGCCAGGATAAACAAACAAACAAACAAACAAACAATAAATAACATCGTGCAGTGTAACCTCCGAATAATGGACAAGTGGGACATACCCCTTTGCCCATATTCGGAGGTTGTCATATATATATACATAGCTATATATTATATATATATATATATATTTTTTTTTACTTTTTAAAAGATAAGCAATTTGGTCACTTTTTTCCCACTTTTACTAAGAAAAGCAATTTGATAAATGAGTCGGAGATATTAACAATATTTATCAGGTGAGATCATATTCTAATGAGTTCTGTGGTTGTGTCTGGCCTGCACAGCAGCTGTCTTTAAGCTTGAAATGAAATGAAATGAAATGAAATGTTAAAGCGTGTAATGAAATGAAATGAAATGAAATGAAATGAAAATATCCCAATTGTTGTTTGAAGGGTCAAAGGTAGTATATAAAATTATCAATGCAGTAAAAAATTATATTTTATTTTATTTTATTTCATGGGCTGCTATTTCGAAGCTGGCACGTGGTCAACTGCGCTCAACTTCAGAGACATCCCTGTGGGGACCAGAAAAATATGAAAGGAAAAAAAAGTGACCAAATTGCTTTTCTTTGAAAAAGTGAAATAAAATATTAATAATAAAAAAATTAAATAAAATAAAATTCATTTCTTTTCATGGCATTTCATTTTATTATTAAAAAAAGAGACCAAAGTGCTCATATTTCATTTCATTTCATTACAAGCTTAAAGACAGCTGCTGCGAAGGCCAGACTAAACCACAGAACTCGTTAGAATAATTATGATCTCACATGATAATACTCACCTGATAATTATTTTTTATGCATGTAGCTAGGGTAGTTTTGCTGAGTTGACAGAATCAACAGAGGAGCTGGATATGGTTTGCAGATCCCTTTACATACAGTTTTTATGCCTTACACTGATCGAGTGAAAGAAAGAACAGAATTTCTACTTGCAAGTGGACTTTTGTAGTTGAAGACCATCTATTTGAAGTATGAGAGGAGAACCCTTTTAGAAATAGGCAGCCAAGAACTCGTGTAGAAAAACAACACACAATCAAACTATCCTAAAGCTAGCTACACAACAATAAAACGATGCCATCTAGGTGGGCGTTAATAAAGTTAATAATTGTCACGAGTACCCAGGATGCTACAATTTCACTGTATCCACGGGTCGTACAATGGTGTCGTACAATGGTGGTATTGGGTCGTACAATGGTGGTATTGGGTCGTACAATGGTGGTATTGGGTCGTACAAGGGTGGTATTGGGCCACGCCCATTGTCCGTTAGAGCCGATTTTTTTTTAAATCAATGAATGTCTATTTGGTGCACTGGCTGCTGTCCGTTGTTCAGAATTGGGAGGTTGTCCGCTATTGGGGGACTTTCTAATGCACTATTCATATGGAGAATCAATTGGTGCACCAGCCTCTGTCCAATATAAGGTAGGTGTCCGCTATTGGGAGTGTCCGTTAATGGAGGTTCCACTGTATTAGTAAAATAGGAAGTCACTTGTCTGAAAAAATAATTGCTTCACACAAAAATGCTACATAAATTAATGATAAGAGCTATGTGCAGGTGGTATGACTTCACTTATCTGAAGACCATGTTCGGACAACTGACTTCATAATATAATACTCACACACACATATAAACCATATCTGATTGAAAACAAATGTCGTATTCAGTGCTTGGCACCTAGCATACTGGGAAAAAAAATGTGTTGACAAATTGCAAAAATCACCATTTGAGATGTTCATGAAGAATTGAAGGAATAGGAAAACAAGACATTACAAATTCTTCTCATGATAATACGTACATACACATAGCAAAAGCAGGTTTCAATAATGTGTCACCACTCAGGTTATTGCTTACCATGCACAAAAATACGCCACAATCATATGCATTGCTTTGAGTTGGTATGTCCTATAAACATGCATGCAAATGTAAAAAGCTATATATAATTACAGTCACTGGGAAGTAAGTGTGTATAGCTATACCTTTGGAGAAAGCATTTTCCACCCTAGAAAAATCCACAATTGGATTTCTTTTCATGAGAAAGTCACTGAGGAACACAAATTCAAAATAAGATAACCATCCATGTACACGTATAACTAGTTAAACTAACAGAATTTTTTTCAAACAAAGAATATTCTTTCCCATCAAGGAGTCGTAAAATCTCAACTCCTGTTCCTCAATGTCGGCTACCACCAAACACCAACGAAGACCAGTGTGTACAGGTACAATAAAAATTTTGTAGGTGAAAATGTCAAGCTGCATAAAGAAATATATAATAGCATGTTATATCTTTGGGAAGTCTGCAGTATTTATTACCTTGATCCAATTAGCAACGTGGTCATAACCACAACATAGTTGATCGTAAAAATAGCACGAGACACTGTAAACAGATTTCAATTCTTTCCTGTTCGCTTCTTCCATGATCAGGAACACGTATGAATCTATGATCTGATATTACTAAAATAAATAAATGTGAAGGAGGGAAAGACTTAGAGGATGAAATGAATACCTTGTCATTTAGCCATTCCTTGTTGGTCAGCGTATCAAGGTCATGGCGATACACTTGGCAATCATGTATAGAAGACACAGGAGTTTTAGATGGTGCAACCTATAATTAAATACACATAGTTACATGAATTACTCTAAACAAGTAGGTAATGCAAAATCAAGAAAACCTGATACCTTTGAACAAAGACCACTTGCTTGCAAATCTTCATTTTCTACAGGTGCACGAATTGTGATGAAGGTTACTTTTTATACTCAGAGTTACTGTTACAACACAACTACATACCATCTTTTTCAGCCCTTAGGTTTAGGCATCTTCTGGATGAGCAACACTGCTTTAGAATACCTTTGCCACCAAATCTTTTCATATCGCAACAAAAAAGACACTTGCCACAATCAGCTGCAGTGCATCCAGCACAAATTCCACACCGTTTGCGTCTCATTAATAATTACAGAACAGTATACGACCTGCTAAGAGCCAGCTTGTTCACCTTTCACTAATTTTTTGGCCTTTGAATATGGTATGGTAGATACACTCTCGCACTGATCCTGTAGAAATATAATGGTGCATAAAGAGTAAGTTAAAACTCATGCTTAAATCATCTTTGTAGGAAAAAAAAGATTAAATGATTTTTGTATCTGGAGACAGTAATCCACATGTAAACCATAGCCATACCTCTTCACTAGCAACAACTGAAGGGCAAGATGGGGTGGAAGGTGGCGAGCACGATATTGTCACAACGACAACCTGTCCAAGCTTAGTCACATGATCACATCAACACATCCATACGCACAATGCTGAAGGAAATAATAAATAATAACAGTGAAGAGACCACGACATAGTTATTTCCCACAAAGTTGTTGTTGTTTTTAGCCCAACCAGTGCATTATACAGTCAAGCTCAGTTGAATTGAATTACGACCCATTACTCACTACCAGCACCAACTAACTGCACTGCTCTGAATGGTATGATACTAATAGTATTCAAGCCATACTGGATAGTCTTACTAAGTCAATCTTGCGCTTCTTCCTGCAGGGTTCCAGAAGCTCAGCATCTCCCTCTGGAGAGAGATTTGTGTCTACCGGAGATGACGCATTCAGCGAACCACACAGAGGAATAGCTTCAGAATTCACTAAGTATAAACAAAATGGTTGGGACTATAGCTAAACAACATTTAAAATAATCTACACGTTGGCCCTTCATACACAGTTTTATTTTAAATCAAGTATAAATTGCAGGATATTTGGACAACAATATCAATATCCTCTTTCATTGTTATATATACCTCCTGCTCCAACCACAACTTCAGCTTTTGGGTATTCTAGGACTTCCTGAGAAGTTCTCCCTTCTGATCCATAAGATGCCACCTTCCTTTTCCTAGGTCTTCTTTGATTATGTATGGCCCAAAAAACTTGACATCCAGTTTTCCACCTTTTCTTCCTTTATTCTTGGAATTTTCTGCGAGCACTTTATCACCGACCTTAAAAATTTAATAATACATGTACATAGTGTTTATATTATTATCCATCCTGTATACCTTTAGAGTAGTGCCCTTGTTATGCTTCTTGTCATATTGTCGCTTTTGTCTCTCTTGTGCCTTGAGAATGTTGTGCATGACTTGATCATGGACCTTCTTCTTCAGTTCAACAAGCACCTCAACTTTCTCATCCATATCTGCATCATCAGTTTCCTTGCTTCGACCTGGTAAACTTGCATCAATTGGAAGTCTTGCTTCTCGGTGGTACATAACGTAAAAAGGAGTAAACTTCGTTGAATCTTGACAACTTGTCCGATATGCAAACAAAACGTTACCCAATCGTCACATTCATCATTGACCAACTTCTGTAGAGATGCTTTTAATGTTTGGTTAAACCTTTCATCAAGGCCATTTGATTGCGGATGGTACGCACTTGTTAATCTGTGTCTAAATCCAGTCAGAGCTTCCAACCTGTCCACGATCTGGTTACAGAATTCTCTTCCCTATATAAAGGAATAAATATTTGCCAGACTATAAGTTATGGATACAGCCTAAGACCTTTGCGGGAAATCCCTCCCACCTCACCATCCTACAACAAACAAATGAACTTAGTGCAGATGGTCATTGTGTGGGTTCAGAAAAATTAAAAAAATCTGACCATATGTTTAGTAAAAAAAGCTATGAGATTATTCCTAGTTACTTGATCAGAGATGATTTCTTGTGGACATCCATGCCGCATAATCATCTTGTAGAGAAACTCAGCTACATGTTTAGCCTCTTTAGTCGGAATTGGCTCTGCCTCAACCCACTTCGAAAAATAATCGATTAATGTGATGCAATATCGATTGCCCCTGGCACTAATGGGAAGTTCAATTAAATCAATCCCAATTTTATTCCAGACATCCGACTGGAATAGGATGTAGAGCTGCCGCTGGCTTATCAAACTTCCGCTTTGATCGCTGGCACACATCACAACAGCTGACCTAAATGAATAACATGAAGACATTATGCAGGTGCAATACAACACATTAATTATTCCAGGCACACACCCCCCCCCCCCCCCCCCCCCCCACACACACACACACACACGGGAACACACAACAAATTTAACTTAGGGCCGAAGATTAAATAACGCGAGTCACACAAGTGCCGAATTAACTAGCAATTGAAGTAACACAGGTTTTTTTTAACCTACCCATTTCTCTGTGTCATTATTAATTCCCTTCCAATAGTATCGGGAAACGACTTTATTGATGGTTTTGTCCCGACCAAAATGGCATCCACCAACTCTGTTGTCATGACAGGCTTCCAAAATTTTCTTCTTCCTATTTTGATCTGTTATAACCTGCATTAATGACATGTTGAAATAAATTCCAGTAGCAAGGTAATAGTTTTCTCTAAATGTCTGTGGTGTTCTGGCTTACTTGTCTGAGAATATTTTGGCCTCCTCTTTGGTACAAAGACCCATCCAAAAGCTCAAATTTTTTTGATCTTTTCCTAATGATAGTTTTATCAGCTTTCTGGGCTCCTTCAGGGTAAACTCCTTGGTGGAGATACTGGTACACTTCGTCATATTTACGTTCTTCTTCAGTAAACGAAGCCATATCCGACGCCGCGTGTGTAAAAGTGGGGATACCAAATTCCCTGACGCGGGGATGCCAAATACCCTAGGATATTTTGCACGGGGATGCCAAATAACCTAGGGTATTTTGCATGGGGATACCAAATAGTGGGGGTGCCTGGGACACCGGTGGTGTCCTTGTCGGAAATGTCCCGGAATTTACAGCTACGCGCACCTTGCGCTTCCACTCGCTAATAGATGGTCACTGTAGTCTCAAGCTTGTTCAGTTTAGTCCTTTAACACTCGTAAAGCAACAAAAACAGGACACTTTTTAGCAGAGAAATACTTCAGATCGGGTTTGCCAAACAACCTTTGACCTTGTTTCGATTGGAGGTGCGGCGCTCACGTGAAACTTCTGAGCAGTGATAATTGCAGAGCCATTTTGACAATAAATGGATCAAAGAATTTCAGGGGGTAGGGATAGGCAAGAGTTTCAAAGGTATAAATAAAAAATATATAATGACAAAGTAAGTAAGCATGGAATACAGCAAATACAGGGTAAATAATAACATCATGGGTCCAGTGTGCTGCTTGTGTTCAATGCAATAGTAATGTCAGTAGTCTTGCCGTCACTTGGGATCATGTAAAGAGTAAGACTCCGGAAGTCGCTAAATTCGTGCGCGTCAATTATTTTTCGCTGAATTATTTTAAAACGCACTTTTCTCTACTTATCTTAAACGCGCGCGCTATGTTCAAAGCTTCAACAACGATAAGGTCAAGTAAAAGTTTTGAATCTGTGATTGTATATTTCTAACCTTGTACAGTATCTTTGGATGTATTTTAATAATCTTTGTATTTAGTCACACTAAAGGCCTGAGAGAACATGAACAGACTGCTGTGCATAGTTCAGCAAATAAAAGTGTGGAATCTGCAAGCTCTCTTAACTCATACATTCGAAACAGAGATGGACCAATGAGAGAATAAGCTGTCATAGCAGCAGAGGTTAAGTTTGCTTCAAAGATGCAAGAACGCAAGTTCTGAACTCCGTTATCTTATTACTCTAACATTCTTAAATATCAGTATTGCAACTTTGTATATATTTGGAGTTGGCATCCCTGCATATATACCTCAGGACAGAACAATATTCAGTAACACAACTGCAAATTAAACAAAACAATACATCAGAGGACAAATTTATACAGGGTATTGTGTTTTGATTGCTTGTATGATGCTGGCAAAAGCTTCGGCAGTTGTGCGGGCATTCCTCTCCCTCCACATAAACTCATCGAGGTATGAAGGAAGTTGATCACGGTGGACCCCCTTCATCCTTTTCAACTTTATCTTCACCTGCATAAAATCAAATTATCGACATACTGTGTATATCTTGTGGTATAACTCACTCTATTCCAGTAAGATTCCACATTTTGTGTGTGCACACCTGTGACTGGATTTAAAAACTCTACTGAATGGTTCACAGTCTGATGAGCACCCACTTCAGGCAGAGTAGCAACCTGTCTGTATGCAGCCCACTGATCCGAATGGATGATTGTTCCATTTGCAACATGCGACCGTATGATGGGGAGTAGTGTTGCAGCATCTCTCCGGGGAACTATTTGCATGTAACCTGAAAATTTGTGTTGAACAACTACATAGAATGGAGTGGAATTGTGATTGTTTCCAGCATACACAGTGCAGGAGTATGACTGGTGTCCACCAATCCAAACACCCATATGTCAGAGGTTGGTGGCCGGCCCCTATGATGCTGTATCCACAATAATTATAATAATGATGTTATTCTGCTAACAAGAATGTAGTGTTGATTGACAATTAGAATGTGACAATTGACAACACACCTTAGGCTTGTGACTGAATTGTGACTCATCAATTTGGATGATGACTCCAGGCCCACCTAAGATTATTGGATAACTACAAAGGGCTGTTGAGCATACTTCCCGTAACCACTGGAACACATTAATGGCAGTTGGTCGACTGCACCCGGCTTCACTTGCAGCGGCAGTAACTGGGTATTCTCTGGCCCACCAATATATCATAAGAAGCCAAATTTTCAAGATAAAGTTGAAAAGGATGAAGGGGGTCCACCGTGATCAACTTCCTTCATACCTCGATGAGTTTATGTGGAGGGAGAGGAATGCCCGCACAACTGCCGAAGCTTTTGCCAGCATCATACAAGCAATCAAAACACAATACCCTGTATAAATTTGTCCTTTGATGTATTGTTTTGTTTAATTTGCAGTTGTGTTACTGAATATTGTTCTGTCCTGAGGTATATATGCAGGGATGCCAACTCCAAATATATACAAAGTTGCAATACTGATATTTAAGAATGTTAGAGTAATAAGATAACGGAGTTCAGAACTTGCGTTCTTGCATCTTTGAAGCAAACTTAACCTCTGCTGCTATGACAGCTTATTCTCTCATTGGTCCATCTCTGTTTCGAATGTATGAGTTAAGAGAGCTTGCAGATTCCACACTTTTATTTGCTGAACTATGCACAGCAGTCTGTTCATGTTCTCTCAGGCCTTTAGTGTGACTAAATACAAAGATTATTAAAATACATCCAAAGATACTGTACAAGGTTAGAAATATACAATCACAGATACTGTACAAGGTTAGAAATATACAATCACAGATTCAAAACTTTTACTTGACCTTATCGTTGTTGAAGCTTTGAACATAGCGCGCGCGTTTAAGATAAGTAGAGAAAAGTGCGTTTTAAAATAATTCAGCGAAAAATAATTGACGCGCACGAATTTAGCGACTTCCGGAGTCTTACTCTTTACATGATCCGTCACTTGTATGCCCGATGTACTCTCTGTGCAATCGACTTTGGTGTTACCCATGGTGGCCGTAATGATGTCACATCTCACCTCAAGAACAAGAAACATTTATAAGGATATGTCAAAGGATGTGCTATCAACTATTCCAATCACCTCTCTCTTCCAACATCAGAGAAGTGATCAAGTAATCGAAGCAGAGGTCAGGTGGGCTACATTTGTTGCTAAGCACAACATATCCTTTCTGTCTAGTGACCATGCCACCAAGCTTTTCAGCAAGATGTTCCCAGACTCTGAAATTGCAAAGAAATTATCCTGTTCCCACACCAAAACCACCGCCATAGTGAAGAAAGCTCTTGCTCCTTACTTCACACAGAGAGTTATGGAGTCAATGTCAACTGGTCCATTCTCTTTGATGATTGATGAATCCCATGACAAGAGGGATAAGTCTTGCATAATTCTTTTGAGGCTTCTTGATCAACAGGTAGGTGAAGTACGGACGAGATTCTTGGATATGCCTGTTGTGAACATTGATATAGCTACTAACTTGTTTCAAGCCTTGAAGGAGTCACTGACTAATAAGAATGGGCTCAGCTTTGACAATGCAGTGTCTTTCATGTCTGATACCACCAATGTTATGAAAGGAGTGAGGTCAGGTGTGCAGAAGCTCATTAAGGATGAGATCCCAACTTTGTATGATGTTGGTTGCATCTGCCATTTGGCTGATTTAACAGTCAAAGCTGGTTTGAAGGTACTCCCAGTGAACATTGACCAGCTCTTCATCGACATATTCTACTACTTCCATAGCAGCAAGAGAGCAGCAATTTGTCATCCTAAGGTGTTCACTTTTCACCACTGAGCCAGGGGTGATTTTGAAGCATTGCCCCACACGATGGCTCAGCTTGCTTAAGTGTGTGAATCGTTACCTCAGGCAGTACGATGGTTTGAAGTCACAGTGTTGCTTAGGGGCCCTTGGGTTGCTATGTACTCATCCTTGTAAATGTTAGCGTAACCCTGTCACACACACACACCACATATGGCCATAGGAGCATCATTAACAATACAGAAACCCAGTTTTAAGGTGCATAGCTATTAGGTGCTGGGGCAGGCACAACAACATTAAGACTTAGAGGATGTTAAAAGGTCAAAAGGTTTCACTTAGCTGTGTCTTTACACAAATTTCCGAGGAACATCAATTTTCTTGCAAACCCAGTAGTTGTGCACCCACACTCCACAAACATCACAGTACTCATGTGCTCGGGTTCAGAGGAGAGGGAAATTTCACATCGTAACTGCTATTCCCATCTCGGAAGCGAGCAGGAAGTTGCTGAGGATAAATGTGTTGTCTAGCTGGTGGTCTAGGTCCAGCTTCTTCACCTGTTTCTGACTATTCATAATCTTGACCATTAGGGTCATCTTGCATGGTGATAGTTATGTCACCTTAAGAACTGCTGTCCAAACGTTCTCTACGACAAATGCTTGGCCCATATCATTACACTTACTTGCCTTCCCTTTCTCACCTTTTCCTTCTCTTCTGTCTTCTTCCTCCTCTTCTCGTCTGCCTTCCTCCTCATTTTGTTTGCCTTCCTCCTCCACTTCTCACATGGCTTCTACCTCATCTGTTCTGCCTTCTTCCTACTAATAACTTCTGCCTTCTGCCACCTCTTCTCATCTGCCTTCTTCCTCCTTCTCATCTGCCCTCCTCCTCTGCTTCTTGTCTGTCCTCCTCCTCCTCATTTTGTTTGCCTTCCTCCTCCACTTCTCACATGGCTTCTACCTCATCTGTTCTGCCTTCTTCCTACTAATCACTTCTGCCTTCTGCCACCTCTTCTCATCTGCCTTCTTCCTCCTTCTCATCTGCCCTCCTCCTCTGCTTCTTGTCTGTCCTCCTCCTCCTCATTTTGTCTGCCTTCCTCCTCCACTTCTCGCCTGTCTTCCTCCTCCTCATCTTGTCTGCCTTCTTCCTCCTCATCTCTTCTGCCTTCTGCCACCTTTTCTCATCTGCCTTCTTCCTCTTTTTCTCTTCTGCCTTCTTCCTCCTTTCTAGTCTGCCTTCTTCCTCCTCTTCTCGTCCTCCTTCTTCCTCCTCATCTCTTCTGCCTTCCTCCTCTTCTTGTCTGCCTTCTTCCTCCTTTCTAGTCTGCCTTCTTCCTCCTTTTCTCATCTGCCTTCGTCCTCCTCATCTTGTCTGCCTCATCACCTGTGTCAGATTACAGCTCATCGTTTGTGTCAGATCACAGCTTATCATGCCTGTGTCAGATCACAGTTCTTCACCTGTGTCAGATTACAGCTCATTATTCCTGTGTCAGATCACAGCTCATCACCTGTGTCAGATCACAGTTCATCATGCATGCGTCAGATTACAGCTCATCACACCTGTGTCAGATCATAGCTTATCACCTGTGTCGGATCATAGCTCTTCACCTGTGTCAGATCACACTCATCACTGACAGATTATACTCATAGCCTCTGTCAGATCTCAGCTCATCACTTGTGTCAGATCAGACCTTATCACCTGTTTCATATAACAGGTCATCACCTGTGTCAGATGCACTGGCTACTGGTTGATGATAAGGAGGCTGGATGGTTTACATCCAATGAAGCCATTGGAGATTGAGAAACTGAAGATGCAAGGTAGTTATTATAAGTACTGGTAGAAGATTCACTTGCTGAGGACCAATTCTACACACTGCGAGTTTTGTTTGGCTATAGCATTGGGGTTTAAAATGATTCTACGTCGCTCTGTCTTCAACAAAACTTACAGCAAAGAAGTCCATTCCTCATTTCTTCAAGAGTGAAGTGGTTCATGTGTGCATAGGTATAAGCATAGTTTTACTCTGGACCTTCCAGAAACATTACCAGAGGCCTAGAAGAGATGGTCACTGACGAGAGTTGTGACTATTAGCTTCCCCATACCACCCTTCCTTTTTCTCTGCTCGCTTAGCCCATTAAACCAGAAGAAGTTTTTCTGGCTATTATCCAATGGTTAGGCAGTGTACTGGCCGGCTATGTGCTATGCATGGTTCATTCTAAACAGAGAGTTACGTGTGAATTTTGCTTGAAGGTAAAAGGCAAAAAGCATTAAATACATTGTGTGTTTTAAAACAGCAGAAACAGTGCTTCATTCAGGAGCATGCACATTAGCAATGCAGGAACCAATGTCTAAGTAGGCATGTGTGGTCTAATGAAGTCCACACCCTCTCTCTCACTTGAGGTGCTGTAAACAGTGAGAGAACTTATTCAAAGACATGGCATCATTGAGAGAGTGTTCTAACCAAGGAATATACTTTGACCTTGAGAAAATGGAGGGGAAAAACATATTCTAGCACATTTTATTCACTAATTAATTAATGTCCCAGGTTTTGGGTGTTCGGATTTTCAAGGGGAAAAGATGGAGAGAGAGAGAAGGAAAAGGTTTAGTGTTTCCAAAAAGATCTTTTATTTTGAGATTGCGACAATTTCATGGAAATATTGTAGGACCTCTAACTCTAGCTACAGTGCTGAAGTTGTGGTCTGTACGATTGGACTTGGGAAGAGTCAGATGTAGAGGCTAGAACTCACCCGGAACTCCTTCTTGAAGCCATTCTAATACTCCTTGTCCACCTCCTCCAGCTCTCCTTCAAGCGGTGATGAAGATGGTCACAGAGACCTCTGTCTTACTGCTCAGAGCACCATCAAAGATGGAGTCATGCAAGAAGATGTACTGTGCCACAGTGTGCACCATGTGGTTCCTTTTCTGGCAGAGCTGGTCCACGAAGTTGAAGGGGTCCACGCAGGAGTCTGCCTCTGCCCGCTGCAGCTCAGTAGCAATGGTTATGAGCATCCCCGTATGACCCACACCAGCACTAGTGAGGGTGGTGGGTAGAAAGAGGAAGATGTTAGGTAAGAGGTGGAGATCAGAAAGAGAACTGGCATGACATGCACACAGGAATATTTCTAGAGCTTTCCTTCCATTCAAATACCATTACTTAGACACATTACCAGATAGCCATTTGCTATACAATATATATATATATAATTATGTATGCTGTTTTAAATGCTTCCTCACATTTACCTGTAGTTTCACTCTATACCCCCCCCCCCCCCCCCCCCTCCTCCGCACTCAACTGCAGTGAACAATCATTGGTCTTGTGTCTGAGTACTTGTGTGTGTTGCGTATCCTATGCGTGAAGTATAGGACGGATGTGGCATGTCATGGGACCCCAGACTCTGGCCAGAAGATGAAGTGAAATTGTCATACCTCCTTCATCTTGCCAGAGAGAGTCTACAAGACAAAAGAAATTCATCAGTCAGAATATCTTGAAAGCGATGTTAGCTCTATTTCTACCTGTAGCCCTAGTCTTACCTGTAGTCCTAGTCCTACCTGCAACCCTAGTCCTACCTTTGTTAGCCCTACCTGAAGTCCTAGCTCTGTATCCCTAGTTCTACCTGTAGCCCTAGCCCTACTAGTAGCCCTAGCCTATCCTATAGCTCTAGTTGTATCTGTAGCCCTAGTCCAACCTATAGCCCTAGCTTTACCTGTAGCCGTAGTCTTACTTGTAGCCCTAGCCCTACCTGTAGCCCTAGTACTACCTGTAGGTCCAGCCCTTCCTATAGCCATAGACCTACCTGTAGCTCTAGCCTTACCTGTAGCCCTAGTCTTACCTATAACCCTAGTCCTACATGTAGGCCTAGCCCTACCTGTGGCCCTAGCCCTAAGTGTAGCCAGAGCTCTACATGTAGCCCTAGTCCTACCTGTAGCCCTAGTCCTACCTGTTGCCCTAGTCTTATCTATAGCCCTAGTCCTACCTGTAGCCCTAACTTTACCTGTATGATGAGTCCTACGTGTAACCCGAGCCCTACCTGTAGGCTTAGCATTTACCTGTAGTTTCTACCTGTATTCTTTAGCCCTAACTGCAGTCCTAGCCCATGTAGCCGTAGTCCTATAGCCATACCTGTATTCCTACCTATAGCCTTAGCCCTAATGTTTCCCTACCTGGCCTTAGCCCTATTTATAGCTCTAGCCCTATCTATAGCCCTAATTCTAGCTCTACTTATAACCCTAGCCCTTCCAATAGCTTACTCTAGCACTACCTGTAGCCCTAAAAGGCAGGAATCTTGCAAGGTGAGTGGCACTGTGTGAGCTAGAAGTGGTCAGCTGCACTGTGTGAGCTAGAGGTGGTGCAATGGTGGAGGTGAGCTGCACCATGTGAGCTAGAGGTGGTGCATGGTGGAAGTGAGCTGCACTGTGAGCTAGAGGTGGTGATGGTGGAGGTGAGCTGCACTATAGGTGATGTATGGTGGAGGTGTAAAATGGTCCATTTAAGGCTATAGAAAGCCAAGGATATTTGTAGCTGGGGCAAGCCAAACCAAGGGTTATGGCAAGCCAAGGATAGGCCAAGCCAAGGATAGGGGTCAGTGTAGCTAGGGCAACCCAAGTATTGGCGAATTGGCGTAGCTAGGGCAAGGTGCTTACCTATTACTAGAAGATTACTTCCACAACATCACGTGGAACAACTTGTTGAATTAACGTGGGTCAACACTGCACAACTTGTTGAATGCACATGGGTCAACACTGAAAAACTTGTTGGTTCAAAACTACACAATTGTTGAATGAATGTGAGTCAACACCGCATAATTTGTTGGACGAGCGTAGATCAACATGGCAACACTTGTTGAATGAATGTGGGTCAACACTGCCCAACTTGTTAAACAAACATGGGTCAATACTGAACATGATGACACTCACATTTGTGACGTGGAAGTGTCTGATGACGAAGTCCGCCAGTGTTATGGTATTGATCAGAGTGACATTTTAGTTGGCATAGGAGGTGGAGCCAACATTAGGCCAGTACTGGGAGCACTTGACCTTCATCTTCTCATTGAGGTTGGTCAACATGATGATGGTGGGGCTGTCGTACTCCCACACCATATGCCAGAAGTCCACCAGTGTGCCTGGCAGCAGACCTGGGCTGCCCTGGGACGGTTGTAACCGGCATGCGAGTGATTGTTTATTTCTTAGAGCGAAGAAAGCTAATATGAGATAACCATGCTCATTAGCACAAAATCAAAATCAGCTACGAATTGATGTCCATGTGCTCCCTGGGAATTTACTAGGACATGCGCATGGCCGAACACATGGAAAGAGAGTTTGCACTGTACAGAAGTGCCAGTTTCCCCTCACAAATCTATCATTTTACCCCCAGTAGTACCAGCACTCCTGCATAAACTGGGTATTTAAGTATTTACATATCCTCCAATAATCCATGCATAGACTGCATAGAGAGAACAGTGAGGGACAGAAAGGGTTCTAGTAGGCAGTATGCTTTCTCCCGCCCCCACCCATCACACATCCGCTACTGGAACAACTGCATTGCAGTCTAGATAGTGACTGGCTGCATGAAGTAGGAATAACATTGGCATCTTATAGTGGATGATATAATTATACAGACTCTGAACATCTGATGTGACCTCATGATAACAACAACAAGAACACCAACAATAACAACAACAACAACCATTTTGCTATAGTTGATTCTCTATTGCTTAGTGAATTTATTTAGTACCATAATTATAATACATAATACACAGGAAATATGCTAGAAGGGGTAACATAGGTATTAGATTAAAAATAATTTGTTATGAATGTTTTGGGTGACAGTTATTTCTTGCCTGACCTCCTGACCTCTTGATGCTAAATGCAGCCCTCAGCTCTCCCTTCCTACCAGTGTTTGCTGCTCTCTCTTCACCCCTCACTCTCTGGCAGTGCAGCCTTCATTTCTCTCCATGTTTGCTGCTCTCTTCATCCTGCACTCTCTGGCAGTGTAGCCTTCAGTTCTATCATTGTTTGCTGCTCTCTCTTCACCCCGCACTCTCTGGAAGTGCAGCCTTCAGTTCTCTCCTTCTACCAGTATTGGATGCTCACTCCTCATTCTTTACTACCTGAAATTTCTGCTCTGTGAAGTGTCATTTATTCTGGTATAGATCCTCAGTATATCTGTTGGTCAACTCTACACTCCTTTTGCCTTTGCGAGTCAACCCTTCTTGAAGTTTCTCGTACAGTCTCTCTTGCATCATTCCTTCTCTTTCTCCATCTCTCTTCAACAGCTCTCCTGCTTTCTGTTACATGCTGTGTTGTTCTTTTTCAATGCTGTGCAGCTTGTAGTGTAGCCATTCTGTACTTTCTTCAGGATTCTGTATTGGTGTGCATGCATATAATCATGATGCAAACAGTTTTCCGTAGTTTTGATGGTTGGATTTGCGCAGGTGTCTAATGGACAGGTGGACATGGCTTACAACAACAACAACAACAACAACAGCAGCAGCAACAGCAGCAGCAGCAGCAGCAACAGTAACAGCAACAGCAACAACAGCAACAACAACATCAAAAATAAGAACAACAACTGTGTATTGTGTGTATGTATGTGCATGTGGTAATGAGTGTGCATCTGTGTGCATGCATGTTTTGTCCATGTGCATATGTCTATTGTGTGTGCATGCATGTTGTGTGCATGTGCATATGTCGATTGTGTGTGCATGTGTTGTGTTGTATTTAACAAGTGAGTGTGCATGTGTGTGCATGTTATGTGCATGCATGGGCATATTGTGTGTGTGTTGTGCATGTGTATGTGCATGTGTGTTGTGCATGTGTATACGGTGTGTATGTGTGTAGATGCATGTTGTGTATGTGCATTGTGTAAAGTGTTTGTATGTGCATGTGTGTTGTGTATATACGTATGTATAGAGTGTATGCATGTGTGCTGTGCACATGTGGACAGTATGTGCATGTGTATTGTGCATGTGTGTATAGTATGTGCATTTGCACAGTGTGTGTCATGTGTTTTGTGCATGTGTGTTGTGCAAGTGTGTACGGTGTGTACATGTGTGTTATGTATGTGCTTGTGTGTTGTGTAAATGGTTTGTGTATACATGTGCATGTGTTTTGTGTATGTGTATACAGTGTGTGTACATGTGTGTTGTATATGGGTGTACAGTGTATGTGTGTGTGCACATACACAAAAATAATAATTCTTAAAAAAACAAACTTGCCCCCTAACTCCATGCCAATGTTACATGAACACCTCTGCTACTGTGTACAAATTACTTCACTTACCAGTAGTACCTTCTTTTACACTATGACCAGTAGCATGATCTGCCAGTTATTGGCATGCACCAATTATCGGCACCAAAAAGCAACGATTTATCGGCATATGTTGCATGGAAAATGTATGGAAGAATACGGAAACTAGATCTTCCTGTTTGAGTATTGTCGCCAGTTAGCTATAGCATCAGCTATTGTTGGCTATTGCCTGCTATTTCTCCTGGTGCAAGACTCTCAGAGTCTCCAGTGTTAATTGAAGGTCGGTGTCTTCGTTCTCTTTGTGTTTGTTGAAGATTTGGAAGAGAGTGCAGGCTATCTTTTCCAGTGCCCAGCTAGGAAGAGGTAATAGTCATTGTGTTACTAAAGCCATAAGTTTTTAGCGAGAGAACAAGAGCTACATATGTAAGTATCTTGCTAAGTATCAGTATTTACTAAGTATCTTGCTAACTGTCATTTTGAAAACTCGTCTACATACCAACCTAGCTACTGTTTTGCATAGCTGAACAACACTGTAGCCAATTGTTTGCATAGTTGAACAACAACCTTTTTTATTTCATTATTTTAGTGGACAACGCTGTATACCAATTGTTTGCATAGTTGAACACAACCTTTTATTTCATTATTTTAGTTTACATGCCTCGAAAAGGAAGAAAGCGACTTCGCTCTTAGTCAGCTCCTGCTATTTTATGATCACCAAGACATGTAAAAAGGAAGCAATGGTCCAATTATTCTATGCTGGCTGCCCTAGAAGCAGTAAGGAATGGAGCCCCTGTCAAAAGATCTTGAGTATGGAATCCCTAGAACAACACTACATGATAGGCACCTCGGTAAAGTTGTTCACAGGACCAAACCAGGCCCGGTGTCCTATTTAACCAGTAATGAAGAGACTGAACTTGGATAGTTCATCCAGACAGTAGGACAGATAGGATATGGAAAAAACCAAAAACAAATTAAACATATAGCAGAATCACAAGCTGGTGATAAGGAAACCCTTAAAGGGATAAGCGGAAGCCACATCTTTGCCTGCACACAAAGGAGATGCTACAGCCAATGTAATGATGGATGCATCATGAAGCACTTGATCAAACTTTTGAAAGAGTGATGGTGGAGAATAACTTGATGAACATGCCAGGGCAAATATATAATGTGGATGAGTCAGGCATGCCACTAGATCATCGACCACCTTGTGTTATGACTTTAAAAGGCCAACAAAAAGTTAGGTACCGTACTAGGGGAAACAAGAGTCAGATTACAGTAATAGGGTTTGTCAGCGCAGCTGGACAGGCTATACCTCCGTTTGTGATCTTTGATGCAAAGTGTTTGAATATGGAGTGGACAAAAGGTGAAATGGCGCGAACAACATATGGCCTAAGTGATAGAGGCTGGGTTGATATGACATTGTTTAAAGGGTGGTTTGCTGACCATTTCCTTTAAGTATGCTGTTGCTGCTCGTCCAATCTTACTACTTCTTGATGGTTACAGTTCACACTACAATCCTGATGCGCTAAAGAAAGTGATATTATTTTTACCTTAGTACTGCATACGACTCATGAAACCCGCCAATTTTGAGGTGATCAGGCCAGGATGTGGGTGTGGTTTGGCGTGGTCAAAATGTGACAAATTTTTCATTTTCACATTTAAATTAAATTGCACAAATTGCACAGTTAATAATAGTTTAAATAAAGGTACCAAATACATGTTGTCTGCGTTCACTTTTAATGACAAATTCATTGGCAACTTCGTTTAGAACAATTTTCTCCATAAGATCTTTGTGGATGTGCAATGTCATTAAACTGTTCAATCTCTCCTGAGACATTGTTGAACGCAAATAGGACTTCACACAACGCATTGCACTAAATGACCGTTCAATGGTTCTATTTGTAGCAGGCATAACTAGTAGAAGTTTAGCCAAAAGCATTACTTCACTAGTTAATTCCTTCTCAGCAAGTGCGAAATATGACATTACGTCTATAAAATATTATTTAACCCTTCAGGTACTGTGGAGCTGAAAATATTGAGCTGAATTGACAGGTTGGTTTTGCCAAGGTCATCGTCGTATACTTCCAATACCTTTTCCAGTTCATACCTTTTCCAGTTCACCAGAATAATCATCCTTTTTTGCAACTTTTAGAAGAAGATTTTCTAAGCATCGGTAAATCCTGTATCCAGGTTGATCAAAACAATCATCGATAGCATGAACTATGAGGTCAAGTACTTCATAGTACAAACGCCTGTACATGTCCTTCGGATAACTATTATATTCTGGAACACATATTCCTGTGCTGCCAGATCCGATCTCTTCTTTCAGTTTGTGAAACAAAGCCTCTCTACGGGGAGAATACTTAACCAACTTAGTGACCTCATGCACATTCTCTAATACACTTTTCATGGTTATAGACCCTTTCACAGTATCTGCTACAGCCAAATTCAAATTAAGGCTGTAGCAATGGGTATAGAAAGCTTTTGGTTGTTCTTCTTGAATAACTGTTGCCACTCCTTGTCTAACACCACTCATATTAGAAGCACCGTCAAAGCACTGGCCTCTCACTTTGCCGAGGGATAGGTTTAACCGAAGTAAGCAGTCCTTGAGGACACTAACCAAGGTAGAAGACTGAATGCTGTCAACTTCATAGAGTCCCATGAATTCTTCGTGCACTGTAAGCAGATCATCAACCCATCGCAGCACAAGCCCAACCCATTTTTATAATGATAAAAATGTTTTATTGGTGGCTTTTAATCATACCGGTTCTTTATTTGCTGCATCTGTGCACTCATCTATCACAAATTCCGTTGATTGAAGATTGCTTGCTGAGAATGTTCTGTGCCATAATTTTCAGCATTTTGTTTTGATTGTCATGCACAGATACTTGTCATTCTTCTTCTGTAACCATTCCTTACACTGGTATGTACACATAATACTATTAAAGGGATCAAATTCTACGACAAAATGTATTTATCATGCATGATAAGGGCCGTTTTCTTAGATCCAACCCCTACTATATTTTGTTGTGCATGAATATTAGACTAAATATCAATTACCAGATCATGTAAAGAGTAAGACTCCGGAGGTCGAAAAATCCATGCACGTCAATTGTATTCGCAGTATATATTTTAAAACACACTTTCCCATGCTTATCTTAAGCATGCGCGCCATGTAGAGCATAGAAAATGGCTTCAACAACTGTCAGGTCGATTGCTCCTGCTTATTTGGGAATAACGAGGAAGTCATTGCCTATTTTGGTAGAAAATTTCTTTTGGCAGGTACTGTTACTTGTGGAATGTAAGAAAAACTACTTTTTTAGGAAAATATAAAAAGATGTTTGATGATGAACATGTTTGGTGTTGTTACTTGGTATACAGTTGCAATGTAACTATGGTTAGCCATAAGAATTCCAGCCTGAAAGATTGGTTTACATGGGGGTGTCGTGCGTGTAAAACTGTAAAGTCGATTCATCATGGTTTGTATGTCTATGTCGATATTTTAATAGAGATAATAATAATATATCTTATTGAAGGGAGCTTCTTCTCAGAATCAATGCTGAGTTTGCAGACATGGCTTCTTTTAATATATTGGTGGGACAGAGAGTAGTACCAGGTTACTGGCTGCTGCAAGTGAAGCAGGGTGCAGGGTTGGTTGCGGGAGGTTTGTTGAACAGCCCTTTGTAGCTGTCCGATAATCAAAATGTTGAATCCTACTGGTAAGTTATACCACAAGATATACACAGTTTATAGATAATTTGATCAATAATGCAAGCAAAGATAAAGTTTAAAAGGATGAAGGGGGTTCATCGTCAATTTCCTCCATACCTTGATGAATTTATGTGGAGGGAGAGGAATGGCTGCACAACTGCTGAGGCTTTTGGCAGCATCCTACATGCAATCAAAATACAGTACCCAGTATAAGTTTGCCCTCTTATGTTTTGTTTTGTTTTGTTGTTTTTTGGTCTCAAAGGCGATGCTGCATTTTTTGTTTTATGAAGTTGTGTTAATATGAAGTTGTGTTAATTTTATGTTGTGTATTGCTGCTAATGGATATTGTTCTGTCGAGGGGTATTTGTTACTTACTTTGAGTATCCTTTCTTGATGCTTTCTGAATGCTCCATCAAAATCAAAGGACTCGCTCTACATGGTGCGCGCATTTAAGATAAGCAGGGAAAAGTGTGTTTTAAAATATATACAGCGAAAACAATTGACGCGCATGGATTTTTCGACTTCCGGAGTCTTACTCTTTAAATGATCCCAATTACCTTGGAGACCTCTTTATGAGCTTCATCAGTTGGAACTGTATTTCCATGACTATGATTGTCATGACCACGTATCCCACATCCCTGCCTTGCCAAAAACTTTCTCAGAACCTTTAGAAGGCAATGCCGATTTTTTGCTCTGTCTTGGGCCGACGTACTAGACAGCATCTCACCTACATCTCGTATAGTTGTTGGCACTGTAATTAGCTTCTCAACTGCTGATGAACTTGTGATATTAAATGGGTGCAAATTTGCAATGATCATTGGTTTTTCCCTGTTTTGAACATATTTCTTATGTTGTTTCCTTTTAGGAGGACTTTCAAACTAGACTCAGAGATGTCTGAGTTATCAGTCTTCAACAACTGCCTGAAAACATTGAAGCTTAGCTTTTTCTCCAAGTTTTCTACAGGTGTCGGTACAGGCTCCAATTTCTGCTTGTAGCCTAACAAACATTGGTTTACCATTGTCACCAACAAGCTGCCACTTACAGTAAGTCAGTTTAAATTAGACTTTGTAGGATTTCTTGCTCTATCTGCAAGTAAAGTTTGATCAACACCTCCACCAAGATACAACTTAATTTCATGCCAATGAAAAGCAGATGAAGGAATATGTCCCTTTCAAAATAGCTCATATAATATTTTTTCGTTTCTGGAAAATGGGACGAAATGAAAAGCAACATGTGCTGAATCAATAGGGTGATGATCATGATTAAAAATAATTCGTACACAATAGGATTTGTGAAAAGGTAAGGCTTACATTCCGATCCTACCTGATCCGTTTTGTTATAATCATCAAAGTTACATTCAACTTTGAGGGATACAGTTTTCTTTTTTCTAGTGTCGTGGACTAAAGCTTTCCTAGCATTCTTTGATTTGCTTAAGATGCCTTATGTCATTGCTTAGGTTTTCTTTCTCTGATGCTGGCAGTGGATTTCGGCTTTATAAATAACTCTTTTCAGGTGCCTCTTTACTCTCTTAGTAGGAATTTCAAAATCAGAATCAGAGCTGTCATTAACAATTTGCTGATTTAGTGGCTTCTTCTTTCATTAGTCTCAATCTTTACATTCAGAGTTTGTGATGCCTGCAGATCTATCTGTTTTCTGTGAAAATGACTGTTTAGTGATATCACCCAATGGAGAATGTAGGTGCAAGGACGATGCATCTTCTTTGTGAGTTCAAATCATCCATCTTGAGTGCAGAGATTTTCAAGGTCAGCAGTAATCAAGTTATGGAGTAAAGGCACATGGTCCTGTATAATATTATATGTAGAGCACAAAAATATTTCTGTATGCTTTCCTCTGAGAAGTTCATTGGAGTTCTTAGAAGTATACAGTATAGACCAGTGGCTAGATACTGAAAAGGTCCCCCCCCCCCCCCCGTCTATATAACCTGCACTCTGATTTTCTGTTAGTTCAAACATAGAAATGACTTAATATACATGTACATGCATTATCCGGTTGCATGTATGGTATATCAGCAATATTATTCAAAATGGCCGCTGTGCGCCATTGGCCAAAATGTTTTCTTTTGATCAAATTGATTAAAAAACCATGTGCAATATCAATTTTAGCTAATTTTGGGTCAAGGAATTCATTAGAAACACAATTTATTTATTTTAAGGTCATCTTCATTGTAAAATTACAATATGAATTATGATGTGGTCATGGATGCATTCAAACTTAGTCTGATTCGTAGTAAGTATCTTCATGGCTACATATTGGTGACTCTTCAGCTTCATCTTCATTTTGGTTTGACTGCTGGCAGCTAACCAGGAATTCTTCTAGGTCAGTTGGCATCATCTCATTGTGAGTTCACTGGAAACGCAGTGAGCCTTGCTCTAAGAACCAACCATGTTTCAATGGAGATGGAATTTGTGAAGATTTGATCAGTGCTCTCCACCAAATGTATGATTGGAAGTTTGCTCTTGGAATGTGTATTTTCAAACTAGATTGGCAAGGTGGGAGTAGGCTGATATCTATGCCAATGTCAGTGCTCAGTAGTCTTTTTGATTTCCTTGTTGAAAAGCGTTGGAAGAAAAGATCAAACCTGCAGCTATTGATACAAGATGTGGTCTTCGAGCCATATATACCATGTGTAAATATGTCCAACACCTTATGATCCTCTACAGTGACAATTTCATGCATGCCCAGCTGGCCAAAAGTGCTAATGAATGCAGGATCACTCAGCATTTTCTTGTAAGGCTTGACCTTCCCCTTTCTCATAAATGCACTGGTAGTGTCACACCCGGTGAACGTCTGAAAGCCTAGTACTGCTTCACTAACACTGGCACCAATGTGATGTTGCACTGCCTTGATATCGATCCTCCTCCTTTTGTTTACATGATTGCGATATCATTGTAGGTCAGTGAGTACAACTCAAAACCATCACTCGTCAATTCCCAGCACTCTTTACCTAGAGTGAACATGATCTGGCGACCCTCTAGCCTAGAGGCATATTTTGGAGACTGCCATTTCAAGATAAACTTTGAGAGCTGGCTCTTGTTCTGATTGTTCAACAAGAAGCCTTTAAAATCTCTATGGACTTAATTGATGCCTGAATGTATAGGTGTCATTTACAAAATCGACACGGTTAATTTTAAGCAAGGTATTCCACAATTGCTCCGCTAGTTCCCCAAAGGTTCTCTTCCTGGATGTGTGCTGCAGCATCAATGATGGTAGCAGCATTATGTGGTCTCTCACTTATTTGGAAGTCCCCTTCAAGATTATGCAGGAGTGTTGATTTGTCTGTTTTCAGTGGGCATCCATCTGCAGTTGCCATACTCCAAGGAAATACTCCAAGTTTAAATGACAATGCTTTCTCCAAACTGATGTTATGTTGAGCAGATAAAAGGACGAGCTGCCCAAACAAATTGTGCTGAGCTTGTATAGAAATACATTTGTTCCTGGCCTTGATAGTCTTTCTCTCCGCTTGCTTTTGGAATGTCAGACGGTGTCTCTTCTTGATTGGCTCACGAAATTTTACAGAGCCTCCAGATATTCGCAGTTCCAGGAAGTCTTTCAATGCTATTTCTCCAGGTCTATCATCAAGGAGGTCAACTACTAGTTCTTGAGATGCAGGAATTCCAGAGGAAAGGCATACAATAACGTTTTGTCTCTCAGTGTCAAATGGATTGATATAGCTCTTGATCGTGTTCATATATAGTCCTCACTGCCTCTTCAGACTTCCTAATTTGTGCTGCCCTAACATCTTTGTGGAGATGCTTAGACTCTTCTTTTCCATGCATTCCAGCAATCTCCAACAATGTCAAGAATCCTTGAATCGGAAGCAGCAGCTTCAAATGCAACTTCAATTGCAGCACCTTGTGGAACATGACTGGAATATACTAATTCACTGCGGTAGTTAGGTTGCCAAAATTTGATGGTATGGCCGAAGTGTTTCATTAGTTTAGCCTTGAGTTTGTATGTTTTGTAGTCCTGATTATAGAATCTAACATAGCAAATAATCAAGGTATCTCTCCCTCAACATTGTGATATGTTCTACATGTGCTCCCTTGATGATTTGATTATCCACATGTCCACATACATGGTGAAATGCAGCTTCATGTGCAGCCAAGGATTCTTTGGAATCGGCTGATTCACTGGTTGTGGCAGATAATCCTTTTTCGGGTGACTCAAAGCATGATTTGTGATATTTTGCTTCCTTGGCAAACAGATCCAAATGAAGTAAAGACATCAGTTTAGGGTCTTGATTTAAGATAATTTTCTCTTTAATTTCAGACTCACATGATTTAGCAGCTAACTTGATCAGTTTATAAAACTTTTGATTAAGCTTTTTCACCCTCTTACAACACAAAAAGCAATGATCCTGAGGAATTAGAGTTGATGTGTTGGATTTGCTTTTTTGGCAAGGATTTTTAATCTCATCACATTCATCTTCAATCTCACTATGTTTTCGTTTAGTAATTCTTGAAGTTGATATATATGAAACGCTGATAACACTTACGATGGTAGCCATGCCTATGATTTACAATGCTATCAGGAATGCCTTCAGCCACACTGCTCAGAGTCTGTTTTGCCAGGTCCTTGCAGTTTTTTGTATTGATTCAAAGATTGCTTTGCTAACCGTTTTATCCTTGCATCCTGGTGTATAACAGACAATACAATCCAGTGTTTCCCTTTTCTTGACATCCTTCTTCAATTGCAGTGGTTTCTCATCAGCCATTATTACCCACCTGGAACAAATAAGAGCAATTGAAAATTACACAGACTATAGTAGCTAGTCTATAATAGCTAACTAATGGCTGACTCACCTTGCTTTCAAGTTTCAATGAATTCTGAAGATTATAATGTGCAACATCAATTATACAAATTATCTGTATATTTGAACCTTTATATAGAACTAGTCCACAGAGAAGGGCCCTGGTAACATAATAAGCTGGCTAACAATGAACAGGCTACTAGCCTAACAAAAGTAGCTAACAGACAAAAGACTACTGAGCATGTGCAAGATTGAATACAGGATGCAGTTAAGTACACTAACACCAAACCAAGTCTATCTACTAAAAGTACATGAAAAAAACACAAATCAGAAGATGCAAGTTGATACTATCCAATTGACACTGCCTAATTAATTACGAATCAATGCAAACTTAATCAACTGCTATTTTTAACCATCAATTGGATAAAAAATAGTATTTTGTATCAAATTTAGCCAGCAGTGCACAGCGGCCATCTTGGATTTCTTATTTACCATACTTGCAACCAAAAATTGCATGTATATCAAGCATTTTTGTAAACACCTGGGTTTAAACTAACATAAAATCACTGTGGCAGTTATATAGACTGGGGGGGGGGGGGGGGGTTTGGCAGCCCTTGGACTAGTAGGCATACCGTGACAGTAAGGTGAATAGCTAGTATAATTGTACTAGACTATGTTGGTATTTGTTATGTGTATGGTTTTCTGTGCATCAAATACACCACAATCACATCCATTACATTGATCAGGAATACTCTGCAAAAAGGATATTTATATGACTGTAAAGGAATACACCAGTGGATCAAAGATAGATAAGTCAATTCCAATCAGTGAATAGTTCCTACTAACCTTTATGATATTAAAATTCCATTCACATGAATTAAAAGCTGAGTGATCAGTTGACTTGGCTTAAGCATCTATGAAATTCCTTTAAAAGAATGCATGATTGTTGAGTCATTCATAAGTATAAGTGACATTCCACAGGATTTTGGTATATACTTTGGGTCATTTGAGTTTGTTCTTTTTTAGGAATCCTTGAACACCAAATTTTTCAGAAATCATGTTTCCATGGTAAAAAATGTTGTCATTCCCTTTTATTTACATGTGAATAATTAATTAGGTAGAAGGCATTAAATGGAACAATAATAACATAACTCATAATTCAAACAATATGTGGAATAAATTGGTCATACCTTCTGATGACACATAGAAGATCATAGTACACAGTTATATTAGTAAAGGTGACACCAAGTACACCAAATTGAATTTTTCATGGCTAAGAACTAGAGCAATGACGTTTAGTGTGTCCAGGCAAGTGGCACAGAGTGCACTTTCGCTTAGATGTCGTGGCAGATGAAGTGCCTACTTGAGCTGATGTATTTCTTGATGCAGGTGGGTTAGGTTTCACTGTACTACCTTTAAAACAACTTGGAAGTGGACAGCTTAAGTCAGCATTGATTTGCAAAGTAATCTGATCAGCTCGTACAAATACCACTGTTGTTGTATATCCAATCCTTGATCGTTGCACAAGGCATACAGGCAGTGAGAATAGCTTGATGATCCACCTTGACAATGTTCATCTCCACCTCCTCAGAATCTGAAATCTTTTTCACAAGAACAATTCCAAGTTTTGCGGCATCAACATGAAAGCTATGATACTTTAAGATGTGGGGGATCTGCTCGAAAAATTGCTGAAGGAAAGGAGTCCAGTTATAAAACTCGACTTCTTTTTTGCCGTAAATATTTCGAATAAGATGTGCTTTATTTTTCCCGGTGTTAGTTGATTCTTCACTAATTCAAATATGGTATCAAGTGATGATCTCCTAAATTGCTTCTTAAACAAGCCTAAGCAACGATCTGGTGTGAATTTGGTATGACCAACTAACATAAACGATAGTGTAGCAGCTTTATATTTGCCAGTCATAGTTCGCCACAACAAATAATGCATGGTTGCATTATTTTTATTTTGCCCCATACAGTTAGCATCATGGAAGATGACATTTTCTTCTCTACAACATTACTTTTCAAAAAAAAATGGTGGACTAGGCTGATAGTACAGTCAGCACCCTTGCAAGGATTTTCTTCCTCATCTATAAGGTAGTTCATCTGCTCAGATTTTCCTGTATGACATTCAATATCCTATGTCCAGTATTACAAATGGCCTTATCTCTGTATGGATTTGATGGCCAAAATTGTAGCCTCAACATTTTCTGATGCAAAAAGGCAATGGTGGAACAGAATCTGGGGATCTCTCACAGTGATGATTATAATAATTCCAACAACCGATCAGGAACTCAAGTAGCTACTGAAAACTCATATTATTAGGATAAATGTTGAAAAACCAAAAACCTCAGGAACTTTGACATCCATTCACACTCCTCATAATAATAACTGGGTGCAGTTGTTTCCATGGTGATGATGATGTCATCAAAATTGTTACTGGAACTACTGTATTATATGAAGCGCCTGAAAATTAACAAAATCTCAAGTCATATTTTTTCTGAAGATAAATTAATACTTAATAATTGTGTAAGTTCAAAATTTTAATGCGTCATCAGCAAATATGGTTGTCTTGGGAAATATTTGGTAAAACTCTGTGTACTTCATTAAAAAACCCTCCGATAACTTGCTTACTTCATATGCATCAGATACAAGTATGATACGAAAGATCTGTAGGCAACAAAATGGAGATATGACAACTAAATTATTGAAATTCAGAAATTCTTCTGTGTGACTTGATTTTTTTAAAATTCTTTGGCAATCTTTTCCAGCTCTGTGCTCCAGGGCTTTCTTCTAAATATGCATACATGCCTTACTTTTCTAAAATGATTTTTTACGGTGTCCAAACTCCAAAGAACAATTTTGTTGCGAGGAGGGGGGAAACTGTATTTACAGTAAGCTCATGTATAATACTTAGCTTTGGCCCACATATGCTTGATTGGATTCAGTTCGCAATGTAGGGCAGTAGGTATACATTGTCAACTATTTCTTCAAAACATCTTTCTACTTGAGACTTCTCATATTTGAAGTTGGGGTGACTCCCCAAAACTTCCCTCGTTTTTTCAATGTCCTTTCCATCTCCCTCTCCTGCAGTACCACATGGAGACCTTTGGGAATGTCAAGTCAATAGTTCATCAAATGAGACTTACCACCTCGCCAGCCATCTCTCATTGTGCACTGTTTCCTACTAGGCTTCACTTTCATCTTTGTGATATCTATGGCATCAACAGACATGGCAGCTAGGTGAAAGATCCACAGATGTCATCATGAGGATATTTTATCTCAGTTATCTTCACCGCCTTTTTCCATCTGCTCCAAAAACTGTCTAAAGTCAACAGCAGGTATTATCTTGGGTATTGGCTATGCCATACGAAATGCATAAGCTTTCGTCTCATATGGCTGGCTGCACCAGCACTGGGAAAATCCATCACAGACTGAACAAGTCATCTGAACTCTCTCTTGGTGCATAGGAGTGGGTATCTTATGGAGGAAATCTCTTGACAGTACAACTCTAAGTAAGCTTTCCACAAGTGACCACATTTTCTTTTAGATGCCTCTCCACAGAGAACCTCATCTTCATCAACAATTACTGTCCTTCAGCCGATTACGATCAGGATGGATACAAAAAGGGCTTTTTTGACTTAGAAGAGTTGGTCTGTGCACTTGACAATGATAGATGTGCTATTACCATCATTGGAAATCTTAATTCTCACCTTGGCACTCTAGCTGATCTCAGAGGCTCAGGCATGCCAAATTCGAGATTCATTGATCAAAATTCCACTCTTTGTCACCTTGCATTCAGGACCCAATTAGCACTCAGGTGACCATTGTGGATTAGGTCATTATCAACAGATTAACTGCAAATTTCCTTACACAGTCAGGATGCATGACAGCACATTCTTGATGATCTAGCTTTGTTGATCACATTGATATCAGTCAATCGTGTTAGTTTCAACTAGAGTAAAGACCCAGAATTGACTGGAGGAAATTGAATAACATTGTTCTTTACGAAGGTGCAGTAAAAATTGTAGTTCTAACTTTCCTCAGTACACCACCAATGAAAATGTGTCTCAACTCGACAACAAAATTCATCGTGTCTGACTATCTATCATCCTTGCTGCTGATAAACTGCTCCTTAAACTCTCATGCAAGAAAAAGAGGAAAAACTACCACAATATTTATCATCTCTGTGAGCTTTGTAATGCAAGCAAAGCTACCTGCCTGCGAGCAAGCTGATTAACCTTGTGTCGGTCAACTTTTGAAAACATGAACTAAGCAAAAAGAGCAATGCCTAAGAAAAGTAATGCACTCCAGAAAAATAGTGCCTGCATAGAGAATTTGTAGATAAAAGGTTTCAAAATAAAAACAGTATAAGATTCAAAGTTCCCAAAATTGGATCCAGACATAGCTCGATGCTCAATGTGAATGGTCATCTGCTCACAAATAATGAGGAGGTGAGGAAAGCATGGGCCACTCATTTCAGAAAACCGAGCTCCTCAAAAGCCTCTACTTAACTAGCCTGGAATTTGTTAATCCCGCAGATATCTTGATGATGATCACCATCGAAGCAATCCACAGAATCATCATATTACTAAATAAGGAGAAAGCCTATGACCCTTATAACATTTTACCTGAGAACATCATTTATGAAGGCGATTCTCTGGAACTATGGCAATTCTTGATGAAAAGAGCATTTTCATCATACCCAAATGGCATATCTGGCTGGCATCTCCTGCAGTGAAGTGACAGAAGTCATACAAGAAGTGATTAAAAGTTACTCAATAGCGGTGGTATGACTTGGAAAATGCTCTTGAGTTCAACGTGCTATTAAACCATCTCTTAAAAGCCAGCAGCAATGGCATACTACACCAAATGGTAAGTAATTATATTGAAAGAGCGTGTTGATTGTTACGTATAGTTTGGATTTATCATCCAGGGACAATTGTCAGTATGCATTGGACATGTCCAAATTGGAGAAAAACTTTCCTCTGCAAGGGCTGGAGAGTCATCAGTGCATTCTATAATGATTCCATGGCAGGATATTCATTGATGGGATGCCTTCTGAAAGTTTTTTCCTAAACAGGAGCAATGTTTTATGGATGCTATCTGGGTGCCCTGGCTCATGCAGACAACATAATTATGCTTAATACCAAACATAGACAAACATGGATCTTCGTCAAGGACTTCATGAAAAACAAAGTTCATCACGAAAAGGTAGAGCTCCAGGAGTTCTTGAAGATCAAACCCCCACCACATTCCATGACGACTGTAGAGACTGCCATCACTACTGCTGAACACCATCCAATCTGCCTTGGTGCTAAAGGCCCATAATCTCTCCCCAAAAATTTCTATCAGTTACAACATCGCAAAAGCAAGACACATCTGATTTGCTCATCAAGATAATGGAATTGCACATGTGAAGAAGAACACTCCAACTTCAAGAGAGCTTTTCGAGATATACGTCCTTCCTGTCTGCTTGTATGGTTCAGAGAACAAGGTTCTCACTGGGCCCACCCATCCACCTAACTTCCACTCTGCCTACTGAAAGAACTATACCAACCAGGATCTGACCTTCAAAAGTCTTACCCGTGAGCCTCTTCCACAGTAAGATCCATCCTGGATTGGTTCCCAAACTCCAATTACCTTCCATTGCTGATCACACCATTGCTAGTCCAGCCAATAGGAGGAAAGCCGGTCTGTAGATGGAACTTCCATAAAACTAAATGGCTAAGCTTTGAAAAAGAATTCGACATAGCAGCTGCTGTCACTAAACCACAACATGCGTGATTTCCCCAAAAACCTAACTTCCTTTCTGGGATGATGAGTGTGAAGACCTACTAATCATCCACAATGAAGTAGAGACCAAGTAAATAGCAGCTTTCTAGGCTAAACAAAAAATATAGAAAGATGTACACTGTCGAATCCATCAACCTCAACCACTCAAGCAGATGAGCATGGCCTATTCAATCAGCTGAATGGTTGGGCAAGTGCATCTTCACAATATGCCACCACAGACCCCTGGGCCCATCACAGTGCAGCTGATCAATAACGGCGGGTTCCCTAATGCAAACAAGGCTTTTACAAGGAAGACCATAAGTGAAGTGAACAACCTATGCAGGGCTCGAGATACTAAATCAGATCTCTGGGATGAGTTCACGATAAAGAAATCAAGTTGGCAATCCAACACCTCAAGCTAGACAAGGCACAGAAAATCGACAACATCCACCCAGAGTTTGTGCTGCACTAAGATGGAAATTAGCAGAAAATGGCTGTATATTTTTGGCTTACTGTGTTTTTCACCAACTGAAAATATGGCATAACTTGGTCATAGAGCTGTTAGCATGCATACCCACAACCTCTGGCCTCTGGGGGACTTAGCATAGTCCTTGGCATCTTGCTGGAATTAAAAATGCAATATTTGTTTGCCTTGCTAGTGTCAGGTGATGGGGGATGTGCCTGACCAATTATAGGCCTAGGAGGAAGTTGAAGTTACTTCTGTCCACATCATCAGCAGCTCAATAGCGAGCAAGACTGGTCAATCTGAATAATGACACGAGGGCCTAGCTAACTTCATCTAAGCTACAAGTCGGAGGACAAGTGAAAAAAGGAGACGAACCCGTTCCTTTATCGGTATAGAAGAAGATGGCACCATTTAAACTCTCCTTTATTAATTATAAACCGGCCAAGTCATGCACATAAATATAATGGAAATTTAAAAAGCAGCAGAGTATTGGGTGTACACATTGTTTTACCTGTTTGCATCCAAATAGGTGTGGCCTTCTTTCCATATCACAAGTCAACCCTGCACAGTTTATTTTATTTAAAAATCTAACATCTCCCTTGTGAATATATGTGTGTGATATTTATGTCAACTGAATTAACCTGCTTTGCATGTGTGAAACATAGAATGGTATCTGATAGAGCACTGGAGATAAGGTGGCTAGAGCATATATGCCTAGCGATTATTGGTAATGGTGTTAAGAGAGGAAACTTAGTGGAACTAGTGATCACAAATTACTAGAGAGATTGTGTAAAGTGTGAAGAGACTTCAGTTCTGTTGAGTTTTCATGAAATATGTAATACCTATTTTGTTATAACTATATTTAGTGCTTTCCAACACAAAAAATAAATATAGTATTACACATATCAGAGTGGAATAGGGCAAGACATTTCATAAGCAAGTGCCCATATTTTAAGCTGAAGGCAAAACTTGCTAGTGAAATGACTCACCATATTCCACGAATTGTTTGCTTTACACTTAATGTGATAGACTCATGACCATTTGCAATAGCTATATATATCATAGGTGATGTTCATAAGTCATAATTCTTAGTAAATGGTAAAAATTTATGAAGGGCACCACAGTAGAGCAATAGAGCAGAGAAATAGAGCAGAAATCGTTCTTCTGCAGATCAGCTGCCATCCACATGAATTTATAAGAAAAAGCATCTCCACAGATAGCATTGCACATAGGTACCACATGTACTCACCTGATATTGATTGATTTCTACTGGATAATTATTGCATTCCTTAAAATATTGATAACATAACACTTTAATCAACTCTCTACATAACTTTCTGATTAAAGGTAAACTACTTCTAGTAATTGTTTTGAGTAGAAAATGAAATATGTAACTGTAACACTGTTGAACTCAATCGCATATTTTTAGTAAAGGTGTAGATAACTGTTGTACCACAATTGGAACTGCTCACATCTTTTGTTTGTAATTAGGATGCACATGTTTCCTTTGGTTACTTATCTACTTTGTAATATCTATGTATGTTGTATCCAGGATGTGTTGTACCCAGGTTGGAGGGGCCCTTGAAAAGAGAGAGAGGAGAACCCCAATGTTTTGGATTGTGTTGAATATTGTATTGAATGAGATCTAAGAAACGATCCTCAACCCTTGTCAATTGTAACTCATCTCAGCACGATATTACATTGGTGTAGTTGGCAGGACCAAGATCTGCACAAAGAATGGCTGCTAGACCTTTAGTCTTGCCTGACCCTACTCTGGCGAAGGAAGCTGAGACCAATCGCAGTACCTCTTTCTCAATGTTGCGGCGCAACAAGTGGGATGACGAGAACAAGTTGAAATGGCTCAGAGTGCGGTTGACAGCAAGAGCACAGATTGCATTCCAATGCCTTCCGCCAGCTTCGACGAAGCCACCAAAGCTTTGAGCAAGCAGTTTGTCCCAAAGAGAAAGACCCGCTACCAGGCGGAGTTACAAACCAAACGCAAGAGTAAGTCTGAAAGCTGGCCGGATCTCGCAGATGACCTCCGATTGTTAGCAGACAAGGCCTACCCCACATTGGGGGAGAATGCTAAAGAAATACTAGCTCTGAACGCCTACCTCGCACAACTCGACAATAGCCAAGTCGCATTTGGCGTTAAGCAGAAACCCCCACAAACACTAGATGAGGCAGTCGCGGGCTGGAGACATATCTCACTCCCAGGATGATGGTTGCAAGTGTTGAGAGAAATCCCCCGGGTATATAGGACAAACCATTGGTGGGGTGAGTAGTCAGAGCTCGGAAAGAGATAATCTCACCACTCTAGTCGAGAGATTGACTAATAGAATTGAGATGCTAGTACTATTCTGACTTAGAAGCAAGTAGGCAGAGAGGGGGATGTCATTGAAGGGAGCAAACCATTCCATGAGGATAAATGACCGGGACTAGGGCTCAAGGAGAGGCTCTAGGCAGCGGGCTACTGATGTTCCCTACTGGAAATGTGGTAAGAGCGGACACATGAGTGAGATATTGTTGCTCTTCACAATGGGACCAGCCACAGGGAAATGGGAATCCTTCTGCATGAGGAGCCTACTGCAGAAGGATAATGACGATGAGGCTCATTTACCTAAAGTTATTGTAACCCCTACAGGTGGCTATACCATGACTGGCAAGGTCAATAGGCATGCGACTACCCTGCTAGTGTACACAGGAGCCTCAGTGTCCCTCATGCGAAAGGATGTGTGGGACAAGGTCAGCCATGGCAGAGGAGTCAAACTCAAACCCTGGACAGAACGGCAACTGGTAAGCGTGGATGGATCTCCTATGCAAGTCTATGGATACTCACTCACCCATGGACCTGTCCCTCCAAGGAATCTCTCTATCAGGCTGACATCATCGTGGTGAGTCCACTTACTACTGAAGCCATTCTGGGTTTAGATTTTTTTTAAAAGCATAAGGTCACAGTAGATGTGGGAAGATCAGTGATCCATCTTGGCAATTCATCTACCATTGAGTTGCATCAAGACTCCGTATCTTGTCCTGAGAGTGATGTGGTGAATATGGTGTATTTAGCTGAGCCCATTAAGCTCCCACCATATTCGGAGCGTATTGTCATGGCATGTTGCAAGGATCCACCCCAAAGGGGGTCCTGTGTGGTGGAGCCAAAAGGTGGGGAACGCTTACCATTTGCTGTAGCCCGAGTATTGGTGGAACCAAAAAATGTCCAAGTGCCCATGAGGCTATTAAATCCAAGCCCTGAAATGGTGTCCCTTTCGTCAAAATCTGTGGTGGCTACTTTAGAGTCAGTAGAACCACCATTTGAAGAGGTGGTGGCAAGTATACCTACACAAATACGGCACGTGAATTCAGACAAAGCTGAATGCTTGTTGGAAATAGTGGAACGGAGCTGCAGGGAGCTAGGACCAGAGGAGAAAGAGCTAGGACCAGAGGAGAAAGAGCTAGGACCAGAGGAGAAAGAGCAGTTTTTCGCACTCTTAGAAGAGAATGCTGAGCTTTTTGCCACAGCTAAATCAGAACTAGGCCACACCACCAAGATGAATCACCATATCAATACTGGTATACTGCTCCACCAATTAGACATGCTGTCCGCAGATTCCCACCACATCGGAGGAAGGAAGTACAGGAGCTGCAAGTTGACATGAATAACAGTAATGTAGTTCAGCCGTCGAGTAATCCCTGGGCCTACTCCATCGTCCTAGTTTGGAAGAAAGACAATCAATAGCTTCATAGATTACCGTAAGCCTAATGAGGTCACCCAAAAGGATCCATATCCTCTCCCTAGAATTGATGATACCCTACACACCCTTGCTGGCTCAAAGTAGTTTTCCACTGTAGACCTTCTCAGGTCTGGTAGGTGGAGGTAGCAGAGGAGTACCGCACCAAAACAGCTTTCTGTCCCACCGAGAGCTTATTTGAGTTCAAAGTTATGCCATTTCAGCAACCTTCCAGCATTTGATGGATCTAGTACTGGCTGGCTTAACAATGGTCACAATGCTTAGTTTATCTAGATGATGTAATCATCCCAGGGAAGACATAGTCGGAGCAGTTAGCAAATCTGAGCATGGTCTTTGAGCGTCTGTCTAGAGCTGGCTTAAGGTTGCAGCCCAAGAAGTGCTCTTCCAGCACGAGGTTATTTATCTTAGGTATATTGTGTCAGATGAAGGAGCGGCCACCAACCCCTCTAAGATTGAGAAAGTGGCATCATGGCCAACCCCCATGACAACCAAGGAAGTCCAGCAATTTCTTGGTCTGGCGGGTTATTATCAACGGTTTATCCGTGATTTTGCTGAGATCGCCCGTCCCCTCCACCGTCTCACCGAGCATAATGCTCATTTTAAGTGGTCAGGAGAAACTCAAAAGGCCTTCGAGAAGCTCAAAATGTATCTAATCTCAGCCCCAGTGTTGGCTTACCCTGACTTCCACAAACCGTTCCTGTTAGACACTGATGCAAGTGATACTGGAATAGGTACTGTCTTGTCACAACTTGATGAGAGTGGTAGGGAATGTGTGATTGCCTATGCTAGTAGACTGCTCCGCAAACCAGAGCGTAGGTAATTGCGTGACCAGGAGAGAACTACTCGCAGTGGTAGTCTTCACCAGACATTTTTGACATTTCCTGATTGGAGAACAATTTACTCTCCGTACCGACCACGGCTCTCTCACTTGGTTAAGGAATTTCCGGAATCTGAAGGTCAGATGGCACGGTGGCTGGAACGCTTGCAAGAATTTAACTTTGTCATTCTCCACCAGCCAGGGAAGAAACATACTAATGCAGATACCTTATCTTGGTTACCTTGCCAGCAGTGTAGTCGGGACAGCCATGGCAATGAGGTGAAGATTGCTGTCACCTCTCTGGTTGGTGGAGAAGACATCGGAAGGTTACAGGAAGGGGATCATATTCTTGGACCTGTCATCAAGGCAAAGTTAAGTGGACATCCACCAACTGCGGCTCATACAAAAGAATTGAGCAAAAATACTCGACGCCTTCTCAAAATCTGGGACCAGCTCTTAATCCGTGAGGGTATTCTCTACCATCAGTATGAGAAACCGGACACCTAGACATCTGTGTTGCAAAGCTCGTGCCTGAAGTAAGAAGTATTAAAAGAGATGCATGAATGCATAGTGTGTGGACATCTTGGAGAGCATAAAACCCTCGCTCGTGTCAAGGAATGTTATTACTGGCCAGGTTACCATGCTGACATAACCCAGTGGTACAAAACCTGTTCATCCTGTGTTAGGAGGAAAACTCCCACTCCCAAGAACAGGGCACCATTACAGAGCATAAAAGTAGGTAGTCCCCTTCACCTGGTCGCTGTTGATATAGTTGGCCCTCTGCCAGAATCGGAGAATGGAAATGCGTATATCCTTGTAGTGGGCGATTACTTTACAAGGTGGGTGGAGGCATATCCAATTCCAAACCAGGAAGCAACTACAATTGCTCGAGTGATAACGAATGAGTTTTTCTTTTGGTTCTCACCACCAGAGCAGCTGCACTGTGACCAGGGCAGGCAATTTGAGTCTCAACTAATCTTGGAGATCTGTAAGCAAGACTCGGACTACCCCTTACCATCCTCAGTCGGATGGGATGGTTGAAAGGTTCAACTGCACACTTATCAGCATGTTAGCCACCAGCGCGACTGAACACATCTTCGAGTGGGAGAAGCAGCTGCGACCTCTCTGTCTAGCCTATAACACCAGCATTCATGCGACCACAGGCTATTCCCTTTTTTTCCCCTCATGTATGGATGCAAAGTACAAATGCCCCTTGGGCTCATGTATGGTAACAGCCCCATCAGAGCCAAACCACGTCTCTACAACTGCATATGTAGATCACCTTAAGTCAACCCAACAAGAAGCTTATCAAAGAGTGCGAGAAAGGACTGGTCATAAGCTGGAGAGACAAAAGGAACTCTATAACAAAAAAGATCATGGAAAACCATTGGATCGGGGAAATTTGGTGTGGCTACATACCACTGTCAGATGAAAGGGAGTAGCAAGGAAATTTCATCAACCATGGGCAGGCCCATTCCGTGTTGTAAAACACTTGTCAGAATCGGTGTATCGACTACAAAACATTCGAAACCGTACCAATCGACCAGTGTTACACTTTGATCTGCTCAAAATATGTCCGGACGATATTCGTTTACCTCTTCAATAGAGACCTACATGCAAAAACTCCCTCCCGCCTCCTCCAATTGGCACTAATCTCACACCAGTGATAGAGGAACTGCCTTTACCACCCATGACAACTCTTCGATACCACCCCCAACGAATTCGTCACCCTCCAGATCGACTATTGCCAGTGGTCACACATTGATCACTAAATCTGGGGTGGATTTCTATTTGGAGGGGAGCTGTGTAACACTGTTGAACTCAATCGCATATTTTTGGTATAGGTGTTGTTAACTGTTGTACCACAATGGAACTGCTCACATCTTTTGTTTGTGATTAGGACGCACATGTTTCCTTTGGTTACTTATCTACTTTGTAATATCTATGTATAGATTTGTATGTTGTATCCAGGATGTGTTGTATCCAGGATGGAGGTGGCCCTTGAAAAGAGAGAGAGGAGAACCCCAATGTTTTGGATTCTGTTGTATATTGTATTGAATGAGATCTAACTATCCTCGACCCTTGTCAATTGTAACTCATCTCGGCACGATATTACATAACTAATAAAATGGGTGATGTACATGTATGTATGGAATATATAAAAGATGAAACATTCAAGAGTCGATATCAATTTTTGACAGCTAAGCTATATGGCCATGGCTAGAATTAGGTAACTTCTAAGTGACGTTCCACTCTCACTTGTCACATTGCTTCTGCTGATGCCCAATAAGTTGTATTTTTGTCATGATGACATTGGGACCAGAATCAGTTGACCTCTCTAAGCGACGTTCCACTATCACTTGTTTGCTTCATCTGATGTGTCATGAACTCTGTTCTCTATCATCATCATGAAATTAGGATCAGTTTCTCTATACAAATATATCATTCCATTAACCATAATACTATATGACCTAGTGTGGTATAAATTAAGCCATGATAATAAATTATGTGTGATTTGTCATTGATACATAAGTACAAAATGTTTTTGGAATGGTTGGGCAGACCATATCCCAATGTAGCATTTGTTAAAGGGTCTAACATCACACTCATATTACACAGATTATTATTTTACCTTGCTATCCCATATATACTTGCAAGCAACAAGTATGGTAACATAATTATAAATTTGTCCAATCAGTATATATATATATATAGACATAGGCAGAAGAGAGATTCATGATTTTTACGCTATTATTGAATGTTGAACCCTCTTCCCATGGATAACATTTGGATCACCCATAATGGATTTTTTTAAAGAGAATATCAAAGTATTATTGAAGACCATTAAGGAATCTGTTACGGATAATTAGTTCATTATACTGCTGGAGATAGCCAATCCAGTAAAGATGATAAGGAATTGTTGTGTCTTCACTGCTTAACTTACAAGAGGCATTCTGGCTCTGTCCACAAGCTGGCTCCTTTAAATAGGTTGCCAGCCATGAACCCAGGCCAGACTATATAAGGCAATACACATACTAAGGATCAGTTCTGTGTCTGTGCATGATTCTATGGTTAACCTAATTACATATTATTTATCTCTATGCCAGTTCTCAGTTATGACCTTATATGATCTTGTGGGTTTGGCCTTAGTTTGATGTTGAGGGTTTGTTCGGTTTGGGGATCCATGACACTCCCCCCCTCTCCCATATGCTGTGAAGTGGGGGGTGTCTCCTCTTCCCAAGCTTGTCGCGACAGTCCATCCACGTTCGAGTGGTGTAGTGACCAACGATAATACGGCTTTACAAAACTAACAATGACACCACACCAAAGACAAACAGAATCAATAGAGATGAACAGAGACGAAGACTATCAACAACACACAGATAGTCAAACACGAGTCAGTACGAATCACATGATAATCACCATACTGATAATAATAGAGTTCAGAGTTCACGACATTCTTCCCCTCTAGGGAAGAAATAGTAGTTATTAACTATTCCGTATTAGGATATCCCGAAGGCTTCACTTCATGGACAGAACGCCGTAAAACCGGAATTGAGTCTGGCTCAGCTGTAGAGTTGACAGCTGGGCTTCAGAATGCATCAGAATCAGTTAATAGCGGTTGAGTGTGATCAGTAACTCCTTCCGGGCAAGTTAATGTAGACAGAGTGCGTTCCCTCTCTACAGAGCCACAGGGGCAAGGAGCCAAGTCCCGAAGAGAAACGGTGGACTCTCGACCATCCATGTAACGGACATGGGCATAGGAGGGATTGGCTTCTTGAAGATCAACTTGGTCCACAAGTGGGTCATTTTTGTTGGCTCCAACAAATCAGCGGAGCAGTAATGGACCTGGAGACATCAGCCAAGATGGCAGAGAAGTCCCATGAGATGCAGGGGTTGAGCCCCCTCCCCCCTTAATTCACCCCCCCCCCCCCCCAGACTCATCTCTTTGAATTTGCTTCCTCTGATGATGTACTTTGAGCTCAGTGACATTTTATTGAATTTCAAAGATATCTTCTCAGCGTTTCCTATCAAAGACTTCATCTCCTTCAGTTCTTCCAGCACCAGATCTAACTCAATTAAGATGATCCATACAAGATCTCGTACAAACAAAGCCAGAAATTTCTATTTCAATCGCTTACCCAGGTTTTGGAATTGTCTTCCTCCTCTCAACTTGAACCTATCTCTACATAGTAGACCAAAGTCACTTGCAAACTTCTCACACTCTGACAGTAGACAACGAAGACAAGATGGAGAAGGAGCCAAGAGCACAATGTCATCAGCATAACATAATGAGCCAACAAAATGGTATCCGAAGTGACAACCAATGCCAAGTTTAGATAGTCTAGAGAGTAACTCATCTATATACACTGTGAACAGAATAGGGGGGACAGAACACCACCTTGCCAAGCACCATTGGAAACAACAAGAGAAGAGGATAATATCGAGTTCCAACGAACACAGAGAGACTGATCTTTATACCATGAAAAAAGAAAACGAAGAATAGCAGCAGGAAGCTTTTTCTTCAACATAGTTCTAAATAGAATATCATGGTTGACTCTATCAAATGCTTTACTTGCATCTAAAAAAAACAAGCATAAACCTTGGAGCCATTATGAATGTATGAAGAGACAACATTCTTCAAAACTCCAGTACAGAGGTCAGTGGAAAAACCTGTCTAGAAGCCAAACCGAAGGTCTGAAGTAAGAAAATGAGAGCTATATTGATGTAAATGTAAAAATGATGTAAAATGCGTCTCTCCAGAACCTTACTAATGTTGGGTGCCAATGCAACAGGTCTGTAACTATCTGATAGAGATGGATCCTTCATGGGTTTAGATATGGGTACATTCCAACCAGGAACTACTTTAGGACGTTTACACTTCTGTGGTAAGGAAATTTTACCAGAAAATTATAGACATGACAAGAGTTTTTCACAGTAGTTGTCCATGTGTTGCCTGTGATCGACACAATCTACAGAAGAACATTCTATCAATTCTGGAACCAACTCAGGAAGATTAGCTCTAATTGCTTGATGGTAACAATCAATATCAGATGATGTAATTTTATACCAATCAATATTTTTTAAATTGTCAGAACCTTTGCAGGCAAAATCCTGGTTATTGTCAGATATGTTACTGCTAGAAGCCTGTAACAAAAACACAGAGGAATATGATCAGAGAAATTGTTGGCCGAATGAACACACTTGATTTTACTGACCAGGTTAGAAAGATGACTAGGTGTAAGAATATGATCAGGCCACGATCTGACCAAACCATCATCCCTCTCGTAAGTAAACTGAATGGAGTTATCTGTGAGGTCAACAGCATCAAGATTAAAGTCAAACGTGAAGGAACATAAAGAAGCATGAAAATATGATGAATGAGAAAAATCAACATTAAATCTCCAGCAATGATAATGTTATCAAAAGTTTGAGAATCAATGAAACCTGTAAGTTCACTAATAGTTTCCAAAAAGAAATCCTTGATTGGTACATAAACACAGACAAAAAGTGTAACATAACAGTTAGATTTAAACAGAAACGTGTGGAATTAGAATCAAGTCTAGTTACAATAGGAATGAGAGATTTCCGATATAAAATACCACAACTACCATATGGCCTTCCAACAATTAGTTCACTACTGTCGCCCAATGAACAAAAATTAGTCTAAATCAGAGAGTTGCTCACTGAAAAGCCAATGCTCTTGTACAAAACAAATGTCTTATTTAACTAATAATGAATTAACGAAGGTGGAATTAGACTTCCAGCCTCTACAGTTATTACTTAAAACACGTAACTCAGAATCATTCATGAAGAAATAGGAGATTCTGAAACAGGCACTGAATCAAAAACAACTGTAGAGAGTGGCTGGAAAGTAGAGCTTAAAGATGTGGAAGAGTTAGAGTGTGACAATGTATTAGAGTGTGACAATGTATTAGAGTGTGACAATGTATTACAGTGTGACAATGTATTAAAGTGTGACAATGTATTCGAGTGTGACAATAGTGCATTCTTAGCAGAAGACTCAGCACTAGATTTTTTGTTCTTTACGCTTGTTGGCTTGAGCTATACGCAATTCAGGAGAAAGATCCTCACAAACAAAAATTCTTCATGTCTCATAATTCTTTAGTTTGCTCCTAGAAGCAGGGACTATCCTCCTATCCCAAACACTGCATAGATTCACCAACAATGGACGTGGGGGAGAATCAAGGCTAGAATTAAAATGTCCCAAGCGAAAGGCATCATTGAAGGAAACTGATCGACCAGCGAGATAGAACAAGATATCTAGATTTAGTCTCATTAAGATTATTCTTCTCAGTTACACCAAACAAGACAAATTCAACCGCCGATATGAGTATGTGAAATAATGTCCTTCACAACATTCTTCAACACACCAGAAGACTGATTGTTTTTTTGTCTTGATAGTGCCACTTTGAGAGGCACCATCAACAGTAGAAGAAGTGCCAACAACAGACTTCATAGTGTTAGAGAGTTGATTCTTGAGTTGCTGAGCTGACTCAACCAGTGATTTCAGAGATTCAAAGCTAGCAGAAGTTTTCTCAAGAAAGGATTGGACACAACAGTTGGGTAACTTTTCTACCGACTCAGCTAACAAATCAATGGATTTAGTGTTTCTGTCAAGTTGTTTGGAAACAGGGTCCATTTCCAAAGAAGGTAAAGTCAAAAGATCGTTGGCTTCACAGAACACCAATGGTAGCTAACCTACAAAATCAAGTTTGTCGACCACGTTGAGTGAATCAGAACGAATAACTTCAAATAACTGAGATTTATCTGAGGACCGGCGATTTACAAATTTGAAACCAATCGTATCTATATCAGAACGACAAAAATCCCATATCAATTTGAGAGCACTGGTCAACTGTTAGTGATCAAAACAGCTTGAAATGAAGTTTTTAAGATATGTAGCATCACCCCTCAATCTATAAGCTTTAATAAATGCTAGGACAGGACTAATTAAGAAGCCAGAGCTAGAAGTTAAAGCATTTGAACAAGAGGCAGAAATGGGAGTGCAAGACTTAGACTTGCCAGACACAGAAGTGCGAGGCTTGTCAACAAGGTGTTCTAAAATGGTGAACAACCGCATGCCATTGTGACGAAGCGACTTCTTCCAATTTCTGTTTTTAGATTTCCAACTAATCGTTTCAAACTTGGATGGTGTGCACCAGCTATCATTGTGCAATACACACTTAGAGGAACTCAAGTTACTTGTACTGCCCTTAAGCTGATCAATATACAAATTGCTTACAGTTGTGTCACATCGCACCTCAATGTATTCTCCATAGGAATCATGAAGCACAGTAGACACCTGACCAGAGGGCTGAGACATGGCCCAACTAGCTACTCCCTGACAGAGATGTACCTACAAAGGTGAGGAAATGAGCAGACAGAGGAACCACTGTGTCTGAAATAGTCAAAGAAGAAATTACAACAGTCTGCAGAAAACCCCACCTCTGCAGCTAACCCCAGGCTAAACCTCTTGAAAGAAGTTTGGCAAGCTTCAACAAATATCCAACCACATGGTGACGCGATAAATAGAAATCTTAACATGTGTTGTAGCGAAATCTCCTCACTGTTAGAAGTACCTGGTACTCCCAGCGTATAATAGCACATAGAAAACGAACCTCAGCTTCACTCTGTCCTCAGACCAGGATGAAAACGCTATGAAAGTTCAGTGTCTTGTCTGCCTTCTATTCAGCGGCGTTGTGGGATTAATAGGTGAATGACCACTTGCAATGTTACAATACCACAAATCATTAATATTATGCCAGAAGAAATGGTTGAAGAATTTGTCATGCGTCACAACCTTGCAAAATATTGGTATTATAAACCCTTACACTTCACCAAACTTCTGTTTCTCTGCACTTATTGTTACATTACCCTCTATTCAACGGAACATTTTTTTAATCATCAATGATAGTCTGATTATATCCACCCTCAATACTACATGGAATGATTTAATGGTAATAATAATGTTAAAATTTACCATCTACAATACATAATGTTTTAATGGTAAATATGTGTTTACATTTACCCTCTAGCTATATGCTATACATAACGGTCAATATACTGAATATGACGTGGTAGGCCACTGACAGTCGGTAGTTTTTAGTGGGCTTTTGAGGGCACAGGAGACTGAGGTTAGCCATACCTGTGGAGAAAATATAGTGTTACCAGGGTTTCATATAGCCCAAACGATTTCTCCCCCCCCCCCCCCCCCCGCCCCAAGAATTTTCACAATAAAAATTTATATTAATAAAATTTCTTATGTAATACATTACAGTAACAGGGAAAAAGAGCAGTACAGAGAAGGGAATGTAGAAGCAATAGCAAATTCAAACATGATCAACAGTAATAAAATTATAATAATTATGTATGTACAATTTATTAACAAAATTAATATATAAGCGAAAATTGGTGAAAATTACAATACAGTGAGTTCAGTACTAAATTTTAAAGTAAAATGCGTGTTTAAAAATGTCGAGAATTGCATTAAAGTCCACATCGGTCAATGGAGGACCCTCTATATTTATTAAATGTTCTAGGTTCGAGTCAGATAGACGACTGCATAGGCTAGTTTTAATCAACTTCATTTGACTAAACGAAGGCTCTAATGTTGCTGTGCCAACAGGAAGTGCCATTGTAATGTTCAATAGCTTCCACGTATCAGGGGAAATTCCTCCGTACGTATGTAACTTGTTCATCTCGTCCAGGATTTCTTGCATGCTAGAAGATACCGACTCTTCTTTACGTTCCATTATTGCCTTTTTCTCCACTAGCAAAGCCCGTCTAAATATCTTCCACTCTGAAAGAAGCTCATCACCATCAAGCAATGGAGGTGAGGTGTAAGTTGTCCCTGCATACTCAACCTCTGCTTCTTTTCCATAGAACTCGGCAAGAATCTTGATTTGCTCGCTGCCGTATGATGGTAAGGATGCTTCAGCGGGTAGTAGGGAGGGACTGAATATGGACATGGCAGTAACAATCTTCACGGCTTTATCATTAAATCGACTCTTAATATTTAGAAGAAGGGAATCGATGCATGGAATTGCAACTAGAGTTCGATACTCGGCTGTGGTTGTGATAGAAGACCAACGGCTTCGTGCAGATCCATGTGTGCAGAGTGTTATATCATTTTTCCCCTTCAATAGAGATATTTCAGACTCGACTGAACCCAACCACTCACTTCTTTCGTCCTTTAAATGCTCGAGTTGAACCGTCGTGATTTTCAGAAGTACCAGTAAACTGCTCAAATCAAGTAGCTTGGATATCCAGAACTTCTGACAGGAACACGATACTAGCAACTCCAGTGTAAGTAGCAAGGAGAACACCAATACCGTGCTTCAGTATCATCTGATGTCTCATACAGCTGTTGTAGGGTGACGATAAGGGCAGGAAACTCTCGGTAAATAGACCATACACACAGCTTTCGTGTGAGAGCCATCTGGTATCACTAGGCTTCACAATCTTAAGCTCAGGTAGTTTGAGGACAGACTAGACTGTTTTGAGAGATTCTGCTTTCTTGGGTGAGTAGAAGAAGAGCTTCCATATATTTCCCTTAGTTCCAAACATCTTCTTGATCTCTGGAACACTGTTAGCAGCTTGCATGCTTGCTAGTTGAAGCCTGTGGCAGGCACAGTGGATGTAAAAGGAATGTGCAGCTAGAGTTCGCATCCTTTTTTTAACTCCATTGTGACTCTCCAGCAAAGGTGGCTGCTCCATCATAAACTTGGCTTATTAGTTTACGATAGTCCAGGTTCTTCGACTCAAGGAAGGAGCTGATTGCATCTGAAATGGTAGCAGCATCTTGGGCACATATGTGGAGCACTGTAAGGAAGTGCTCCTCTGGTTTTCCCTTTACAATCCACCGACAACAGATGGACAGCTCTTCTGTAGTACTAATATCTACACACTCATCAGCTAACACAGAGAAGTATGGGCTTGATTTTAAGCTCTCAATTAGCTTCCTATCTAACCAGCTATTGATGGCCGCTAAAAGCATCACTGCAGAAAATTTGGATGTGTATTGAGCATTTTGTGGCCCCTCTTTGACATGTGTGGAGAAGTTCATCTCCATTTGCAATTTGCAACTGGACCAGGGGATCGAATGTGGTTGTAAGGAGCAGGCGATTTTTGGCAAGAAAATATATCGATCTCAAAAGCTTAAGCACTATGTTTCTGTGCTTTGCTCTCCTTTCTTAAGCCTCTTTAGCAGCTGCTGAACATTGCAGTTGTAGGACACTCTGCTCCTTTCCTCTGCCATTTGAGCATGGATACAGCATCTCTGTGCCATTTTGACTGGCTGTGTTCCTTGAGTTGTTCAGTAGCGTGATTCCAATCCTAAATTCCCCGAGTGGTTCATGCACCCCTGGCTGTAGAAGGTGCATTTACTCGCTTCTGGCAGAGCTTGCAGAACATGCCCTGCTTAGGATCATTGCAGTACACCCAAGGATATTTCTGCTCCCACTCCTTCTTGTAGCTGAGCCTGGCTTTGTAGAGTTTCCTCTTCTGCACTTTGGAACACACTGATCTACCTACTGATGTTTCGGAATTGGTGGAAGTCAAGGCATCACTAGTCGACGTAGTTGGGAATATATCTTTGTCGTCCTCAGAATCTCTACTAGAGCGCACTCGCTTTCTGGTTAAAAAGTTCCTGAAGTCCATTGATGTAGGTTTATTTGCATTTGCTCTTTATATACATACAAAATTGAGAATAAATCTAGAATATTCTGTGTCACAGTTCAATCATGTGTTAATCTAGAATGTTCTGTCCATGTGCTATTATTCTGTGGTTAGCTTTCCTAATTGTAGTGTAGATTTAATCTACACTACAATTAGGAACGCTAACCACAGAATAATAGCAGAACATTCTAGATTATGACACAATTGCATCTTGCCACAAAACTATTCTGTGGCAAGATGCAATTGTGTCATAATCTAGAATGTTCTGTCCATGTGCTAGTACTTTAACTATAGGAAAGTACCCTCAAAATGTCTTACAATCAATCCGAGAGCATCGATTTTGCAAAAAAATTCTGGAGGGGCATGCCCCCACACCCCTCCTACTTGGGGCTTGCTTACGCACACCCATCACGTAAATGCCAAATATTTTTGAGTTTCCCCCCCACAAACTGTAAATCCTGTATGAACCTGTATGAACTCCTGCAGTATATATATCATTCACAACTGAAAGAGTGATCATGAGAAAGTGTGGGTGGTCATGCAAACTCTTCCTGCATGCAATAGCATGCAAATTCTTATTTTTCAATTTAACCAGAATTGAAGCCCCCCCTTAATAAAATCCTATATCCGCCCCTGAGATGATCGGCGTTGAAACCCAAAGAACATCTCATGCAGTGTGGAATTCGTAGATGTAGTAAGGAGTGATCGAATAGAGTGGAGCGCAACAGGTAGTACTTGTTCCCATTGAGAGTCTGGCAGGTTTATTGACTTCAATGCAAGACAAACAGCTTTCCAAACAATACCATTGTACAATGTACCTCTCAACTTGACCGTTACCAATAGGATGGTAAGGTGTAGTCTTACTGGTAGCTATCCCCTCTTGTGTGAGATAGATCTTACTTCCTGGGAGAGGAAAGATGACCCACAATAATATGAATGGACATAACTGGGGAGGCCACAGAGAGTAAATATCTAGTTAAGGCATTTGATGACAGTTGAGGAGTTCGTGTTTGGACAGGGGAAAACAAACGGAAAATGTAAGTACTTATCCATAACTGTGAGAATGTATGTATTCCGAGAAATGGAAGACAACGGCCCATTAAAGTCTATGCTGAGTCACTCCATAGGCTCTGTGGCTTTGATTAGCACTCCCAGGAGTGGGGCAATAGAACTGGGGCTTCAACTCTGCACATACTCTGCATTCCGAACATATTCTCTTCACATCATCAGTTGAGTAGGGCAAGTTCTTGGGGCATACAAAGTGTAGCATCCGAGTTATTCCTGGATGACACAAAGCCTTGTGGATATCATCCAGATCACATGACGGAATGGAAGATATGAAGGCCTGTGTATATGAGTCAGGAGCCACATTGTCTCTGCCTGGTCGATACTTCACTGTGTAGGAGAAGGATGCCAATTCGAGTCTCCAGTCTTGAATTTTATTATTCTTGACCTTTGTAAGTTTCCGGTTATCAAACATGAATGCCACTGAGCGTTGATCTGTCACAAGAGCGAAGTGTCGGCCAGAAAGTAAGTGCCTCCACTTGCGCACTGACTCAATGATCGCCGTAGCCTCCTTCTCTATCGCTGGGTAATGTAGCTCACTGCTTTGGAGCGTTCTTGACATGAAAGTGACAGGCCGCCCCCCTTGATTCAACGTTGCAGAGATTTCAACCTCAGAGGCATCACACTCGACTACGAAAGGACAACTTTCATCAATGGAATGAAGAGTGGCTTTCTCAAGCTCCCTTTTTAGGAAGCCAAAGGTCGTCAATGTAGCTTCGTCCAGTGGAAAGGATGTAACACTCATCAGAGGTCATACTTTGTCACAGAATTGTGGAATCCACTTAGCATACTAGGCAAACATACCAACAACTCTACGAAGGGACTGCCTATTTTTGGGGGGAGGAAACTCTTGAAGAGGTTGAAGCCTCTCTGGATCAGGTTTAATGGAGCCATTACCCACACAATACCCAAGAATATTTATGACTTTCATAGACATCACTGTCTTGCTTAAATTGAGGGTCAGACATCTGTGACGAACAGCGGCAAGAAATCTCTGAACATTAGTGTCATGCTCCTCCTGATACTTCCCAGCAACTGTGATGTTATCTAGATAGGAAAAGGTATCCCGGAGCCGTTTTTGCTCGACCATAGTGCCATACTCCTCTGAAAAACTGCAACACCATTAGTAACACCAAAGGGGATGCGGCGGAAATGGTAGAGTCTCCCATTTGCTCAAACCCTGTATATTTATTTCATGTCGGATTCCTTGATTGGGATTTGATGGTAAGCACTTTTTAAGTCAAATGTTGAAAACACCTTGTAGTTGGCAAGGTTATTGACCATGTCATCAATTCGGGAATGAGGACATCCATCTAACTCTGTGAACAGATTCACAGATTGAGAATAGTCAACACATAGTCGCTTCTTGTGATGGAGCTGTGCCACCATGGGGAGGTACTGGGCTCTATAATGTTCTCATCTAAAAGTCCAGTAATCTCCTGGTGTATGATAGCACGATCATCTTTGCCGAAACATCTAGACCTGGTTGCCACTTGTTTACAACTGGGGAGGAGATTCACAAACAGCGATGTCCCACCCAGTAATGCCTCTGAAAGAGTACAAACTGACATTACATCGGATACTACCAAATCAGATCTCTCCCGTCCGAACTTGATAATGACACTGTGGTGTTTTTCCTGAAAGTCTTGTCCAAGAATTATATCAGTACAAAGATTTTTGAGGACACCAAGGTGAGTAGCTGTATAAACATCATTGTTGCAACTAATATCTGTAAAACAGTGACCCAGGACAGCAGCCTTGACCATAGAGAGTGCCATAGAAATGTCCTGGGATGAAGAATGGATACGGAGCTTTAGTTTCCTGGCAACTTGTGTGGTTATGATACTGTTCGTACTTCCAGAGTCGACTAAGGCTGAAAGATTGTGTCCGCATACAGAGACACTTACAGAGGCTCGGGAGAGACTCTCTGGACAGGCAGCAACAATTGAGCAGATAGCTGGTGAAGACATAGTAGTGGTAACCCTTTTGTTAGATTGTTTGATTCTCTTGGACTGGCACACTCGGGCAAAATGTCCTTTAGTCCCACAGTTGAGGCACTGTCTATCGCGAGCAGGGCATTCCTTTCTGTTATGCAGAGCACCCCCACAGAAGAAGCACTTCTTATTTGAGGGGTTGGTAGTCGCAAGGGAAGAGTCAGTAGGAACCTCAGCCTCCTTACTCTCTTCATCTGCTTGTGGAGTAGCTATTGCAGCGGCTATCGGGGTCATCGGAGAGGTATATGCCTAAGAATTCCTTTGAGCCAGATCTAAGGCATTAGCCTGATCGAAAGCCGTCTTTAGGTCCAACTGCTTGTTCTCCAGGGGATATTGACGAATCAGGTGAGAAGAGATTCCATTAATAAAAGTATCTCGTATCAATTTCTCTCTGTATTGCTCAGCGCTAACAGCTCTAATATTACAATCTTTGCTGAGCTTGTGTAGATCTCGCAAAAATTCACTAAGAGTCTCACCTGACTGCTGTCTTCTTGAGGCAAGTAAATGCCTAGCGAATATTTCGTTAGGTGACTTCACATATAAGTGCTTCAGTGTTTCAATAGCAGCTTCATAATCAGGGCAGTCCTCTATATAAATAAAAAACCTGGTAAGAAACATAGTTGACCAAGGTCCTGAACTTGTCTGTGGCACGAGCGCCACATTCCTCAATGAAGTTAGTGAATATCCAGTGCCAGTGTTTCCACTGTTTGGCAGCTGTAAGCGAATTCTGGTCCAAGTCGAGATGCGAGGGTTTCAGCAGTGTCCATGGCGTACAACCGTCTCAGGTTGTAAATTGTAGTGACCAACGATAATATGGCCTTACAAAACTAACAATGACACTACACCAAAGACAAACAGAATCAATAGGGATGAACAGAGACGAAGACTATCAACAACACACATGATAATCACCATACTCATAATAATAGAGTTGAGAGTTCACGACAAGTGGTGACGACCCTGAGGTGCTGTATCTCTTAATGGTAGGGTTGAAGGAGGAGAACCCAGCGGGATAGTGGGCCCCTCCGGTATCTTTCATTGTCGGCAGGCGGCAGAGGCAGTACTGGTCCATCGTAATGGTGAATTGCACTCCAGTGATGTAGACACTGAACTGTAGGACTCTCTCCACTACTGCCAAGCACTCCTTTTCCGTGGCTACATGTTTCTCTTCCTTGGTTTCAACTTCTGGGAGTAGTAAGCCACCGGCCTGTCACCCAGTGCTTGTCCACCTGTCTGAGTATACTGTGCCAATACCTATATCGGATGCATCAGTCTGCATGATGAAGGATCTGGAGAAATCGGGTTCCCGCATGATCAGGCTGGATGTGGGTGCAGCCTTCAGTGAGTCGAAGGCTCTCTGGTGGATGTTCTCCCAGGGACCGGTCCGGTAGGTCCTTCTTGGTAAGTTCCAAATAGAGGGGCTGCCATGAATGCCTAGGATGTGATGAATATCTGGTAGTATTCTGCCATGCCCAGAAAGGAGCAAACATCTTTCATCCACTGGGGAATGGCATGGCATCTGTGTTGGACACATCTAATCTAACACAACTACTGCCTACTAAATGGCCTAAGCAGAGGCAGTCAAAAGTGGCTAACTTTTACTTAGATCTTTTAACTCTCAGGCCAGCCTGATGGATGCAGGAGAGGACACAGTCAGAGAAGGTTAGGTGTTGTTCCTAGGTCCTGCTGAAAATGAAAACATCATCCATGTATGTTGCCACAAACTCCGCCTTCTCAGCAAAGAGCAATTTCATCATTCTTTAGAACATGACAGGTGTCCCCACCAACCGAAAGGAATCACCTTGAAATATTACTTACCAAAGTGTGTGACAAATGCTGTCTTATCTCTGGAGTCCACGTGGACTGGCACTTGGCAATACCCCTTGGTAAGATCAAGGTTGGTAATGTAGGAGTCTATCACCAGCCCGTCGATGAGGTCATCTATTCTGGCATTTGGAAGGGGTCTAGACGGGTCACTGCATTGAGCTTCCGATAGTCAACACACAGTCACAGCGACCCATCCTTCTTAGCCACTAGTATGATGGGGGAAGCCCAGGCACTGTTGGAGACTTCAATCATGTCATCTTGGTGCAACTGCTGTACCTCCTGCTTCACCAGCTCCAGTCTCTCATAAGGCAGTCTGTAGGTGGCAGAATGGATCGGGGTGCATCACCTGTCCGTATCACTATCTCTGCCTCTGACCTGTGTCTAGGCTGTTCCGTGAACACCTCCTCATGTTTTGTCAGCACCTCCATCAGTTATTGGGTCTGCAATAGTGTCAGGTCTGGGTTGATGAAAGTGTGTACGATGGGATTGGTTTCGGGATGGGTTGGTATGTCATAGGCTGGGGAGGTCACCTGTTCCTGGCCATTGACGATCCTTCCCAGCAGGCAGACAGAAGGTGGGGCTTCCCCCTAGTCAGCACGTTCACATAGAAGATTTAGAGAGGTCTGCTGCTAGTGCCCATGTACACATGGTAGGTGGTGGCAGAGAGCTTCTCTGTTACAGGAAATGGACCTGCCACTTTGCCAGCAGCTTGTTGGAAGAGGAAGGTAACATAACTAGAACTAGCTCACCATCTTTGAGATCTCTCTGGTAGGTTTTCTGTTCATCTCTCCTTCATTTTGCCCTTGGCCGTGGATTCGGATTCCATGGCCTTCTACCTGGCTGAGTCTAGGTGGGAGTAGACAGACTGGAGCTAGGAGAGCACACTCTCCGGGCCAGTGGTGGGGTATTCCCAGTCCTGTCCAATGAAGTGTAGTGGGCCTCTGGGTTTTCTGCCATAGAGGAGTTCAAATGGGGAGTAGCTGGTGGACTCCTGTGGGACTTCTCTGTTGGCAAATAACAGAAATGGAAGGGCTTTGTCCAACTGCCTGTTGAACTCCTCCATTAACTTCCATAGCATAGCCTTGAATGTTCCATTGATCCTCTTTACCATCACATCTGTCTCAGAATGGTAGGCAGGTCCAGATGCCCTTGATGCCAAAGAGAAGGTAGAATACTGTCATGAGGCTGCTGATGAAGTTGGTGCCTTGATCCATCAAGATCTTGTCTGGAACACCCATCCTGGCAAAGATTCTGATCAGTGCCCATGCCACATCCTGACTGGTGGTGGTCCTCATGGGAATGGCCTCAGAGAACCAGGTGCCATAGTTGCAGATGATTAAGATGTATTTGTGGCCGTCTACCATCATGGCAAGGGTTCCAATGAAGTCCATGGCTATGTGGAAGAAAGGGGTATGCATTATAGGTAAGCGTATGAGAGGTATCTTCCATATTTGACCAGAGGCAGTCTTCTGGCACACCTGGCACCTGCTGCACAGCTCATCCACATCTTCCCTCATTCCTGGCCAGAATAATCTGTTGATCACCCTGTCTGCAGTCTTCATCCTGCCAAGGTGTCCTGCCCAGGGAGGTTGATGAGCTGCCATTAGAGCTGTCTCCATGTATGGTGTCAGGACTGGCACATTGTTTCCTGATGGCTGCCAGTGAGAGGTCCTTCTGCTGCAAGTTGGGGTCACATCCATCGAGGGTGAGGGGTTGAGATGGCTGCATGTTTACATCTCTCCTTCCTTCTTTCACTCTTACAGGATTCCTGTTGGGTTATGGGTGGGTGGAGTTATACACCAAGGTGGTTAGCTCCAGGTCCGAGGTTGGCTTTTACGTCGGTGCTGGAGGGTTGGGGGAAATCACAATAGTATCAGAACCACTTGCCTGGTCATCAGAATGCTCCTCTGATATGAGACTGCTGCTGCTGCCATCATCTAAATTACTGTCACCACTGTGCGACAATTCTGAGGTGGACTCCTCTTCTCTCTCGGAGGAGGGTTCGGGGGTGGCTGAATCCACAGCTTCTGCATGTGAATTTAGTCTGGCACATAAGCATTGAGGTCTGGTAGGTCTAGAGGTGGTGACTGAATGAGGATGAGATTGCACAGACACGGGAAGTGATTTCCCAAGAGAGCGTCCATCCGGAGCTTGTTATTGACTTCCATCAGGCAAGTGTGCTGCTTTCCTCCAACCGACACCATCACTCTGGCCAGGTATAGTCTTTTCACTTCCCCAAAGGTTACCTTCTACAAGCAAGGACGTTCTCATCACACCCTTGGACTGGACCCATTTGCCGTGGATCTGGAAGTGGGTGGTGTCGGGGAATGCTACCTTACTCCTCTGCCTAAATAATTGTACCACTAGGCGTAGCCCTCTTATTTGGCTACAAGGGTACGTCACCCGCGATGCCTAGACCTCCAGGAACTGGGTCTCTCTACCCAGTCACCTGCCTAGACCTATAACAGTGATCTATCTATAGCCTCCTATCCAGAAGCTCTTATAGACTCACCCCTTCGTCCCTCTACCAAGTATATATGTGAATATATACTGATAGATACTTATGCATTCATGACCAAATACATAAGGGCATGACACTGACTAACTATACAGGCTAGTAAAGTTCAGTTCTTTCTCTAACTTCTTCTCTCCCTCTGACTGATTGTCTCTTATATACTCTCTGTAGGTCACAGGTCTTACCAGCCAATCAGGATAGAGTAGAGTGTTCTAGTGTTCCCTCTGTAAATGTAATTCTGTTTGCTAGTATTCCTTTTCTTATCTTGTATGTAAGTTTGTGTTTGGTTGACCAAAGTTGTAGTGTGGTTTCCTATGATTCATTCAGGGATGCCGGTGTCAGTGTCAGGTGATTGCTCCATCTTCCCTGACATCACCCCTTCTTCAAGATAAGAGCTATGCTCTCTGCTTAAGCCATCGGCATTGGCATTTTTCCACTCCTGGTTGATAGGCCATACGATACTGGTAAGTTCGAGATCTAGTACCATCTGGTGATTCTGCCATGTGTATCTTTGACCCTTGTGAGGTGTGTGAAGGAATTATGGTCAGTTTGTATAACAAAGTTATTGCCCTCCAGTTATACCCTAAAGTGTCAAACTCCATCGACGATCGTGAGTTCTTCTTTTTCTATCGCAGAATATTTTCTTCCCGGGATAGCAATTTCCATGAGACATAAGCTAGGAGTTGTTCTTCTCCATCTTGGTCGAGTTGCGATAGCACGTACCTGATCCCTGTACTGGAGGCATCCATTTATAAGAGAAACTTGCACCCTGATTGTGGTATACGAAGGACTGTGTAGTTTACAAGCCGGTCTTTGTGTGTATCGAAAGCAATGTTTGGCTGACGACCATCTGATATTGTTAGGCTCCTATTTCCTTGTAGTCTTCGACAGAGGAGTTGCAATGGTTGCAAAATTGGGAGTGAACTTGGGATAATATCCGCTCATTCCGAGGAAAGTCCTCACATCTTTATTTGTCTTCTGCTGAAGGAAGTTTTTGATGGCTGTGATCTTTGCTTCTAGGGGTTTCACTTTCCCATGTCCAATCTTGCTTGTGATTGATCTTGAGTCCTGCCTTTCAAAGTCGTCGAAATACTTCCTGTAAGTGTCCTAGATGTTCCTACCATGTCTTACTGTGAATAATCACATCACCAAGGTACAGCACTGCATAATGGTTGGTATAAGAGAAGTGGTTATCCATCAGACGTTGGAAGGTCAAGGGGGCTGCTTCCAGACCAAAGGGCATAGTGGTGAACTGGTATTTTTCCCATGGAGTGATGAAGGCGATCTTTGGCTGACTCGTCTACTCCACGGGGACCTGCCAGTACCCTTTTGTCAGGTTGATTGCAGTGATCCACCTCGAACTTCCTATGCTGTCAATCTGATCCTCAATTCTGGGTATGGGATATGGGTCGGGTATCATTATCATGTTCAGCTTACGGTAGTCCACACATAAGCATTTGGAGCCATCTGTCTTGGGTACAAGAACCACTGGGGCGGCCCAGAGGCTTTATGATGAAGTGATGATACTTGATTGAGCAATGTCTTTATGTCAGCCCGCAGGAATTCGTGAGAACTACGGGGCAGTCGATGCAGGGCAAGATGGATGTGGGAGGCATCACCAGTGTTAATGATCTCTGATGACATTATGGAATATGTGTAAAAAGTCTTCCAACTCGGTCTGTTGTTGTGGGGTGAGGATGTCGTTCGGTTGTCCTTCCGGTACAGGTTCCGAAAGAGTGTGGTACACCAATTTCACCAATGCCGAGGAGACGAGGGAGTGCCATGCCTTCATCCCATTGATGTGGAAGACCTGGAGGCACTTTGGACCCTGACCTGCATCAACTTCAAAAGTTACATCAGTTAGTTTTCGTGTAACAGTCATGGGTCCCCTCCATTCATTGATTAGTTTTATTTAACTTATTGGGGCAAAAAAACTAGTACCTGGTCTCCCATTCAAAGGTCCAATTCTTGGCCTTTCTATCATAATGCAACTTGTGGCCAACATTTGCCTTTTTCTCGTTCTCTGAGGCTATTTCTCTAATGGTGCTCTGTTTTTCTCTCATTGCCCTTAGATAGGTCACTACCTCAATCTCTTTCTCCTCTTTGTCACCCTTCCAATACTTGACTAACTCTCCTATAGGAGTTTTCATAGCCTTCCCATAGAGTACCTCATAAGGGGAGAATCATGTACTACTATGCTTCTATAGGACCATAATATAAAGGGGAGGTAATCATCCCATTCCTGACTGTCGGGTCTCTTTTGCATAAACTTTCGTAGTAACTGTTTGAGGGTGGCATTGAATCTCTCAACCATACCATCTGTCTGGGAATGTTATGGAGAGATACGAATCTGCTTAATCCCAGTCATGGTACTGTCTTGCTTCATCATTTTTGAAATGATGCTTGCCCCGTTGTCCGATAAAATTTCCTCACGGCTACCAATTCTGGCTGTTAAGTCCAGGAGACAGTCTATTATTTTCTCTGATGTGGTATTGGGAATGGCGTAAGCCGGCCATTTAGTGGCATAATCGATAATCACTAAGATATATCAATTGCCTTTGCTATTACTGGAAGAGAGTGTAAGGGGGCATTCTAAGTAAAAGCTGGTTTTGCCTTTTGACATATGGGGCATGACATACACATCTTACAGATGTCGTTGTGTAAACCCAGCCAGTCCATCGACCTTCTGATAGTTTCCATGGTCCTTTCAGGTACGAAATGTCCAGCCATTGGTGAATAAGGGGGCATGTGTAATATCTCGCCGGTTTCACGTAGGTACCATGATTTCCTCCTTTTGTCAGCGGTTGCCTTAGTAGCAATCCCTTTTCCCAAGTGTAATGGTCATCATGATCGCTCGTCAGTTGCCTTGCCCCCTCTAGTGTTGAGTCAGCCATCTGCATCTCCCATAGCTCTCCTTTGTTTACTGGTTTTCTGAGAAACATGTCCCCATCGAAAGAGAATGAGAAGGCTTAACTTTCTTCTGCTTCCGGTACTGATGGGAATATTATTGGTACATGTCTCCGCAACCTGCCCAATAGTTTTGGTGGCAGTTATAAGCGGCACTGGCTTGTCAGGGAGTGGCACTGGCAACCTCCCTGATGTCACTCCATCCTCTAGTGGCCTGCCAGTGGGGGTGGATGGCTAGTCCATGAGTCTGGATAGTTCATCTGTGGTGTTAGAGGAGGGTATGTCCTCGATCTCATCCACGGCTGGTGTCATTAAGCTTGACCAGGTCTTTGGTCTGTTGCCCCTTGTCAACTGTTCTTTTGGGATCTTCTTCTTAACTTAGCTGCATGTTGCTATGCCAGCCATGTCCAGGGCCCCCAGGTGTCACCTCGGCTTCTTCTGATGGGGGCTCAGCCACCCACTTGGCCAACTGTGGCACGTCCCTGCTGACCAGCATGTCGACAGTAAGGTGGGGTGACACACCCATGGTGAGTAGTTGTCGCGTTCTTCTCACCTCCAGCATTAACCACGCGGCTGAGAACCACACCTCTCTGGCAGTAGCTGTAGAATAAGGTATCTCCCAGCTGAGCTGCTGTTTCTTGGTTACACATCGTAGGTGGACCAGGGACTTGGTACACCCTGTGTCGAGCCAGAGAGATGCTGGTTGTCTGTTCAACTTCCTTTCTGTGATCCAGGGATTCTTGGTAGGGCTTTCGACTCATCGGCAAATTGGGCCTTTTCGAGCTTTACCTGGCAATCCTTTTTTAGGTGGCCGAGATGGTTGCACCAAAAGCACCTCATTTCATTCTGGGGGGTTGGACGTGGTCCTGTTCTGGTCGAATCTGGGGGACGTCTTTGGGGAGAATAGTGATCGCTGATCCTTCTGGGCTCGAATCTCTGGTGGTCCTGAAGCTTGGAGGGTGTCTCATGATGTACTATCCATTCTCTGTGGGTTTGTGTTTGAGAAGACTGCCTCTTGTCATCGTGGTCGTGACTGGTCTGATTGGTAAGGTGCCTTACCTCTGCTTCAGACATTTCCTCATAGGACTGAGGGTTAAGAGTTTGCATCCTTGCCTAGAGCCATCGTGGTAGTCTTGATAACATCACTTCCATCAGCAGCAAGATCTCAGCACTAAAGGGGGAGGAGGCCAGCCAGTTGTGGAAATTTGTAGATGTTTGGAAAACCACCCTTCAGGGTTGATATTCGAGAAGGTGGTCTTGAATGTTCTGCGATGGTACGTTTCAGATGTGATATGGTATTCCCATAGCAGTTCGGTCTTGATCGGCAGAAGTCGCTTTGCTCGCTTACTGGCATTGCCAACACAGCTGTCAGTGCTCCAGAGTGGGAAGATTTTAGATGGTGGCCCACTGTGGCCTAGGCCAACACAAATGAGGGCGGTCGCCTCGAAGGCTTCTTCCATATCATCAGTGCCTTTGACGAACTATGACACTGACAGTCTGAGCATTGTGGGGAGGGACCTGGCTGCAGGCAGAGGTGGTCGGTGTCCAGCCTTAAAGCTGAAGTATCCTCTCTTGCTGCTCCATCTGGGAGGAAACCACCCATGCCTGTCTCTCATCCTGATCCCTTCTGGCCTCAGCTTGCTCTTTCTGAGCAGTTTTCCGCTTCTGCTCCTCCTGTTCTGACCGGATTTGGTTTATTATAGCCATTGTTGGAGGAAGCAGTCCATGTGGTTAACAGGTGTGGATACCTCGGGAGTATTCCCTTGCACCCTCCTCCACTCCCTCAGAGCTCTCCTCTCCCTGTCCTCAGTCATGAGTGAGCTGGGGAGGTGGACTTCCAACCCCCCCCCCCCCCCCCCCCCCCCCCAAAAAAAACCCCAAACCACAAAGCCTCTTCCTTGGTTTGGTTGGGTTGGTTTTTCTAACCACAAGGTTGTGCCCTGATTGTCACCTTCCGCAAACTAAGCAATTGCTCTGCACTTAGCTAACGCTGGTTCGGGATCTTCTATCTTGAAGATCCCACCACTGCCACCACTGTCGGGGAATGCTACCTTACTCCTCTGCCGAAATAATATTACCACTAGGCATAGCACTCTTAATTGGCTACAGGGGTATGTCAATCACGATGCCTAGACTACCAGGTACTGGTCCTCTCTACCCAGTCACCCGCCTAGACCTACACCGGATCTATCTCTAACCTCCTATCCAGAAGCTCTTTTAGACTCATCCCTTGGTCCCTCTACCCAGGTATATATGTGAATATATACTGATAGATACTAATGCAATCATAAACGAGTACAAAGAGCATGACACTGGCTAACTATACAGGCTAGTTCAGTTCTCTCTCTAACTTCTCCTCTCCCTTTGACCGACTGTCTCTTATATATTCTTTGTAGGTCACAGGTCTTTCCAGCCAATCAGGAGAGAGTAGATGTTCTGGAAGTTTCCCTCTGTAAATGTACAACTGTTTACCAGTATTCCTTGTATGTAGGTTTGTGTTTGGTTGACCAAAGTTGTAGTGTGGTTACCTTTGATTCATTCAGGGATGGCTGTTGGTGTATGTAGGTTTGTGTTTGGACCAAAGTGTGGTTCCCTTTGATTTATTCAGGGATGACAGTGTCGGTGTCAGGTAGTTGCTCCGTCTTCCCTGTCAGGTGGAGCCAGTGTCAATGGCGATCTTATCCTCATGCTGTCCATTATTGCTACCTGGGTGGAAGATAAGAGGTAATGTTGCCTACCAGGTTGAGCCCCTTCTGGGGTATTTCATGGGGATGTGGCCATACTCCTATATAGCAATGGTAGCATATAGGTCTGAGAGTCTGGTCGAAGGTGGGTAGATGGTCTTTCCCTCCCTCTTTGGGTCCAGCAATCCCATCTGGCTTGGCTGGCTCTGGTTTGCTCTGATCCAGCATCAGTATCCACCATCTCCCACTGGACAAGGTTGCTCTGGGCAGGACCATGATCACCGGGGTAGCTCAGGCTTGTAATGGAGCAAGATGAACTCATCTACCAGGTTGGCCAGCTTCTTGGCAGTCTTGAGATGTTAGGTATGGACCAGGTCACGACATGGTCGGATATGAGAGAGAGCCTTCTCCATGACCATCAATCGGCTCACTCCTTGCTAGTCAGTCTGATGCTTGGACCAGCAGGCATATGTCAGCTCAGCTCATTTGACCAGGTCGTAGACGGTAGTAGAGCCATATAATGGTACTGGTTGTGGTAGAAGTCCGTTGTTATGCGGAGGTGAGCAAAAACTTCACCGGACCCTCAGACAACCCTCCCAGATAGTTCCTGAAGGCAGAATCTAGTCATAAGGATAGTGCCAACCAAGAATTCCGGAGGGACATTGAAGGTGGACATGTGGAGGGAAAATAAGTCTAGAAAGCCCTCCAACTCTGAAATATCTGTAACATAGGCAAAGACCGAGACATCCTTGCTGCCCTCCTCCTGTCACGTTCCTGCTGATGTATGTCAGCCTCTTCTCTCTCTAGCCAATGAGTCTCTGCTTCTTTTTCTCTCTCTAGCCAGAAAGTCTCTGCGTCTGCCAGCTTTTTCTGCCAGCTTTTTCTCTGCGTCTTCTGGTCTCCTGCACTTGCTGATTCATTTTAAACAATGTCAACCAATGTGCTTCCTCTCACTGTGGATGGTCATCCTCTCTCTGTTGCCTCTCCTCTTTATTACGTCTCCTCTCTTCTCTCTCATCTTTCCTCCTTCTGTCGTCCTCCTGGTCTCTCTGCTTCTGCATCAGGGCAAACATTTTCATTAGTTGGTTCATCTGGGAACCGCTGTGAGAAGACGGTGTGCCCATCAGGTCTTCCTCAGACTCCAGTTTGGCTCTGTCCTGAGCAGGTCTGCCATCATCTGTGTCAAACGGGAAAGGGGTCCTCCTTGACCCTCGTTTGGGGAGGTTAAGGGATCAGCGTTCTGCTTTTAATAGACATAATCGGACCTGCAATAGGGAGAGAGATATGACAACCTGAGGGAGTTAGACAATGAAGGATAGCCTGGAAGTTGGAGTTGATCTGTTTGAAGCCGCTACACCAGAGTTATGGATATTTAGCTCATACCACTCCTCAGACTCCAGTTCGGCTCTGTCCTGAGCAGGTCTGCCATCATCTGTGTCAAACGGGAAAGGGGTCCTCCTTGACCCTCGTTTGGGGAGGTTAAGGGATCAGCGTTCTGCTTTTAATAGACATAATCGGACCTGCAATAGGGAGAGAGATATGACAACCCGAGGGAGTTAGACAATGAAGGAGAGCCTGGAAGTTGGAGTTGATCTGTTTGAAGCCGCTACACCAGAGTTATGGATATTTAGCTCATACCACTGGAGATAGCCAACCCAGTCCAGATGATAGTAGAATTGATGTGTCTTCACTGCATAAATTACAAGAGGCATTCTGTCAGCTTATAAGCTTCTAGAAATCCATCGTCACTACACAACTGGAAAATAATCGTTGCCAGCTGTTCGGAGGCGAGCTATGTCTGCCAATGGAGCAAACATAAACATTATAGGAATGGCTCAAGAAGTAGTGGAAATGGATGGTCAAATTATTCCTATCACCTTGTATATAGCTGCACAGCTAAGTGACCGTGCCATTCTTGGAGCCAACGAACTGGCTCAATTCTCAGCATTACTGGTGCATTACGGAGGCTCCAAGCCAACCCTACACGTGGCTACCACCCAGCTCGAAGTTGAAAAACCTGATTCACTGATGAACATTCCTCCGCAATCTGCGATTACACTGAGCACTCTGGATGTTAAGCCTGTCTGAGTTCCTTCATGCAAGCGGTCTCGTATGGATGAACAATTTATCAAGCGAGAGATCGATTCACTTCTAAAAAAGAGGTTGATTCAACCTTCTAATTCTCCCTGGCGTGCACAATTACATGTGGTGCATGATGAAGTATGGAGAAAGGACCGCCTGGTTGTTGATTACTCTGGTACAGTAAACCCTCACACAATACCTGATGCATATCCATTACCACTCATTGAACCTCTGATTGATCGTGTCAGCCAGCACCAGTATTTCAGTTCATTGGATTTGCAGTCTGCCTTTCATCAAATCCCTTTGGCCCCATCACAGCGGCAGTTGACAGCATTTGAAGGAGCAGGTCGCCTTTACGAATGGCTCGTATTACCATTTGGACTGACAAACAGTGGAGCTGTTTTCTCGAGAGTATATTGGGCGACCTAGTTGAAGGCTCTCCTGGTTATTTCCACTATTTGGATGATATTGTAATTGCCGGAGTTACAAAGGATGAACACGATGCAAATCTCTCCAGTTTCCTTCAGTTGGCTCGCTCTGCTGGCATTACCTTCAATACTTCCAAGAGCTACTTTGGAAAAATCACACTCACATTCTTAGGTCATGAAATATCACAGAGAACAGTCAAACCTTCCCCCTCTCGGCTGCTTCCTATACTAAACTATGCCATGCCACAGAATGTTAAACAGCTTGAACGATTTCTTGGACTAGCCGTTTACCACTCCAAATGGATGTCAAACTTTGCTACCTTGGCTGCTCCTCTATTTGATGCTAAAGCCGCCAAAGGTCCCTTTCCCTTACATGACGGTTGCAAGGAGGCTATAGATAAACTCAAACGAGAGATTGCAGCTGCAATATTGGATGTTCCTGATCCTGACAAACTACTCCGATTGGAAACAGATGCCTCAGGTAATTCCATTGCAGCTACATTGTCACAGGAGGGACGACCAATAGCATTCTTTAGTCATGTACTCACTCCACGTGAGAAAGCCTGGTCAGCTGTAGAATTGGAAGCCTACGCAGTAGTTGCTGCCTGTGACAAACTTCGCCATTTCTTGCTCGGGCGAGAGTTTGAGATTGTTGTCGACCAACAGGGAGTTAGCTTCCTTTTCAATGGTAAACCTAAGTCCGCCATTAAGAATGCCAAATTGGCTCGTTGGCGCCTACACATGCTTGATTATCGTTTCACAATCATCTATCGACCCGGGAAGCTTAATTGTGTTGCTTATGCTCTCACCCGCTTTTCTACGGTATCTACTCCAGCTTCTAACCATGAGACGATTAAGAAGCTGCATGAGTCTATGGGTCACCCTGGAGCTAGCCGGTTGCAGTCCAATCTGTTACCATATTTAGAAGTTTCCAAGAAGGAAGTATTGGAAGTGACTCATAGCTGTGGACTCTGTGCTGAGGTGAAACCCAGGTTTTTCCGTCCTCCTCCTGGAAGATTAATCAGGGCTACATCAGCTTGGCAGCGTATATCCATTGATTTTGTTGGACCAAAGGTTAGCAACACGACTAATCGATACCTGTTTACTGTCATTGATGAATACTTCAGATATCCATTCGCATTTCCTGTACCTGATCAATCCCTGCAAACAGTGATAAGATGTTTAACATCGTTATTCTACCTTTTTGGTCCTCCTCAGAATGTACACAGCGACAGGGGAGGACAGTTTGAATCTCCTCTCTTCCTCAGATTCCTCGACTCCTTTGGTGTAACCAAGTCACGAACTACCAGCTACCACCCTCAGGGTAATGGTGAGGTCGAACGCATGCATGGAACATTGTGGAGGACAATTGTTTTGCTATTACGACAAGCTCGCATGCCGTTGAAAGCCTGGGAAAAACAATTGGCCCCCTCACTCAGCAATTTACGATCACTGGTGTGCAGAAGTACTGATAACACACCACATTCTCTCTTTTTGGGCTTCCCTAGACGATCACCATTCTTAGACCCTCTAAGTACATCTTCTGACAATGCATCTTCGCATCATGAGGATGCCGAATCTACAGTTCCTACTTGGATGCATGCTGGTGCGGAAGCCTTGCTGGGACGCACTCTGCGTACAAAGGAAGAACCTTTGGTGGATCACGTAGTGATCAGTGAAGTCTTATCTCCTCATGTCATTCGAGTTCTTCACCCATCTGGTTTTTCTGAAACTGTATCATCTCGGCGCATAGCTCGTTGTCCCAGTTCTACTGATGCTGCACATAACGTTGATCATGCTCCTTGTCCAAGTACTCTTGACGATGCACAGCATGCTCCTACAACCAGTCTTGGTGAATTGACATCTTCACCCGAAGCTGTTTCGCCACAAGTCTCTCAAATGGGTTCCCCACCAGAAGCTGATGCTGCACCAGTTCGGCCATCCTATACAACTCGATCGGGACGTGTTAGCCATGCTCCTGTGCTTTTTGGTTATGATGACTGATCATATTGTTAGGGGGAGTATGTGGTGTTTCATATAGCTGAATAGTCCTTACGCATATTCATTGTGTTACCACGTGAGCATTCTGCTGACAGTGCGACATCCATTTTCTTCTCATGTTAGTTGTGTGTATTGTATGAATCTTATTTGATCGCTCTCTTCCTACTTGTGTGACAAACTTGGTATGTTGTAGCTTGATTAGTTATCTGTGATGATGTATATTATTCTGCTTGTGTGCTTATTGTGTAGAGTGAAATAATAAAACAACTGTTCTTGAAATCATAAGTTGCCACAATAATGACCCTTTATCTACATCTGTGTGAAACATTTGAGTTGACCTTGACAATCCTTTACCTGTATATGAGTGAAGTGATCATTTCCTACACTTTAAGGGTTAGAATGACCTGTTGGAAGGTGGTGACCCTCTACCTTTATTTGAAGGTTTTGTTATGCCTACATCCTACATTGGGAGGGGGGAATAAAACTGCAGCGACAAACATTAACCTCACTTTTGTAGGGAAAATGTAGGTTGGGTAGATTGGGACAATTCTTTACCACATTAATTCAGTTATCAAGTCTTGATGAAGTGCTTGTGTTGTGTTGCTAGGCAACTCAGGACTACACTGCCTCCCCTTCCTTCTCCTATGTCTCTTCACAAGTGCTCCCCCCTGCGTCCTTCTCCTCCGGCAGTAGGAAAGCAATCAAGCGCACCCAATAGTGAAGTGGGTTCTATTAGGAGTTGTGCTCTATAAGGAAAGAGGAAACATCCTTTGCCAGTCAACGAATGGCGAATGGTTTTTGAAAACTACATCGGGTTATACTCTAACAAACTTTGTATTTACATACATTTCTGGGGGGGAGGGTATTCATTTGGTGTTTATTGTTTATTTCTTGGATGTGTCTTACAAAATAAACTAGTCCCATTACTCAGTGAATTTAAAGAAGTTATTAATGGAAGTGCTGACAATGTAATAAACACCTCTATATTGTTATTGATAAAAAGTGCTGATATAAATATTACATAAATGGAAGAAAATAAGCTATTAACAGGTATAAAAAATAAATGTAGAGGTATATGTGGCAGGTGCTGTGAGTGCCAGGTGCTACATATATGTGGTGGGTGATAGTGAGAGAGTTCTATTGGAAGTTGGAGTAGTTGCTGAAGGACTCCACATATTCATGGATTGCATGATAGCAGAAGGTGTACTGGTCCTGTTGAACATGGGATAGGAACAAGTTTGGGGGTTGGGGGGAGGGGGAGTGGCATTATTAAATCCAAGACTACTAGTTGCATGCTACAGCTCACCTCGCTTTGGACCATGTGTGGTCTCTGTGTACGAAGATGCTTGACTGTGTGGAAGACGTCCACGATGCCCTCAGCCTTCACACGCTCGATAGCTGTACTCAGAGAACAGAACGCGCCCGTCCTTCCTATGCCGGCACTAGAAGATGGCGACCGAGTACAGTCGGTGCAAGAACAACAGCAGCACAGGTAGTGTCATGAGCAGATCAACAACTAGGCACCATTATTATGATTGGCTATGGCAAATATAAAACTAATAGGTATGTACGAAACTAGTGTTTCTTTCTTCTGGCTATCCTTTATAGCTTCTTGAGTATGCATGGTGGGATCCAGGTCCAGGAGGTTTTGGGAAGGTTGGAGTTTTAATTACATGTGCTCTGTGTTGGGGAAAGTGTGAAGTTTTAATTACGTGTGCTCGGTGTTGGGAAGGGTGGAGTTTTAATTACGTGTGCTCAGTGTTCGGAAGGGTGGAGTTTTAATTACGTGTGCTCAGTGTTGGGAAGGATGGAGTTTTAATTACGTGTGCTCAGCATTGGGAATGGTGGAGTTTTAATTAAGTGTGCTCAGTGAGCACCGAGCATGCCTGAAGGCACAGAGCATTGGTGTTGTCATCACTACTATATGTCTAAGTAGATGTTTGTCCCTTGGGAAGGATGGAGTTTTAATTACATGTTCTCAGTGTTGGGAAGGGTGGAGTTTTAATTACGTGTTCTCAGTATTGGGAAGGGTGGAGGTTTTATTGCGTGTGCTCGGTATTGGGAAGGGTGGAGTTTTAATTACGTGTGCTTTGAATGATTATTAATATTTTTTCCTCCTTACTTTTTATAGGAAGAGCTATTTGCTAGATTACAAATACAAGAACTGCTGTGTGGTATAGACAAGTCATTTAGTACTCTGCAACCCAGTAGGCAGAAATACAACTCAGCAGGCTAGATGACAGAAATACAACCCAGCAGGGGCTAGATTACAGAAATACAACCCAGCAGGCTAGATTACAGAAATACAACCCAGCAGGCTAGATTACAGAAATACACCTCCAGAAGTAACTGCTCTGTGCTGTACATTCTCATGCAGGGAGAAGGGGAGGAGTCGATACCATAAAAAATTCTTGCTTAAATTTTGCTTCGTCCATAGATTCTGCACACTTCACTGTATGAACTGGATATGTAGCTCAAAAGATAGATCTCTCTGTTCTCTTTTGATAATAAAAACTGTTGCATAGGCTAAAGTTACATGCAGTCAAAGTTGGATTCCTCAAAACCTGCATGCCTGAATTCTCTGCAGTTGTGGCTCCTGATTGATAATAAGCCCTACTGCACAAATTCGCTAAAGCGTGACTACATGGTCAAACGTGGGTGATGTTGCTTCCTCCTGCCACTGATAGTAATTTCAACTGGCTAGTACTTTCCAATCAGGAGCCACAACTGCTGAGAATTCAAGCGTGGAGGTTTTGAGGCCCCTAATTTTGGCTGCATGTAACTTTGGCATGGTTATATATACCTATGCAACATTTTTAGCATCAAAAGAGAGCGCACAGACAGATCTATCTTTTGAGCTATATATCAAAGTTCATAGAGTGAAATGTGCAAAATCTATCGAGCTCCATAAGTCGTAACAACATTTTTTGGGGTAAATCGTCCCACCTTTGAGAAAAAGACAGGTTAAATCAATTAAAAAAAATATATATAATATATATTTTAAAAGAACAACAACAAAAAATGCACTAGACTTGAAGGCAGTTTCATCTCGAGTATATCTATGCTTCACTCAAGATGATGTCCACTAAGGCTGGCCTTACCACTCAGTGGCTGTGAGCCAAGCCAAAGATGGGGTATGTGCATAATGGCCAATGTCAATTCTTTGAATCCTCACTTAAACAAACGTCTAAGTATGAATCTAATGATCTTCCAAGTGCATGTGCAGCTTCATCACTCAACAACGATGGCAGAAGAGCATATCACCAAAGACGATGTTGTGATATGGTAAGTGGTCTTCACAAAACAAACACCCATCATTGATATGGCACAATCAGCCAACCACTGCTGCCCACTCAGGATTTCACATACGTACCTGCAGTGCACTACGATGGGTTTGTTTCCACTCTGCTGCTGTCTCCTGGTGACCTGGTCTATGAGGTCCACCATGCCCACCCCTGAGGTAGGGGAGCCATGCTCTGGCCATGCTGTGAAGTGGAATTGCCTCACTGTATGTGAGTTCTCAGACTGCAATGATGTGCATGGGAAGTGTGCGTAGAAGGACGTGTGGTTGATGATGGTGTGGAGGACATACAAAATAAATGTTGGCACACAAATAAGCCTAAATTATGAGAGCTGCAATACTCATAAAGGTGAATTCTGTGGTGTGTGTGCTTGCTTACATCCACCTCCGTGAGCCTGATATCTCTGGTGAGGTAGTCATCGTAGGATTTTTGCTCAATCAGCTCCACGTTGAGCATGCCACTTTTCTTAGGAGCATCTGCTGAGGACGGCCAATACTGGGCACATTGGTTCTGCAGAGGAGGAGGAGGAAGCCAGAGTAAGCATGCAGTGAGAGGAGGGGATTGACATTTATCTACAATGCTCTCCCATTTTCTTATCTCTCCCACACGCCCTTTTCCCGATACGCATAAAAGCTGGTTGTTAGGCTGGGAGCTTATGGTTGTTAGGCAGGCAGTTTACGGTCGTTAGGCAGGGACTTTATGGTTGTTAGGCAAGGAGTTTATGGTTGTTAGACAGAGATTATGGTGGTTAATTAAGGTGCTTATGGTTGTTAGGCAGGGTTGGTAGGCAGGGAGCTTATAGTTGTTAGGCAGGGAGCTTATGGTTGTTAGGCAGGGAGCTTATAGTTGTTAGGAAGGGAGCTTATAGTTGTTAGGTAGGGAGCTTATAGTTGTTAGGCAGGGATCTTATAGTTGTTAGGCAGGGAGCTTATAGTTGTTAGGCAGGGAGCTTATGGTTGTTCGGTTGTTAGGCAGGGAGCTTATAGTTGTTAGGTAGGGAGCTTATAGTTGTTAGGCAGGGAGCTTATAGTTGTTAGGCAGGGATCTTATAGTTGTTAGGCAGGGAGCTTATAGTTGTTAGGCAGGGAGCTTATGGTTGTTAATTAAGAATGTGTTTATGGTTGTTAGGCAGGGAGCTTATGGTTGTTAATTAAGAAGGTGTTTAGGTTGTTACGCAAGGTGCTTATAGATCAGTAGCAAGTAAAGGGATGCTCTCACCTTTCCTTTCTCATCCAGCTGCGTCAGCATGACGATGATACCGACCGATCTCTCCCAGATCATCCGCCAGAAGTCATCTACAGTGTTGCTTAGGGGTCCTTGGGTTGCTATGTACTCATCCTTGTTAGCGTAACCCTGTCACACACACACCACATGCACAGGGGAGGGAATGAAGCTGATATGTAGCACAAGCATCTAACAAATAAAACCTGGTCATGTTCAGGTTGGTGGTTATACTTGCAATACTTGTAGTGTGGCGATCAAGGGGAGGGATTGTTAGGGCACCCCAAACCATGGTACCCCCTGACAATGCTGAGTACCTCATCTAGGCTGAACTCTGAGTGCAAGACTAAACTGGCATCACCTCAGGAATGTAATTGTAATGTGTTATGATTGTGACTATATTTAGCGAGGACTTATATTACACATGACTGCTGGATAAGCACCTCGTACGTGATTCACGCTCGGTTCTGCCATGCTTTGTGCTCTGTACAAGTCTTGAATGTAAGCTGTAATAGAACTTTATAAAATGCTTGTCATAGCTCTAGACACAAGTGTTATGGACCAGTAACCTGCCCTAGCACCAACCAGAGTTAGGTCCATAACACGTTGGTGGCAGCAGTCGTAACCTGCCCTAGCACCAACCAGAGTTAGGTCCATAACACGTTGGTGGCAGCAGTCTCAGACGAACTCAACCTGAGAAGGCGAACAGCCAGTCACTCAACAGTACTAACGGAAATGTCTTACGCAGCAGGAAGACGGACAAAGACATCAGCGAAGTCGGCAGAATCCGACAGACGGAAGGTCGAATTCAAGGACACAATAACTGACAGTGTGCCTTACTCCCAAGAAAACGCGTAGAAGTTGGAAAATATGGAATACACAGATCACAGGAACATCAGTATATGAACGAGGAAAAAGACTCAATACTGGTTGGAGGACCAGAACAAGATCAGAAGCAACCAGTGTCAGAGATAACTCAGCTCCTAGCATATATATGTTAAAACAGAATGAGATAGAAAGCATAAGAAGGGAGCATGCAGAAGAGGAAAGAAGGAAAGAAGACCAGCGGAGATGGGCAGAGATGTTGAGCAGCATGACTAGAGCATCAACAGAACCTAGGCTGTCACCCAGTCACGAGAGTTCTACACTGAGAGTCCCTCAACTCCCACCAATGAAGGAGGATGACCAGGATATTGCTTCATTCCTGGCCAAGTTCCAACGCCACATGGAAACATTTGAGGCACCTCGGGGACTGTGGACTGGACATCTCTCTATGGCCCTCAACAGAGATGCGCTGGAGGCCGTGGATCTGATGACACCAGCAGTGAGGAAGAAGTATGCCCAGATGAAGGAAGAACTATTGGCAAACATCCTTGTCACTCCAGACACCTCTGGATAACACAGAGGCTAGTATCCCAGTGGACGGCAGATTGCGAGACTCTACAGCAGCTCAGAGACAAGTTCATAGGAGAGAGACTGCTGCAGGAGATGCCTAATTGGCTATCAACGTGGGTGAGAGACAGAAATGCCAAGATGGCACAAGCGATTGGGCAGCTCGCAGACACCCACTTGTACAATCAGAGAAGCCATGCTGGAGACCTCCACAGAAGGACACTTCGACACTCAGACAAAGGCCAGGGGAAGACCCAAGGAAGGTAGCAGGGGAAGCGAGAAGGGCCGAACCCCAGCAGTCCAGGCCAGGAGGAAGTTCAGGCTCAGCCGCATCAACGAGCAGACCAGACCAGAGGAGAGAATAAGCCTCATTGGACTGACCGCAGGGTCAAACCTAAGTATGAACCAGTAAGAGGACCCAGGTGTTTCTCTTGTGATGAGTTTGGGCACATTACCTCTGTTTGTTCCAAGAGAGCACAAGCAAACATGACACAGACCGGTCCCCTTGTAGCCATTCTCCCAGGAATCATCAAAGGACAGCCGGTGCAGAGGATGCTTGTGGAAACAGGGGCGTCCAGGACAATTGTCGGGAGATGTTGGGTACACCCAGAGTTGATCAGAGCTGATAAGTGATGTGTTTTATCCTATTCCAGGCAAGAAGAGGCACTACTACTGGCAGACCTCAGGATCTCCGTCGGAGGCAGAGACATGGTCTTGGAGGTCCTGGTGAAGGCGGGTCTACCGTATGACGCTCTACTAGGCCAAGACATACCCTTCTTATGGAACTTGGGCCACCATCTGGAACAGATCGACTTCGTAGGAGCGACACGAGAGCAGAAACGTCAAGAACAAAGACGGAGAGAGGAGGAAGATGCAGCTGACAAACACAGTCAAGCAAATTTGACCCCTATGGAGTTAAGCCAACCAGCCGAGATGGAGTGGTTGCAGGAGACTCTACAAGGCTGTGGAGAGGAGGATTTCCAGAAAGGTACTCCACATCCTAGGCTCACCCCCCAGGGAGCAGAAAAAACGCCAAAGTAAGCCATTTTCAACCTTAACCTATGTCAATCATTCCCTAGATGGTGGCAAGGAAAATCTGAAGGAGGCACAGCAAGGTGACCAGACCCTAGCTGAAGTATGGGCTCAGGCAGACCAGGAGAATCAGAACTTCTACTCCAAGCAAGGATTGCTGTACAGGTGAGTGGAGTGAAAGGTTGACATGGACGGAGAAGACCAACTCATTCTGCCAAAGGAATACAGGGTGCTAGCCCTCAAGACTGCACACGTTATACTGATGGCAGGCCATCTAGGCTGCAAGAAGACCACTCAAAGAACACTGAAGAGATATTTTTTTTGGCCCGGAGTCCACCAGGATGTGGCTGATCTGTGTAGAGGATGTCCAACATGCCAAAAGACAGCCAACCACAGGAAGAGCAGAGCCCCACTTGTACCGATGCCGGTCATCGATCAACCCTTCCATCTTGTGGCGATCAACCTGGTGGGCCCTCTCCCTAGGACCAAGGCCGGACACGGTACATTTTAACTGTAATGGATTATAGTACCAGATATCCAGAGGCAGTGCCTCTGATGAAGACAGACAGTCGCACGATAGCGGAGGCGCTACTCACCGTGTTTTCCCCCTATGGATTGCCCTGATAGCTACTATCAGACTGTGGGGCCAACTTAAACAGTGCCATCATGAAGGAACTCTACAACCTCCTGGGAATTCAACCTCTAAACAACAGCCTGTACCATCCCCAGACCGATGGGATGCTGGAACGTTTTCATACCACCCTGAAGTCCATGTTAAAGAAGATCATGCACAAGTTCGATGCTCAGTGGGATCGTGCCTTACCACCTTGTTTGCATACCGGGAGGTACCAAGTGAATCCACTGGGTTTGCACCCTTTAAGTTACTGTTTGGGAGGTGTGTCAGGGGACCCCTTGATGTGTTAAGAGAGAGTTGGGAGGGAATGCATACTTCCAGCGAGAGTGTACTAACCTACATCCACAAGATACAGGAACGACTGCAGCAGGGGCACGAGATGGCTGGAGAGCAGGAGAGATTGTCCAAAGCAGAAATGAAGCACTGACAGTATGACCTGACAGCCAGAACCAGGACTTTCTGCCAAGGAGACCAGGTGTTGGTACTCATGCCATCTGAGACCCAGGAGTTGCTAGCGGAATGGCAGGGACCATATTCAGTTGAGGAGAAGATCTCCGACGTCACTTACCATGTCAGGATGCCCGACAGAAGGAAGCAGAGTCGAGTCTTCCATGTGAATGCCATAGCAGAGTGGATGAACCCAGTGGCAGCATGCCTGATGATTGAAGCAGAAGGTCCTGCAGATGCTCCCTCTGAGTTGACAGTTGATAATTGGGAGAGAGAGACTGAGTTGAAGAGACAGAAGATTGATGACAGCTTGACAGAGGCACAACGAGAAGAACTCCAGAAGTGGGAGCACAAGTTTAGGGAAACCTTCCGACCGCAGGCAGGAAGAACAAACCTCACCCACATATTCATCCACACAGGAGATTCCCGACTGGTCTACTCTCCTCCCTACAGGCTCAGTAGGAATAGACACTCAGAAGTTCCGAGTCAGATCCATGATCTACTTGAAGCAGGGATCATTAGACCATCGACCAGCCCATGGGCTTTGTCCATCGTATTGGTTCCAAAAAAGGATGGTAGCATCCGGCTATGCGTCAATTACAGAAAGCTGAATGTGGTAACCAGGCCCAACCCGCCTAGGGTGGACGATCTGCTAGATGGACTTGGACAGGCACAGTATATTTTGGCCCTTGATCTTTGGAAAGGGTATTGGCAGATCCCAGTCGAGGAGGGATCTCAAGAGAAGACAACCTTCGTGATCCCGCTAGGGAAATATGAATTTACGGTGATGCCCTTCGGTCTTGTGGGCACACCGGCTGTGTTCCAGCGTCTCATGAATACCTTGCTGGCAGATGTCATGGAATATGCCGCACATATATGGATGATGTCATAATTTTCAGCCTCACCTGGTATGACCATGTCGAACAACTGCATCAGGTGATGACCCGGTTGCAGAGAGCTGGACTGACAGTCAACCTTGCCAAGTGTCAGTTAGGAACAAGAGAGTGTGTGTTCCTTGGTCACAGGGTCGGCAGAGGAAGAGTGAGACCAGTCCCGAGCAAGGTGAGAGCTGTTAGGGAGTTCTCCAAACCAGTCAAGAAGAAGGATATTCGTTCATTCTTAGGCCTTGCGAACTATTATCGGAGGTTCATACAGGGATTTTCAGAAGTTGCAGCCCCGCTGCATGAGATGACGAAAAAGGAATCCCCCAACCGAGTAGTCTGGACGCCAGATCGCATTCAGAGATCTGAAGGCAGCATTGTCATCTACTCATTAGCCCGGATTATGACAAAACCTTCATAGGGTGTGGTGCTTAGCCAGTGGTGCTTAGCCAGAAGAACCAAGAAGATGAGGACCAACCTATTGCGTTTCACTCAAGAAAACTACTACCGAGAGAGAGACGTTATTCGGCAGTAGAGCTCGAGTGCCTTGCAGTCGTTGAAGGTGTGGAACACTTCAGGGTGTAAATATACACCGATCACAAGGCTCTCGCCTATCTCCAAAAGTTTCGAGATGTGAACAGCAGGCTAACACGCTGGTCTCTCGCACTTCAACCATACAGTTTCGAGATTATTCACAGGCCAGGGATAAACAATGGCAATGCTGATGGCCTCAGCTGACAGAGCTGGCCACCTGACAAGGAGCACACTCCAGAAGAAGTACGGGGGAGGGTCAGGGCACCCCAAACCATGGTACCCCCTGACAATGCTGAGTACCTCATCTAGGCTGAACTCTGAGTGCAAGACTAAACTGGCATCACCTCAGGAATGTAATTGTAATGTGTTATGATTGTGACTATATTTAGCGAGGACTTATATTACACATGGCTGCTGGATAAGCACCTCGCACGTGATTCACGCTTGGTTCTGCCATGCTTTGTGCTCTGTACAAGTCTTGAATGTAAGCTGTAATAGAACTTTATAAAATGCTTGTCATAGCTCTAGACAGCGAATGTTGTAGACCAGTAACCTGCCCTAGCACCAACCAGAGTTACGTCCATAAAAGGGATACTCTCCAAACAAAGGAGATACCCTCCCGCTAATAATGAATAGCATGGGGTATAGCTGCTTTTCATCATGAACCCCCACCCCACACCACCAACATCTCTTTGTAAAAAGTGAGTGGCAAATAATTTCACCGCAACAAACATTTCCATCAAATAATTCTAAATGAAGCCCTGACTTGCACTGCCCGGGCAACCCAGAGGAGGCGGGGCAACTGCTTGCATGTCTGCACATCATTTTTGCACATGATTTCAAACTCTTCACAGTTATTAATCATGTGATTTGGTTGCCCTGTGGCATGCCCTCTACTGATTGGCTCACATCAATGAAGCTGGCGTTGATGTAGTCCGAGCCTCCTACTCCAGGCTGCATCTGCAGCTGCACTCTGTTATAGTTGTCTAGTGTGTGTGAGTGTGTGTGTGTATGGTGTATGTGTGTGTGTTGTGTGTGTGTGTGGAAGGCAAGTGAATATCTAGATGACATGTAGCAAACATCTGCAGCAGCACTATGTAATAATTGTTAAACAAATGCAATATATTAACAAAGGGAGGGATGGGTGTGGTGTGGGAGGTAGGAGGGGTGTGGGGAGATTGATGAGGGGTGGGAAATGTGGAGGGGTGTGGGAGGAAGATAGTGTGGGGGAGAAAGGAGGGGTGTGGATAGAGTGGTGTGGGAAAGGAGAGGGTGTGGAGGGAGGAGGGTGTGTGGTGGGTCTCTATGGACTGTTTAACAAAGAGTTCGGTTAACAATATGGCGTCCATTTTTAAGTGAACTACAACCACATGCAGCATGTCTACCTCATGGCAGTGCATGCTTAGCACGGCAGAGGCTGCTACTAAGACACTAACATGGGAGTGCATGCTACTAGGGCATTCACATGGCAGAGCCTGCTACTAGGGCACATGGCAGAGCGTGCTACTAGGGCACTCACATGGCAGAGCATGCTACTAGGACACTCACATGGCAGAGCATGCTAAAAGGGCACGCACATGGTAGAGCGTGCTACTAGGGCACTCACATGGCAGAGCCTGCTACTAGGGCACATGGCAGAGCGTGCTACTAAGGCACTGACATGGCTGAGCCTGCTACTAGGGCACATGGAAGAGCATGCTACTAGTTCATTGACATGGCAGAGCGTGCTACTAGGGCACTCACATGGCAGAGCGTGCCACTAGTGCACTCACATGGCAGAGCGTGCTACTAGGGCACTCACATGGAAGAGCGGGCCCTACTAGGGCACTCACATGGAAGAGCGTGCTACTAGTGCACTCACATGGCAGAGCGTGCTACTGGAAGAGCGTGCTACTAGGGCACTCATATGGCAGAGCGTGCTACTAGTACACTCACATGGCAGAGCATTGGTCACTCTGTTCTTGAACTGGTTATGGTCATCGTTGGCATCGGAAAATTCACGCACGTTGACCTTGAACTGTCGCAGCAGCTGCAGGGGAAGAGAGAGAGAGAGACCAGACAGAGGAAATGTCATTAAGGGTGATAATTCCCTAACAACCTTTAATAATCGTGTCATGGGCGGATTTGGTGTATTCCACATGTCAGAATCCACATTCCAGGCAGCAATTCTCATTCCTATTCAACTTTTGGTTCCAATATTACGCAAACGCCACAGCGTAACCTTGCCTATTATCGCCACATTTTGACCCGTAGTAGCTTCAGCCTGCAGGGGAATGTGCCATCCACATATCTATCGTTTATGACTTGGGAACCTTTACTTTTTTCAGCAACAGAGTCTAGCGTTCACAGCATGTGGGAGTGAGGGTGGGTGGTACCAACAAATTACACTATCTATGTTAGAGTTCACTTTTAATGCAAGCAGTTTTCTAGTGAGGCCATCTCTAGCCCTCCTCTATTAGCTAGCTATGTTAGAGCTCACATAATGCAAGTAGTTCATATTTCGAGCACTTTGCGGGTTGCCATAATTCATAATGGCCATAGGAGCGTCACTAATAGCAATACAGAAACCTTGTTTCAAGGTGCATAGCTATTAGGTGCTGGGGCAGGCACACACAACATCAAGACTGAGAGGATGTTAAAAGATCAAAAGGTTTAACTTGGCTGTGTCTTTACATAAATTTCCGAGGAACAGCATTTTGCAAGCCCAGTAGTTGTGCGCCCACACTCCACACATATCACAGTCCACCTAGACCACTCCCTCACTGGTCGTATGCTCGAACTCAGAGGGGAGACAAATTTCACATCGTGACTGCCACTCATATCTCGGAAGCGAGCAGGAAGTTGCTGTGAGGATGAATATTTTGTCTAGCTGTGGTGCTCTAGGTGCAGCTTCTTGACCTGGTTTTTACTCTTGACAATTAGGGACATCTTGCATGGTGATAGTTGAGTTACCATCAGAACTGCCCTCCAAACGTTCTCTACGACAAACACTTGGCCCAGTTGTCATTACACTTACTTGCCTTCCCTTTCCTGCCTTTTGCTTCTCTTCAGCCTTCCTCCTCTTCTCGTCCGCCTTCCTCCCATTCCCCTATGCCTTCCTCCTCTTTTCTTCTGCCTTCTTCCTTCTCTTCTCGTCTGCTCCCCCTCTTCTCTTCCCACTCTCCCCTTTTACATTCTTCTTCAGCTTCTTATGCTCATCCAGTTCTTCCGCTTCATTTTTCTTTATCACATCTCCTTTAAGATTTCATCAGATGTTAAATTTCTAGCCCCAGGGATAGGCTTTGTCTCTTCTTGCAAACAGCAGAATAATCAGGAAGTGCGACAAAAACATCTGACAAATCTCTTGGAATCGACCCCATTGTACCCAATCAGACGGTTTACAGGAGTAAATGTTGGAGAAGTTACCGTGGAGATGCAAGGCAAACAGGGTGGAGAGGTGACGAGGAAACTGTAGGTGAAGTACTAATGACAGGCCAAGTGTACTGCGAACAAGGAGAGTCACTCACTGAAGACCAACACACATTGCACTCATCACCTGTGTCAGATCACAACTCATCACTTGTGTCAGATCATATCTCATCACCTATGTCAGATCACAGCTCATCACCTGTGTCAGATCACAGATCATCACTTGTGTCAGATCACAGCTCATTATCTCTGTCAGATCACAAATCATCACTTGTATCAGATCACAGCTCATCACCTGTGTCAGATCACAGCTCATCACCTGTGTCAGATCACAGCTCATCATCTGTGTCAGATCACAGCTCATCATTAGTGTCAGATCACAGCTCAATCACCTGTGTCAGATCACAGCTCATCACCTGTGTCAGATCACAGCTCATCATCCGTGTCAGATCACAGCTCATCACCTGTGTCAGATGCACTGGCTACTGGTTGATGATGAGGAGGCTGGATGGTCTACCTCAGATGATCCCACGGGAGATGATGATGAAGATAGTTACTATAAGTACTGGTAGAGGATTCACTTCCTGAGGAGCCAATTCCACGCACTGCGAGTGAATAATTTTATGTCTGGCTACAGCATTGTGGTTCGTTAAAATGATTCTACGTCACTCTGTCTACAACAAAACCTACAGCAAGGAGGTCCATTCCTCCTTTCTACAAGAGTGAAGTGGTTCATTCAGGTGGGAGTAGGTGACTGCATAGTTAGTTTTCATTCAGAGCTTCCAGAAAGAATAGCAGAGGCCTAGAAGAGATGGTCATTGACGAGAGTTGTGACTGTTAGCTTACCCATCCCATCATTGCTTTTTCTCCGCTCGCCCACCCCGTCGAACCAGAAGAAGTTTTCTGGCTATTATCCAATGGTAAGGCAATATACTGGCTGGCTATGTGACAGCACATTCGTTTTAAAAAGACAGTTAAAGATGTCTGAATTTTTTGTGAAGGTGAAAAGCAAAATGCATTATACAAATTGTGTGTTTCAAAACAGCAGAAACAGCGCTTCATTCAGGATCATGCATTGGTAATGCAGGAACCATGTATAAGTGGGCATGTGTGGTCTAATGAAGTCTACATCCTCTCGAGGTACTGTAAACAGTGTAAACTTATGCAAAGACATGGTATCATTGAGGGAGTGATCTAATCAAGCATACATACAGAATATACTTTGACCTTGAGAAAATGGAGGGGGAAAAACATATTCAAGCACATCTTAGTCACTAATTAATTAATGTTCCCCATCTATTTAGGTTTTAGGGGGTTCATGCTGCTGGATTTTCAATGGGGAAAGATGGAGAAAGAGGGAGAAAGAGAGAGAAGGGAAAAGTTTAGTGCTTGCAAAAAGATATTTTATTTTGAGGTTGCGACAAGTTTCATGGAAATATTGTAGGACCTCAAACTCTAGCTACAGTAGTGAAGTTAATGGCTGTACGATTAGACTTGAGGAGTCAGATGTAGATGCTAGAACTCACCCGGAACTCCTTCTTGAAGCCATTCTCATCCTCCTTGTCCACCTCCTCCAGCTCCTGCATGTGCTGATGAAGATGGCCCACAGAGACCTCTGTCTTGCCGCTCAGAGCACCCTCAAAGATGGCATCGTGCAAGAAGATGTACTGCGCATCAGTCTGCACCATGTGGTTCCTTTGCTGGCGGAGCTGGTGTACGAAGTTGAAGGGGTCCACGCAGGAGTCTTCCTCTGCCCGCTGCAGCTCAGTATCAATGGTTATGAGCGTCCCCGTACGACCCACACCAGCACTAGTGAGGGTGGTGGAGAGGAAGAAGATGTTAGGTAAGAGGTGGAGATCAGAAAGAGAACTGGCATGACATGCAACAGGAATAGTCCTAGAGCTTTCTTTCCATTCAAATACCACTACTTAGAAACATTACCAGATAGCCATTGGCTATACTATGCTTCCTCACATTTACCTGTAGTTTTTACCTGTGGTTTCACTCTACACATCCCCCCTCCTCCCCTCTCACCTGCAGTGAACAATCATTGGTCTCGTGTCCGAGTACTTGTGTGTGTTGCGTATCCTACGCAAGAAGTATAGGAGGGGTGTGGCATGTCGTGGGACCCCAAAGTCTGGCCAGGAGATGAAGTGAAATTGTCGTACCTCCTTCATCTTGCCAGTATGAGTCTACAAAGACAGGGAAGAAATTCATCAGTCAGAATATTTTGAAATCTCTAGTCCTACCTGTAGCCCTAGTCTTACCTGTAGCCCTAGCCTTATCTGTAGCCCTAGCCCTACCTGTAACCCTAATCCTACCTGTAGCCCTAGCCCTATCTGTAGCCCTAGTCTTACCTATAGCACTAGTCTTACCTGTGGCTGTAGTCCTACCTGTAGCCATAGTCCTACCTGTAGCCTAAGTCCCAAGCCATACCTATAGCCTATCTGTGGCCCTACCTATAGCCCTAGCCCTACCTGTAGTTCCTGCCTTAGCTCTACCTGAAGTCCTAGCCTTACCTGTAGTCCTATGTGTAACGTGAGCCCTATCTGTAGCCTATCTGTAGCCTTAGCCCTACCTGTACTTCCTAGCCCTACCTGTAGCTCTTAGCCCTACCTGAAGTCCTAGCCTTACCTGTAGCCCTAGCCCTACTTGCAGCCATAGCCCTACCTATATTCCTATCTATAGCCCTAGCCCTATTGTTTCCCTATCTGGCCGTAGTCCTACTTATAGCTCTAGCCGTACATGTAGCCTTAATTCTAGCTCTACTTATAACCCTAGTCATACCCGTAGCTAACTCTAGCCCTACCTGTAGCCCTAAAAGGCAGGAATCTTGCATGGTGAACAGCACTATGTGAACTATAGGTGGTGCATGGCTGCACTGTGTGAGCTAGAGGTGGTGCATGGTGGAGGTGTGCTGCACTGTGCGAGCTAGAGGTGGTGCATGGTGGAAGTGAGCTGTACTGTGTGAGCTAGAGGTGGTGCATGGTGGAGGTGAGCTGCACTGTGTGAGCTAGAGGAGGTGCATGGTGGAGGTGTAAAATGGGCAATTTAAGGCTAGAGAAAGCCATGGATATGTGTAGCTAGGGTAAGCCAACGATAGGGCAAGCCAAGGGTCGGTGTAGCTATGGCAACCCAAGGATAGGGCAAGCCAAGGATAGGGCAAGCCAAGGGTCGGTGTAGCTAGGGCAAGCCAAGGATTGGCATAACTAGGGCAAGCTTAAGATTGGCGTAGCTAGGGCAAGCCAAGTATTGGGGTAGCTAGGGCAAGGTGCTCACTTATTGCTGGAAAATTACTTCCACATCATGTGGAACAACTTGTTGAATGGTCATAGGTCAGCACTGCACAACTTGTTGAACACACGTGGGTCAACACTGCACAACTTGTTGAACGAACGTGGGTCAACATTGCGCAACTTGTTGAACGAATGTGGGTCAATACTGTGCAACTTGTTGAATGAATGTGGGTCAACACTGCACAACTTGTGAATGAACGTGGGCAACATTGCACTACTTGTTGAACGAATGTGGGTCAACACTGTGCAACTTGTTGGTTAAATGAACGTGGGTCAACACTGCACAACTTGTTGTGTGGACATGGGTCAACACTGTACAACTTGTTGAACGCACGTGGATCAACACTGCACAACTTGTTGAACGAACGTGGGTCAACATTGCACAACTTGTTGAATGAATGTGGGTCAACACTGTGCAACTTGTTGAATGAACGTGGGTAAAAACTGCACTACTTGTTGGACGAACGTAGGTCAACACTGCACAATTTGCTGAACGAATGTGGGTCAATCCTGCACAACTTGTTGAACAAACATGGGTCAACACTGCACATGATGACACTCACATTTGTGACGTGAAAGTGTCTGATGACGAAGTCCGCCAGTGTGATGGTATTGATCAGAGTGACATTGTAGTTGGCATAGGAGGTGGAGCCAACATTGGGCCAGTACTGGGAGCACTTGACCTTCATCTTCTCATTGAGGTTGGTCAACATGATGATGGTGGGGCTGTCGTACTCCCACACCATACGCCAGAAGTCCACCAGTGTGCCTGGCAGTGGACCCTGGGCTGCGATGTACTCCCTGGGACGGTTGTAACCCTAGTAGAGGGGCATGCGAGTGATTGGTTATTTGTTAGAGCAAAGAAAGCTAATATGAGATAACCCTGGTCATTAGCACAAAATCAAAATCAGTTACGAATTGATGGCCATGTGCTCCCTGGGAATTTACTAGGAGAAGTGGGTGGGTGCACTTTACAAGGGAGGACATGTGCATGGCCTCATGCATGGAGATAGAGTTTGTATAGATTTACACTGTACAGAAGTGCCAGTTTCCACCCAGAAATCAATCATTGTACTGGTAGTACAACAACTCCTGCATAAACTAGGCATTTAAGTATACACATATCCTCCAATGCTCCATGCATAGACTGCATAGAGAGGACAGATGAGGGGCAAAAAGAGTTCTAGTAGGCAGCATGCCTCCTCCCTCCCCCTCCAATAACACATCCACTACTGGAACAACTGCATTGCAGTGTAGATAGGTACTGGCTGCATGAAGTATTGGGTAAACATTGGCATAGTATAGTGGATGATATAGTGTATACACAGACTCTGATTGTGTGATGACCTCACAACAACAACAACACCAACACCAACAACAACAACAACAACAGTGCTATAGTCTAATCTCTGTTGTTTTGTGAATTTATTTAGTACCATAATAATATGCAGGAAATATGCTAGAAGGGGTAACTTAGGTATTAGTGATTCATGATAAATGTTTTTGGTGTGCCAGTTATTTCTTGCCTGACCTCTTACTGCTAAATGCAGCCATTAGCTCTATCCTCCTAAAGTGTTTGCTGCTCTCTCTTCACCCCTCACTCTCTGGCAGTGCAGCCTTCAGTTCTCTCCATGTTTGCTGCTCTCTCTTCCCCCTCATTCTCTTGCAGCGCAGCCTTCATTTCTCTCCATTTTTGCTGCTCACTCTTCACCCCATACTCTCTGGCGGTGCATCCTTCAGTTCTCTCCATGTTTGCTGTTCTCTTCACCCCGCACTCTCTGGCAGTGCAGCCTTCAGTTCTCTCCATGTTTGCTGCTCTCTCTTCACCATGCACTCTCTGGAAGTGCAGCCCTCAGTTCTCTCCTTCTACCCGTATTGGATACTCTCTCCTCATCCGTTGCACTTGCTGAAATTTCTGCTCTGTGAAGTGTCATTTGTTCTGGGATAGATCCTCAGTTTCTCTGTTGGTATTAACTCTCCACTCCTTTTGTCTTTGCCAGTCAACTCTTCTTGCAGTTTCTCGTGCAGTCTCTTTTGCAGCATTCCTTCTCTTTCTTCATCTTTCTTCCGCAGCTCTCCTGCTTTCTGTTACATGCTGTGTTGTTCTTGTTCAATGCTGTGCAGCTCGCACAGTAGCCATTCTGCACTTTCTTCAGGATTCCGTGCATGCATAATTATAATCATGACACAAACAGTTTTCTGTAGTCATGATGATTGAATAAATTTGTTTGCGCGGGCATCTAACAGACAGACGTACAAGGTATATAGATAGTAATAATAACAACAATAACAATAATAACTAGCCAATACTCACAGAGACTCTGCAGTTATTTTTCTCTCTCACAATGAAGGCTAGAAGCCACTAATAATAATTGATTACATACTTATTACAAATAATCTCAATAAAACTCTTTTTTAAATAGACCTCAAGCTTCATTAGAATGGAGACACAATGAGCTACAGTTTGGTATAATAATCAGATCCGTTAAAGTAAGCTAACAAAAGCTACGCAGCTCTACATCGCTATATGTCAACAACAAAACTTCAGAAAAGAAACCCATCCAGGAGTAACTCCTTGTTCATCCAGGAGCAACTCCCAGGAGCTACTCCTTGCTCATCCAGGACCTACTCCTTGCTCATCCAGGAGCTACTCCATGCTCATCCAGGAGCTACTCCTTGCTCATCCAGGAGCAACTCCACGCTCATCCAGGAGCAACTCCTTGCTCATCCAGGAGCTACTCCTTGCTCATCCAGGAGCAACTCCACGCTCATCCAGGAGCAACTCCTTGCTCATCCAGGAGCTACTCCTTGCTCATCCAGGAGCAACTCCACGCTCATCCAGGAGCAACTCCATGCTCATCCAGGAGAGACTCCTTGCTCATCCAGGAGCTACTCTTGCTCATCCAGGAGCTACTCCACGCTCATCCAGGAGCAACTCCATGCTCATCCAGGAGCTACTCCTTGCTCATCCAGGAGCTACTCCTTGCTCATCCAGGAGCTACTGCTTGCTCATCCAGGAGCTACTCCTTTGCTCAAGAGCAATGGCATTCAGAACAGTTCCTGCTCAGCACCAGTGCCTTTGCAGCTTTCTATTGAAGTAGAACTTCCAGAATTATTGGCAAAAGCCAGGAAGAGACCGTTCACGAAGGCAGTTGCAATTGTCAGCCATTAGAAATCTTCTTTAATTTTACATGCTCGCCTTGTCCAACCAGAAGTAAAAAATGTTAACCAATGAAACATTTGGCATGTGCAGATGAAGAATGGCCACGTAACTATTATTTCCCTGACGATGTCTGAGTTTATGCCATGTGGTGCTTATACGGTTAAGTGTGAAGGTTTTCCATGTGCTGTACTTGATGCTGGCCAAGCCTTCGTAAATTTTGAGGGGGGGGGGCAAAAATCGAGTAATAAAGAACTTGGGGAAGCAACACTCTTTGTTGGTGTGCTTCCATACCAACAAGCTAGGAGGGTTGGGAGCATGCGCCCCAGAATTATCTTTTATCTTTTCTAGACCCTTTGTGAGTGCGCAGATTACTAGTGCATGGGGATGTACTTTTTTCTGCATTCTTAGCATCTTAGAGTTACTATTTTTGGAAGTTTGTCTTAAAAATAGTGATGACTGGGTTCCAAAAGTAGTAATTCGAATAGTTACATCATCATACTTAAACAGGCTGACTATATAAAGGGCTCTTATATTGTGATTTTTCTATAGATAAATTGATCTTGGTTCTTCTTTCAGTGCCACTACATCATCTGCAGGCCTCATAGCTCATTGTAGTAGTAGTGGAGATGAGTTGGAGGCTGACAATTTGGCCAACCCAAGAAGCACTGCACCAGTCAAGTTATATCTGCAGAGAAACATGTGAGCCTCCTAAGCTGCAGGAAGTACTCTAAGAAGTGAGGGAAGACTTTATTTGGCTGGAATATGATGAGGATTGTGAAGGTACATTTTGCAACGTCTGCATAAAATCTGGGAAGTTACTTCAGCAAACAGAAGGCGTGTGGGTTACCAACAATTGGAAGAAGCTGTTTAGAAAATGGAAGCCTATAAAAAGGTGCTCCCCATGCCCAGGCTAACCAAACAGCTTTGACAGCAGAAGGAGCTGTGAGAGAGGGAGCAGTCATCATACAATTGATCCAAAAAGTTGAAAGGCAAGAAATAGTGAAGAACAGAGCAGCTATAAAGTCTCTCATTTGCTGCACGCACTTTCTTGCACATAACTACATAGCACATACTACTAAGTACTGGTAGTGTCTTGTGGAGGTGAGAATCTCAAGTACTTCATAGAGAGTGCAGGGAGGAATGCTGTATATTCATCTCATATAACTGTAGCTGAGTTTGTAGAGCTCTAGGCATGTGACTTGAGGAGTCCATGCTGAAGCATCTTTATAAAGCATCCCATTACAGTATCACGCCATAGGAGTGTACAGATATTTCAAGTGTGGAAGATCTGTCACTTTAATGTCTGGGAGGAAGGTGGTGTTTCAGAGAAGCATTTCCTGGATTGCAGAAAGATGATGCACAGTATCAACTTTGCTCTAATTGAATGTTTGAAACAGAAAAGTCTTCAAGTGAGCAGAATTATGGGGCATGGGATTTGACATAGCAAGCACGTTTTCACTGGAGTTCAGACTTGCATCAAGACTCTCACACCTCATTCCCTGTTTGTGCACTTCCTCTGCCACTTGTTATACAGTGGAACCTCTACTAACGGACATTCCCTATAGCGGACACCTACCTTATAATACCTTATAACGGACAGGAGCACACACACCAATTGGCTTTACCATTGAAATGGTACTCAGTCACCCTCCCTGTAATGCACACCTCTCAATTCCGGCTAATGGACAGCTCTTAGTGCACCCAAAGCTCATCGTTGTAGAAATAAACCTCCTAACGGACAGTGGGTGGGGACAGTACTGATCACGTGCGCATGCCAATTAATAATTATAATAACAATAAATTTTATGCATGAAACATCTTCAGTATGGTAGTCTAAAGTAGGCCTCTTGCTTGGAGAGATGCTGCTATATCTCTTATTCTGTTAGCGTAAGGCTGTGGTCCATACAAATGGTAGGTAGCTGGAACTTCAACTCCATATCCCGCTCTTCTGTTGACTCTGTCTCCTGTGACCTCAACAAATGCTTTATTGCAGTCTCTCCTCAGGAACTGTGAGATTGTAGAGTGAATGTTGTACACAACTTCACCGTCTTTGATTACGGCCACAGCAGACAGGTCCTCGGCATTATCTGGCTCCCGTTTGAGTAGCAGACATCCCCAATGTGAGGTGTCCACAATTGTAAATCACAACTTGTATATAGTGGATTCAATTTGTGAGCCATTGCCTTAAAAATACGATTTTTTTCTTTCTCCAATTTTAAATAAATAAAGAATTAAATGGAGAAACGAAGACATTTATGACTCACAATGATTGATCGACAGGTATTGGTGACCACAATTTTGGACCTGTTGCTAAATAGTTGCACACTTCTTTGTGCACATGGTGTCCTCTGATATAGGACTGAATCTCTGTTACATTCAAAGACATTGCACCACCACCAGGTGCACTACTGACTACAGGCTTGGAAGTGATCTCACGTGCCAGCCACACGAACTGCGTCAAGGCTATGCCCATCTATCGAACACGTGCTCGTTTAGTTGCTGCTTCATTCGAGTCATGGCTACTTCGAGCAAGTGTAGATTTCATCTCTCTTTACAGAAGTTATCAAGGAAGCTGAGAAGAATCCTGGTCTTACTGTACGTTCACTTGGTGAACCCTTCGGCCGTGGAAAGACCCAAATGTCAGATATTTTGAAAAACAAGGATTCTATTGTCACCTTGCATGAATCTAATGCTTCAGCTCTTCGTCTCGTACAAACAAGAGATCTCGTGTGTCCGAATACTCGGAGATTAATGACGCTTTATACCTGCTGGCATGCTCAAAGAACATTTACCCCTGTGGGCCCCAGCTTACTGAAAAAGCCAAGGAAATTGCTGTAATCCTGGACAAGGAGTTTAAGGAAAGCAATGGATGGTTGGAAAAGTGGAAGAAGCGATATAACATTAGAAGAGTGACTGTGTGTGGAGAATCAGGTGATGGACAAGGGGATACTGTTGAGTCATGGAAGGAGAGATTGCCTGAGATTTTGAGGGGATATGCAAAGGAAGATATCTATAACCTAGATGAAACAGGATGCTTTTGGAGGGCTCTTCCAGAGCAAGGATTTGCTCAGAAGGGAAAGAAGTGCAAGGGTGGGAAGAAGTGCAAGCAGAGGGTCACAGTAACCTTCATAGTGAATGGAGCTGGTGATAAGGAGACTCCTATTGTAATCTAGCAATCAGAAAACCCCAGGTGTTTTCGATATATGGATAAAAATAGTCTACCAGTCAAATATTATCACCAGAAAAAAGCCTGGATGACAGGAGAAATCTTGGAAGCAGTATATTGACCTCTTTTAACTGTAAAATGAGCATTAAAAAAGATCAATTTTGCTTTTTATGGTTGCCACCCAGAAAAGTTTTTCTTCCACCAAATACATCTAAATTACAGCCACTAGACTTGGGGATCATCCAGAACTTCAAGGTCCATTATCGTCAGCTTCTACTTCGCTATGTGTTAGCTAAGATTGATAATTGCAGTTGTGCTTCTGAGATAACGAAGTCTATTAATGTACTAACTGCAATCAGGTGGATATCTCAGACTAAGTGCTTCAGAAATGGTGGTGTTCTTAATAGTGAGTTCTTAATAGTGAGTTGGGTGTGACCAGCTTAAATGAAGAAGATCCTTTTCGAGACATTGATGCAGAATTTGTACTAGGTGCACTCATCTCAAAGACAATGGGCACCAACCTGATGAGTATGTCAACGGAGACAGCAATCTTCCTGTATGTACTGAGTTTGATGATGATACCTGGGAAGAAAACTTCTTAGCAAGCCTTTCTGAACAGTCATCCATTGTTGAATGTGAGGAAGCACTTACAGATGGAGAAGACCTAGACCTACTACCACCTCCCCCCAAATTGAGAAACTATGGAGAATCTATACAATCATTAGAGGAGGTCAAAAACTTTTTGGAAAGCCGTGCATGTTTTACCGAAGCCTTGAGTACCAGTTCTCTAATTGATCAAGTAGTTTGTCTTCATTCAATTAATTCCAGACAAAGTATTCTATATTCATACTTCCCTGCCATTCACACTGAATAACTGCATCAATTTATGTCTACAATTAACAATGTTTATATAATATTATGTATACATATATAATATATGCATGTGATATCTACAACTGATGAATGAACTTGATGAATGAACAAACAATCCACGTTCTCCACCTATTATAATGATAAAATGAGATTAATGGGTGAATAAGGGACACCTCCGAATAATGGACAAAAGTCCTCGTCCCAACGCGTCCGTTATTCAGAGGTTTCACTGTAGTTGGCTTGTGTTCAATAATTCCACTCTAGGAATACAGCATGCTTATCATGGCTCTGTGGAAATTCCATTCCTCCCCAAAGAGAACAGAATCCCTTAAAGATATCCAGCGTGTATTTGATGTGCCGGAATTGAAGATTATCAAGCCTTCTGATACTCACTGGTTGGAACATGAGAAGTGTGTAAAGATAGTAAAAGTAAGCTATTCTGCAATCATTACAGCTCTAGATAACATCCATGATATAGTACACATGAGCCAGAAGCATTGGGACTTAGCAAAGCTCTCTCAGTAAGCAGACACAGTTTCAACAATGTTCTTGCTTGATTATTCAAGTAGCCAAACTCAGTAAAACACTCCAGACTGAACATTTGGACTTGTCCAACATATCCTGATGCAACCCTTCACTTGTTGGATGATGCAGTTGTACCAGCAGAAGATTGGGTCCTAGAATTTTTGGATGAAAGTGAGAACCTGGCAGGAGCATTTTGAATAAAAATTACTCAGCAGACATCACGTCGTTCCAAGAAAAAGTAGCAATATAGCATTTATCAGTCATCTGAAAGATAACGTTTTGAGCCGTTTTGCTTCTTCTGGAGATGTTTTGTCAGAACTGAGCATCTGTGATCCAAGGAGAGTGCCAAGTGTGGACTCTAACAATCTGTCCTCCAATGGAGAAAAGACTCTTAGCACACTCCCTGCGCACTAGTTCTGTAGATACATTACAGGGTGAAGAAACAGTAAAAGAAGCAATGATCCCCTGACATCAGTACAGAGTGCAAAATGTTTCGTCAGCTCATGAGTACACCAACATGAAGTGTCAGTTGAAAGAGCTGGCTTCAAAAGGAATGTTGAAAACCATGTTCCTCAAACTTGAACACACTTGCCGCCATCAGTCTATCGATACCCATTGCACTTGCTCCGTAGAGAGAAGCTTCTCTCAAATGAAATTAACAAAAACTAGTCTACGAAGCAGCTTTAGTGACTCCAGTCCTTCACACCTCATGAAAATTACCATCGAGAGTCTGGAAACAGTGACAGACAGTTATCTCAAAACAAGCATAGTTATATGGAACAGAATGAGAAGAAGAATAGCTGTTGCGTTGACCATGACTTGCGTTGTTTTATTAACCATGTATGCATGGCTAGGACTTCCACTTGTACTTATTTTTGCTAGTTTCTGCCTTTCTCTGTTCAACTCTCCCTGGATGTTAATGCAGCTCTCATACCTCATCTGGTAAAGCTGTTCTTCTTAGATATTTTAATACTTGCTCTTACATTTCAATCCAAATCAGCCGTTCTCTACCTCTGTCTCTCTGCTGCCATATCCCTATCATGGACTTGCGTCACTTCGCAGGTTATTGAGAGTTGCTATGTGATGCACTGTGCATGCTCAGTAGTATGACATGCATAGACAAGCATATTATTATAGTAGCGGCTGAATTATCTCTGTATCATAACTCTTAATTATTGCAGCTTTCTTTGTAATAGCCTTTCTCTTTCCGGTTGATTCACCATCACTTGTACCACTTTTGTGCTCAGGAGCCATGATTAAGGGTAGGTATGTAAATAAAGGCAAGAATCCAAATAAAGGAGATCGCAAGCGACGTAGAACTCAGTCTGAAGGTTCGTGTTGCACTGTGGGAGTGGGGACGGATTGACATACACCATGTGACTCCCATTTTCTATTGCGCTATGCACGTTGGGGCAACTAAAGTATTGTATGCAGTCGTGTCGTATATAATTCAGATGTGATTTTACTGATATTATGATTTTACTGATATATAATTATGCATCATAATTAAAAACGGTGTAAATCTGAATGTCGTAGCTAGAGGACTTCCTGTACAACTAATACTACTATCATTGATGCCGCTAATAATAATAATAATACTAATAATATTAATATTAATATTAATATTAATAATAATAATAATAATAATAATAATAATAATAATAATAATAATAATAATAATAATAATAATAATAATAATAATAATAATAATAATAATAATAATAATAATAATAATAATAATAATAATTAACAAATATAAAAAATAGTGATATTGATGATGATGATGATATTAATAATATTAAAAATAATGGTGATGATAGTAATGCTAGTAGTAGTAGTAGTAGTAATAGTAATAATACTAATACTAATATATAAGTAATTGTAGTACATATAATATTATGTTACTCACTGCAACACTGACTTACATCGATGAAGTTAGCATTTATATAGTCATGTTCCGATCCTTCCTCTGGCTTCAAAGTCACACGAGTCTCGTCAACTAAAACAGCATTACAAAACCAAAGTTACGCTCCCGAAATACTTACATCATGTAGCTAGAGTAGCTAGCACTAGAAATGGTGACCCAAACAATACATAGAACTCCACCGATCATAAACAAGAGCTAGTCAGCTTAAAGGCAGTGGCAAAGCTTTAGTAATAAACTCACCCATCACAAACAAGAGCTAGTAAGCCTGAAGGCAGTGTCAAAATAGAACTCCACCCATCACAAACAAGTGTAGAGATCCTGAAGGCAGTGGAAAAGCTTTAGTAGAAAATTTGTAGCAACAATACAATGACCTCCTCTGTGATAAACTTGAAATTTCCTCTCAAGTCGATCATTGAGAAAGTCATTGTAATTCAGTTGGTCAACTGAGAAGTCGTTGAGAGATTATTATATTTGTTGGAATGATAAAGAACATTAACACAGTGCTCTATGCAACATATCTTATTCAACCTTGGCTGGAAGAAGATTTGTAAGTAAACAACAAATAAGCCAAACTTGATCCAATTGTTCATGGAGAATTATTCCTTGCAATATGCGATAGTATTCTATTGCTCTCGTTATATCTCGTCTCAAGTTCTTCTCTGAGGGACAACTTCTCCTTTCCTCTCATGAATGTTACCTCTAGGTGGCTAGTAGGTGGTATATGTCAATACCCCTATCTACCATTACCATGTCACCAGGATCAAGGAGGTTGATAAGGCCACACTTCTAAGTTATCTTCTTGTCAGATAAATCCCCCCCCCCCCCCACCCCCATTCAGACAAGAAAGGATTGTGACACACCCACTGGGAGCTACAGCAACAAGACCCTCTGTGACACACCCACTGGGAGCTATACAACAAGACCCTCTGTGACACACCCACTGGGAGCTATAGCAACAAGACCCTCTGGGACACCCTACTGGGAGATATACCATCTGTGACAAACCCACTGGGAGCTATAGCAACAAGACCATCTGTGACACTGGGAGTTATAGCAACAAGATCCTCTGTGACACACCCACTGGGAGCTATACCATTAAGACCTGCTGTAACACAGGGATCTATAGTAACAAGACCCTCTGCAGTGTTTGTGGCTCTTGTGTAGAGAATATGTCCGTGACTGGGCATGGAACGAGGAATGCATTAGTTTGGAGCAGTCAATAATGACACGAGTGCTGGATAGTGGTCCTTGAAATTGTGGTCAAATCAAGACCAAATCGATCGTCCAAGAGTTTTTCCAAAATATTAGACCACAATCACCATAAACATTTTATCCATGGGCTTTAGTGTACAACTCAGGCCACGCCTTTCCCTCAACTGTGGAGCGATCCTCAGCATTACCTGAACACCGACATTTCAGTGGGTTAGCAGAAGCGAAGAAGAAACACACACAAACTCACTAATGCAGTATAACTGGGAAAACCTGTAAAGAAACTCATGTCATCATCATTGCCAGAAAAATGTTGGAGAGTAAACGTCAAATGATTTTGTTCTTGACTAGTTATTACCCGTTCATGGCTGGTGTTGCAAAGTGCCTCACATAAATAGCTTACCTCCACCACTAGAGCATCTGTTAGGAGCTTTGACCCGATGGAAAGGTTTAAGTAATTGCTCCTCACAAAACTTTGGGGCCTTCCTACAATTTCGCTGAGGTAGTAGGGCGAAATAGGTCAGACACATCATGTGTGCAATGTCGCTTTTTTGCTACCACAACAATGTTGTGAGCCAACACGATGATGCTCACTAGGAATAGCAGGCTTTCTCTTCATTGCATTCATCCACCTCTCTCTCTCATTGACTTATCTCTAGGAAATGGACATCTCGTTGTGTCTCTTGGTGTTGCATTAATATGCAGGCACACAACACGTATAGGTCCTCTAATGGGCTTCTGATAAAGATGCCCCACCCCAGAGCTACAAGATGAACTAGCAGAATCATTCCACCATCTGGATCCAGATGTCGCCATCCAAGCCAGCACCCATGTAGTCACAAGCCCTGTATTAGGTACAGAAGATTTCCAGGTCACATTGTTACCTCTGTAAACATACTAGCTAGCTATCTATGAGGCTGCTCACCTCTTCACAAGGTCCTGCTTCTTCCCAGCTGTTGCAGCACCTCTGCACTTCCACCAGCACCTGAGCTATACTACATGAAATCCACTAGGCTCACACACCCTCAATGATGCTCCAGGAACATCTTCACTGAGGCAAACCAGTGTACTGCTGCCTTGTGATGAGTTCTGAGAAGAACTAGCAGTAAGCTCATTAGGTAAGCTCAGCACTAACAACACTTGGACTCACTCTCCATCATTCCACACCCATTGCTTGCATGAACAGGAAAAAAAATATATCAGATAGTAGCAAATTTTGTGAGCTCTCCAGTCCTATAATTTAGTCCATATATATATATATATATATGGTGAAATGCTCAGGAATTCATCGAGAATCATGAAGAACAGTACATTTTCCTATGGGGCATAGAATTCCATAAATGGGCATGGCTGAACGTACATGACGTAATACTGCAGGTCCCCCATTAGGTTCTCTCAGCTACTGTTGCATATGTAGTGTGTGGATAACTCACATGACTGAATGTTGGCATAGCGATTCCTGGGTTTGTTGTCAGGCTGCATGCACGCAACAATAGACTTCCTGGGAGACTTCTCTTGAATGATCTAAAACGTTACAACACAATGCATAGTAAACTTTAGTGTTACAAACAAGTGCTGGTCTCCTTGTATATCAGGATTGCAGCTATATAAAGCAGTAGGCTCCTTGATTGCAGACTACACAAACAACTTGCAAGAGTCTTTTTACACAGATGTTTGAGATCTCTTCCCAATTCAAAAATTGTTCAGTATTGCTATATACACAACAGGCTATTTATTAGAATCCAGCCTCAACTTCTGCACCGTATGCACAGTGGATATACATGTCAGATGAAGACCTAGCTGGACATTAACTCATTGAGCACCATTCATAAGGGCAGAACTTGGACATCATTTAAACACATACACACACTCACTCACTCACATACACACATGCCTAGGGTTAGGAAGCTAGGGTAAGAGGCCTAGGGTTAGGTATCAAAGTGAGCTAGGGCAAGGTGGCTAAGAGGCCTAGGGCAAGGTGGCTAAGAGCTAGGGTAAGGTGGCAAGAGGCCTAGGGCAAGGTGGCAAGAGGCCTAGGGCAAGGTGGCTAAGAGGCCTAGGGCAAGGTATCTAAGTGGGCTAGCTAAGAGATCTAGGGAAAGGTTGGTATTTAGGTAGATAAGACTTCCAAGTTCAACCACCAGCTATTGCTATTGTACATCTGCATCGATGTATTAATATCAGTCATGTAGTTGGCAGAACTTCATTCTAATCAATAGGAACATACTCTATACTCCTCCACAAAGCCACAGTTCTCATTCAAGTGCATGCAATCTATGTGAGCAGATAGAGAAGATAGGAGGACCGGGTATCTGATGTCTGAGCCTATGTCAGTAGGCGTGTGGTTCATCAGGATGACAGCAGAGTCTCCACCATTCTGTTTGAATTCATTCATCTATGGCAAGTCACATGACAGCATATAACATTATGTTGATTTGCTGATATCTTAACATACCTCATAGTCAGGCTTCCCTCTGCCTGCAAAACGCCTTCTAAGTCTGAGTGGGAGGAGAGATGCACAGGAGGTAAACAAACAAACAACACTCCCAGAAAAACAAAAGCAAGCAAGCACATACTGTACCTACCCCAACCCTTACACTGCAGACATACCCACAGCAATCACACACACATACCCACACATTGTTATTCTTGTAGCTTCAGATGTACCAATATGATGCCCCTCTAGTAGGCTTATCATAACTACAAGGGATTTTTATTGTATAATTTACTTACTTACTTGGTTATATTTATCATCATTTATCATCATCATCATCATCATCATCATCATCATCATCATCATCATCATCACCACCACCACCACCACCACCACCACCACCACTACTACTACTATTAATATTACAACTATTACTATTATAATCACCTTCTCAATAATCAATATTCAATCGACATCGACGTTTCGACTAGATGCTTTATGCGAAACGTCGAGTGAATAAAAATTGAAGTTGATTATTGAGAAGGTGATTTTAATGTTATTATGTCAACTGAGAGTTCATTGAAACTATTACCATTACTATTACTTTTACTACTATTATTATTTTATTATTATCATCATCATCAATTGTTGTTACTATTATATTTATCATTACTATTATTTATTACTATCATAATAATAATTATTATAACTATTACTATTATTAATTTTATTACTATTACTATTATCATTATTGCTATTATTATTATTAATATTATTATTATTACTACTATTTTATTACTACTATTTTACTACTATACTATTATTATTATTACATGTACTATTATTTATATTTATATTATTTTTATTGTTTTTACTACTACTACTACTAATATTATTACTATTATTATTACTATTATTACTACTATTATTATATAAAATAATAATAATAATTATTATTATTATTAATAATATTAATAATAATATTATTATTATTACTACTACTACTACTACTATTTATTGTTATTAATAATAGTTTAGCAATAAAATAATAATAATAATAATAATAATAATAATAATAATAATAATAATAATAATAATAATAATAATAATAATAATAATAATACATGTAATAATAATAATATTATTATTATTATTATTATTATTATTAATATTATTATTATTAATATTATTATTATTATTATTATTATTATTATTATTATATTAAAATCACCTTCTCAATAATCAACTTCAATTTTTATTCACTCATTGTTGTTGTTGTTGTTGTTGTCATTATTATTATTATTATTGTTACTATTATTATATTATTTACTCTGAATTCTAGACCGCCATCATTACCAGCTACCAGGAAAAAGGTGTGTATACATGTGTGTGTATGTAATGAGTGTGCATGTCTGTGTGCATGTATATATTGTATGTATGTGTGTGCATGTCTGTGTGCATGTATATATTGTATGTATGTGTGCGCATATGTGTAATTAGTGTACATGCATGTTGTGTGCATGTGCATATGTGTATTGTGGGTGCATATGTTGTGTTATATGTAACGAGTGAGTGTGCATGTGTGTGTGTGTGCAGGTTGTGTGCGTGCAGAGGCGTATTGCGTGAGTGTTGTGTATGTGTGTACAGTGTGTGCATGTGCAAGTATGTGTGTGCATGTGTATTGCGCATGTGTGTTGTGTAGACGGTTTGTGCATGTGCATTTGTTGTGTGTGTGTGTGTGTGTATGGTGTGTATATGCATGTGTGTGTGTACAGTGTACATGTGTACATGTATGTTGTGTAAGTGTGTACAATGTTTGTGTGTGTGTGTGTGCACATACACAAGAAGAAGAATTCTTTAAAAAAATTCACTTGCCCCCCCTACCAACTCCATGCTAATTATACATGAACATCTGCTACTGTGTACAAATTACTTCACTTACATTATGACCAGCACTACCATCACTTACACTATGACCAGCACTACCTTCACTTACACTATGACCAGCACTACCTTCACTTACACTATGACCAGCACTACCTTCACTTACACTATGACCAGCACTATGGCCACCACCACTGCTATGACCACGAGTAGGAGTACAATGACAACGGCCACAGCTGGACCAGTGACATTACTTCTTGGAGCAGGACCTGGTAAGGGGAAATGAAGTTACAGATGAAGGATTTGCATTGTCTGCCTAAAATGTAACCTAAACTAAAATATTTATAGGATCCATATGAGCTCTGAGCCGATTGGCCCACGACTATACTTGTGTTATTTATATTTGCAGCTGTAACTTTCTTCCCAGCGTAAACTTTCGTATCAAAATATAATAAGCTGCAGTTTGGTACCGGAGTGAGCCCCACTGAGGTAAGAGAATGAAAGCTATGAAGTACTACATCATATGTCTACAACAAAAGGTACGCAGCAAAGGAAATGCATCCCCAGGAGCACCAGTTCTGGAGGACTAAGGGATTTGGAGTGGTTCCTGGAAGGTAAGATGTCTCCTCAGCAGAAGAACTTCCAGAAATAGCAGTTAAACACATCAAAAGGCGGTCCATGATGACAGTTGCAATGCCAGCCATTTTCCCACCCACCCACCTATCTTTTGTTTGCTTGCTCAAACTGGAAGTGGAGTTCTTTCTGGGTATTTATACCATTTAGGGTGGAGATTTCTTTGGTGGGAATTCTTGTTGGATTACTGCCAAATCCATTGAAGAAAATTTCAAATTTTAGGTAAATCTAAGATAACCAAACTTATTTTTAGCCCATTGTAATAGCGAGGAATCCCTAGCTACAGCCACTAGCTGCCACAACCACTAGATACTACAGCCACTAGATACTACAGCCACTAGCTACGACAACCACTAGATACTACAGCCACTAGATACTACAGCCACTAGCTACCACAGCCACTAGCTACCATAGCCAGTGCAGCCACTAGTTACCACAACCACTAGATACTACAGCCACTAGCTACCACATGTACAGCCACTAGCTATCACATCCTATAGCCACTAGCTACCACAGCCACTAGTTACTACAGCCACTAGCTGCCACATGTACAACCACAAGCTACCACATCCTACAGCCACTAGCCACTAGTTACTACAGCCACTAGCTGCCACATGTACAACCACTAGCTATCACATCCTACAGCCACTAGCTACCACAGCCACTAGTTACTACAGCCACTAGCTACCACATCCACTAGTAACCATAGCCACTAGATATATTACAGCCACTAGCCACAAGATACTACAGCATGTAGAGCCCTAGCTACTACATCCCTACAGCCACTAGCTACCACACATAGTTACTACAGCCACTAGCTATCACATCCAATAGATACTACAGCCACTAGCCACTAGATACTATAGCCACTAGCTACCACAGCCACTAGCTACTGTAGCCACTAGATACTACCGCCACTAGCTACCACAGCCACTAGCTACCATACCCACTAGATACTAGCCCTACCACAGCCACTAGCTACCATACCCACTAGATACTAGAGCTACTACATTCACTAGACACCACAGCCCCTAGCTGCCACAGCCCATAGCTGCTACAATAGCAAACACAGCCACTAGCTACCACAGCTCCTAGCTGCTACAGCCTCTAGCTGCCACACTAGCTACCAAAATCCCTAGCTGAGACACTAGCTACCACATCCACTATCTACCATAGCCCCTAGCCACTAGCTGGCCTACTGTGATGGAAGTTCAGCAAAAGAGAAAATGAGGGGAAGAGGAAGTAGAAAACAAAACAACACCAGCAGAACAATCAAGACAGTCGTGAAACAGAACCACTACTGCAACAAGGCCCACCTCGAACAGCAGCTGGCTCCCACACTACAGGAACTTGTTCTGTCCCTTACAGTTCCCAGTAAGGCACAAAACATTACATCTGTTACTACTCTGGTTTAAGTTACATGGTGTAACAAAACTACTCTGATTCATGTCACATGGTGTAACAAAACATGCGCTGTTACTACTCTGATTCATGTCACATGGTGTAACAAAAAATGCGCTGTTACTCCTCTGGTTTATGTCACATGGTGTAACAAAACATGCCCTGCAAAACATGGGAAGTATCACTTACCGATGGTAGTAGGTGTGTAGTAGCCGGTGGAGGTGAATAAGGTGTACTGCCTGGTACTGGTCTGCCGCACTGACCTTCGAGACACAGACTAGCATTAGGACAGGAAGAGATAGAGGGGAAGAAAAATGAAACAAAGAAGTTCACCAACTACGGTTAAAAATGGCTGTTAAGAAGATTGCTTGTAGCATCAATCAGCAGATTGAAATTTTGAATATGAATATTCAAATATTAAGCAGCCTCTTCGGCACCGGACACTCTTGGATATGAATATTCAAACCTGAGCAGCCTTTTAGGTGCCGGGCACACTTGGATATGAATCCTTCCCCTCTTGGAGACATTGAAGAGCAATACACATGACCCAACACTCATACATTAATAGTTATAATTTTCCTGCTTGAAGAATAAATGTTGAAGAATAAATGTTCAATGAGGCATAGGGTGGGGTGCAGGAAATCCTATAGTTTACAACTAGGTAGTTATTGGTTACCTCAGCAACAACTTTTGTCTCCGTCCAGAACACTATAACTCTATCCAAAGACTATGCTGTGTATAAGACGAGTAAGGGAAGGTGAGTAAGGGAGGGTGAGTAAGGGAGGGCGAGTAAGGGAGAGTGAGTAAGGGAGGGTGGGTAAGGGAGGGTGAGTAAGGGAGGGTGAGTAAGGGAGGGTGGGTAAGGGAGGGTGAGTAAGGGAGGGTGGGTAAGGGAGGGTGAGTAAGGGAGAGTGAGTAAGGGAGAGTGAGTAAGGGAGGGTGGGTAAGGAGGGTGAGTAAGGGAGGGTGAGTAAGGGAGGGTGGGTAAGGGAGGGTGAGTAAGGGAGGGTGGGTAAGGGAGGGTGAGTAAGGGAGGGTGAGTAAGGGAGAGTGAGTAAGGGAGAGTGAGTAAGGGAGGGTGAGTAAGGGAGGGTGAGTAAGGGAGGGTGAGTAAGGGAGGGTGAGTAAGGGAGGGCGATTTAGGGAAGGTTAGCTAGGAGGGATGGAGGATGAGCATGTCACTGAGTATGTGTACGAGGCTAGCTAGGAGGGATGGTGGATGGATATGGATCACTGAGTGTGTGTACCAGGCTATATAGCTAGGAGGGATGGTGGATGGTTAACTGTTCTAGAGCAGAGCCTGGAGAGTGTTGTAGGTGGACACCACATCTATTAGTGTTCAATGGAGGAACACTGACTCTCGAGAAGGAGGAGACATAGTCACCATCAATGCTTAACAAATATACAATAGAACCATCAGTGAAGCAGGTGCTTAAAAAATAGAGGCTAGAACCAAGAGTGAAGTAGGTGCTTTAACAAATAGAGGCTAGAACCAACAATGAAGTAGATGCCTAACAAATAGAGAATAGAACCATCAGTGAAGTAGGTGCCTAACAAATAGAGAATAGAACCATCAGTGAAGTAGGTACTTAACAAATAGAGGCTAGAACCAACAGTGAAGTAGATGTTTAGAACCAACAATGAAGTAGGTGCATAACAAATAGAGACTAGAAGCAACAGTGAAGTGGGTGCTTAACAAATAGAGGCTAGAACCAACAGTGAAGTAGGTGCTTAACAAATAGAGGCTAGACCCAACAGTGAAGTAGGTGCTTAACAAATAGAGACTAGAACCAACAGTGAAGTAGGTGCTTAACAAATAGAGACTAGAACCAACAGTGAAGTAGGTGCTTAACAAATATTAGGTACTTGATACAGGCACCTGCTTTTAACAGCCACTCCTACCACATATTTTAAACTTGCACTACTCAGCTATCAATAGACAAGGCACAAACTGAATATCCAGTAGGGAAGTAGGCCAGTGCATATTGGGGAGCAGCGGCTCTCCCTGTATTGGCTGGACCCCTATTTTTAAATTACGGAACCCTAAAAAAACAAAGTAAACTCATTTGGCAGCTTCTTAGCCGTCTAAATGGTCATTTCCCTTCATTTTGACCCCCAAAACACTTTGAGCAAGTGCCTTGAGTCCTTCATGAAGGGCAGTCCAAAAATCATTACAAAATGTGACTTATCTTCAAGATCTTGGATCTATCCACTTTACCCCCACACATAACTTAGCATACAATATGACTATTCGTCATAATTTTACTATCAAAAGACTTCAAACTGTCCAATGCATCGCAAGATTAATCTGTTTCTTACTTCAGCAAAACACTGGAAGATCGGTACAAGTCTATCGGTGCCATAAACACGCTTGTGTATGTGCAACATTGAGTCTAGCTGAGCTGAGTCAGCAAGCAGCTCCATGTTTGTGAGTTGGTTTCCTCAGAAGCTTACTTCTGTGACATTAGTTAACAGCACAGACCTTTAACAACACCGGGGGAACGCTTGTATTTTTTTTTTTTTAACTTGCGGTTACAACTTGAGAGCTCCATAGATTCTGCAAACGTCATGGTATGGACTTGATATATAGCTCAAAAGATAGGTCTCTCTGTGTGCTCTCTTTTGATACTAAAATATGTTTCATAGGTATAACTATAGGCAAGTTACTAGACTCTAAATTGGAGGGACCTAAAAAACCTGAATCCCTGCAACCTCCACCAAAATAACTCCAGATTGCTAAGTCCAAAAAAATTGAAATTGGTATGAGTGGCTAGAGGAAGGCCTAGAGCATGCAACAACCTTTTTCATTAGGCGTTAAAATTTTAGTACATAGTCAAGCGCGTGGGTGGGAAATTGAGGCTGTATTGGCACATGAAAGGCAACCTAGTGCTGTGAATGTACTTGCATGTACTGAAACTGACGTCAGGCTAATGTTGTATGCATAGCTGCCACTAGGTAAGGGGTATAACATCTATTAGGCTACAGGGTCAACTCTCACCGCCGAATTAGCCTCTGGGTATGCTCTGATGAAGAACGTGTAGACAGCATCATGACAGAGAGGGGCGTTCCTATAATCACTCTGCCGATCATTTGGGGAATTCTTTCCCGGAGACTCCATTCCGATCACAAAACTCTCCGGAGGTAGCAAGTTCCGTCCAAACTCGCTGGTGATGTAGGCCCTGGGTGTGTGCTGCTGCTCATTGCAGAAGTTGTCGTTGTAGACATCGAAGTCGTTGATGGATTTGTAACGTTCGTCAGGGTTCCGAAGGTCACTTATGGTCTGGCCTAGTGGGATGAGGACCACCACAACGTGGAAGTGACTGCAAGAGAGTGAGGGTGTGTCAATTACGTCACACTCCATTTAAAGGAACCTCCACAGCCTCCTTTATATGCACACTATACTACCAGCTATTACAGTCTGCCCTTGTGTTAGGTTAGCTCATGCACTGCAACACTCATGAGGATTTCTGATCATATTTGATCAGCAACAATAATATGTATTGGGGGAAGTTGGCAATCCCTATGGCTCGACCCCATCATAAAATGGCGGACGTCAAATTAATGCAAAAAAAAGAAAGTTTATATCTCGGCTAAAACTCACTTTGGCTACTGCCTAGTACCCTAAACAATGATCTGGGCTGTTTTAGCCACAGAAACACTTCCAGTGTGCTTGGAATCCTACAATAAAAAGGTTACAAACCAGTGCCCCCCTGAACGGTTTTTAAAAACATTTATATCTATTTCTACTTTTACACTCATAATTGCGTACAATATGTTCATTCGTCAAAATTACCTCAGAAAACTCCTAGTGCATTATAGCGACTTATCATGCACAAAAGTCGGTAACGGTTCATCCACACAATAAACATGACTTTGTATGTACAGTATCGAAGCTATCTGAGCTGGTCAGCAGACAGCTACATGTTATTGCTGAGAGAGTTGGTTTCCCAGAAGCTTATTCTTGTGGCTATAGATTATTAGTGGTTTGTTGTATTTCTAGTTATAACTTTTTTTATAAGAATAAATTTCTCAAACTGTTCAAATGGAAGTACATGTACAATAAACTGCAGTTTTCTATAAGAATTCAGCTCCATTGAAGTAAGCAATCAAAAGCAACGCAGTGCTATGTCGCTATATGTCTACAGCAAAACTTGCAGAAAATAAATCCATCCAGGAGATTCTCCTTGCTCAAGAGTGAAGGAATTCAGATTGATTCCTGGTAAGCATAGGTGCCTGTGCTGCTTTCCACCCAAGAAGAACTTCCAGAAATAGTGGCAGAAGCCGGGAAGAGATGCATTCATGAAGGTAGTTGCGATCAGCAGCCAAACAATTTTTTTTAAATTTTGCTCATTCTCCCCAACCAAACGGAAGTAAAGTTTTGTATCTATTTTAACCGATTAAACGCCGTAAGCGCCATATGGCGCGAGACCTTACATCCTTCGCCACACAAAAATATATAAAATGAACCGTTACGAGCTAACAGCCCCGGTTGGGTTATGCACATGCCTAGTAGACTAGAGAACGTCACAAAAATGATTATTTCCGGTTGATGCATCGTGCAACAAAAATCCTGCGGTTGAACGCCATTTTTGTTGGTCGAGCTTTTTTTTTTAAACTGCTCAAAGATGCTCTCCTGTGAGGACGTTATTTCTCAACTTTTAGCCGACGATTCTGGCGATTCTGGGTCAGATTCATTTGGGGAAGAAGGTGAAGACATCTATGCATACCGAGGAAACACTCTGGACCAGTTGCTCTAAGAGAAGAGGCGTGCTTGGATGGACTTCTCGATTGTAAGTTTCTTCTAACTTTAGCGCTTCATAGCCTTTGTTTACCATAGTCAACTGAGAGTGTACTATTGCCAAATACTAGCTTATTCTGTTGGTATTCCAAATTCAGACGGGATAGTTATAGAAAAAAAGTTATAGCTAAGAGTGTAGGTTGGAGTTGTTGAGTTGTTGATTTTCATTTGAATTTGAATTTACAAATGTTGACCACAAACTTGATATATATATCTTGTTTTTCCCACCCTCCCCACTACTTTTCCTACAGCATCAGATGATGAGAGTGGAGATGAGGCATCTATGACTCCTTTTGTTACATTGGAGGATGAGGAAGCCTTGCCTGAAGTCTCTACAGGGCGTAGGAACACGACTGGTGCTGGAGTTGTGCGAGGGAGAGGCGGGCGAGGGAGTACTGGCCGAGGGAGAGGCGGGCGAGGGAGTACTGGCCAAGGGGGAAGCAGCTCAAGTGGTAGTGGAGTCGTAAGTGTTGCTAGTGGTCCTCCAAAAGGTACTGGTAGTAGGCGGGCCAGAGGTTATAGGCGTGTGCGAGCATCTGGCACTGGTTCTGTCCGAGCATCTGGCACTGGTTCTGCCCAAGCATCTGGCACTGGTTCTAGGCTAACTGAGGTCACAGGTAAGTGGGAAATAAAGGAGCCAACTCCTTTGAAATTGGACTATACAGCAACAGCTGGTCCAACTTCTTCATTGCTTGGTGCATCAAGTACATTTTTAGATGCATTTTACCTTTTTTTAACTCTTGAAGTGTGGGAACTCCTAGTAGCAGAGACGAACAGTTACGTTTCTAGGATGGCTAGTCTCTCCAGGCCATGGGTAGATACTAATATAGAGGAAATGAAAGCTTTTGTAGGAATGTTGATAATAATGGGAGTTTCCACACTTCCATACTTAGAATTGTACTGGTCCACTAATCACTCGGATTTGTCTGGATCTTTGGTTCGTAAAGTAATGCCTAGGACTCGGTTTTTGGAGCTAATATGTTATGTACATGTAAATTCTATTGATGGTTTGTTGGTTACAAAGGGTAACCTGAATTATGATCGGCTTTATAAGGTAAGGAAGTTATTAGATTTGATTACTCCTAAGTTTGAGAGTGAATATACTTTGCATCAAGAGCTTAGTATTGATGAAGCTATGATTCCCTTTCAAGGTAGGCTTGGCTTCAAACAGTATATGAAGGACAAACCAATAAAATGGGGGATAAAAATGTTTGTCCTTTGTGATGCTAGGAATGGGTACATTTATCGGTTGCAGATTTATACAGGTAAGAACGTGGAAGTAGTTGATAAAACTGGTTTGTGTAGTAGAGTTGTTTTAGATTTGTTAGAAGGATTAGAACATAAGAACTTCCATGTGTACATGGACAATTATTATACTAGTCCTAATTTATTTCAAACGCTTACAAGTAAAGGCTTTGGTGCATGTGGTACAGCTAGGTATACTAGGAGGAACTTTCCTCCAGATTTAGTAACAAAAGCTTCGATTAGAAATAGAGGTTATTATGATTATAGGTCTAACGGTGCACTCCTGGCTTTAGTTTGGGTAGATAAACGGTCAATCTACATGATAACTAATATACATCCCGCGGAAAATAATTTAGTACCTCCTACTGTAAAAAGGCGCAAAATTGATGGTTCTAGAGAGGATCTGCCATGTCCCCCATGTTTGCCTGATTATCAGTCATTCATGAGAGGTGTGGACAGAGCAGATCAGAGAATAGGCTACTATAATTTGGGTAGAAAGTCTAGGAGATGGTGGAAAAGGTTTTTTTCGTATTTGATAGAAGCTTGTTTATTGAATTCATTTATTTTGTTTTCTTCTGTCCGAGCTCCAATATCAGTAAGGAAGGGTAATTATCTAGAAGCTAGGATTGTTCTAGCTAAATCTTTGATTGGTTCTTTCTCTTCTCGGCAGCGTGCAGGTCAACGTTGTAGTCAGGCAAATAGTCAGCTAGATCGCCTCAATTTAAAACTAGGTCATTTCCCACAGTGCTGTGCAAAGAAGCGCTGTGTAGTTTGCATTTGTAAAGGTTACAGGCATGAGGCAAGGTCCCAGTGTTGTTTTTGTAAGGTTCCTTTGTGTGGTGGATCAACAGGCCGTGACTGTTTTCGTAAATACCATACCTTGGTGGACTATCAGTAATGTTTATGCACCCCCTGCTCCTTTCTGTGCTTCTCTCTTGTTCCCTGCTCCTTCGTCTACTTCTCTCTTGTTCCCTGCCCCTTCGTCTACTTCTCTCGTTCCCTGTCCCTTCGTCTACTTCTCTCGTCTCTCCAGTATTCAAGTGTTATTCTTATCCTGGTATCTCATGTTTGTGTAGAATAAAAACATGGTGAAATATCATGCCGGAGACCAAGCAAGCTATACCCAAGACTGAGCAAGTTCTACTCTACCCGTGACAGCAAGACCGGAGCTCTACCCAAGACACTCCCTTACATAATTGTGTTTTATATTATGGTTTTATTCTAGTATGTGTTAGCATTTTCACTCTCTTATAATTTGTTTTTTGTATTATTATTTGTTAGCATTTTGATGGGGAAAGCAACCCACTGGCTTTGCATATGGTAGAGGGTTTGTAAATAGATGCTCCATCTTGTGTTGGCATTATAATGTGTGTATAATAGTGTGAAAATATGAAAATATTCACCCCCAAGAAGATGACAAGGTTTTATAATGCTGGTTAGTTCTGCCCAGTTGGTAAGGAAGGCTCGATTTTTTTACAGGAAGTAGAGCTATCATGTGGCTTAATATGACCCAAGTTTCATGGGTGGAGTCCCTGCAGAACGGAAGATATAAAAATAATAAGTAAAATACCTCGTTAATTCATGAATAATTTGCCCGCGGGTATATACTAGGAATACGGCGTGTAATCGGTTAAATCAAGAGAGCATTCTATTGGGCATCGACATATGAAGAATGGGAGTCTAATACAAATTCTTCAATTTAATATCAATCTTCCCCCAAACGATGTCCGAGTTTGCACCACACGATACTTATGGCAGTTAACATCCATGTATCTGTGTGTATATATGTACTTTAGTACTAAGCATGGTAAATAATAGCATCTGTGATGGTTAGTTCTGGAGTTGTCCTGAGTAACTCCTTGTAGTGGGCTACTTGACCAAAAACATTTTTTAATTTGAAACACGATAAAAATGGCTAAAGAAGTATTTCTCAAAAAAAAAATTAAACTAAATTGTAGAACACAAACTTTACAAGACCTTTCACTAATAAAAAATATCTGTACTGTATAGGTAAAGGGTCCTCTAAATGTTTGTGGTAAATTCTTTATTTCTTTGACAAGTGAATACAGTAGTTCTGTTTTTAAATAATAACAACTTTTTCTTTCGCACACAACACACACACACTATACCTAGCTCTGGTGCAGGATGCTTGCACTAGATATATTTGGATATACCTATATAGCTCTCTGGTGCTGGATTCCTGCACTATGTAGAATATGAACAAGCAAAGCACGAGAACTTAGGTTATCCATGATACTTACCAGTAGTGCTCTTTAATCATAGCACTTGAGCTCCATGTGAAGCCTATAAAGCTTTAGCTATACCTGATGCTACTTGATTCCTCCATTATACCTGATGCTACTTGATTCCTCCATTATACCTGATGCTACTTGATTCCTCATTATACCTGATGCTACTTGATTCCTGCATTATACCTGATGCTACTTGATTCCTACATTATACCTGATGCTACTTGATTCCTCATTATACCTGATGCTACTTGATTCCTCATTATACATGATGCTACTTGATTCCATATTATACATGATGCTACATGTACTTGATTCTTCCATTATACCTGATGCTACTTGATTCATCCATTACATCTGATGCTACTTGATTCCTCATTATACTTGTTGCTACTTGATTCCTGCATTATACCTGATGCTACTTGATTCCTGCATTATACCTGATGCTACTTTATACCTGATGCTACTTGATTCCTCATTATACATGATGCTACTTGATTCCTCATTATACCTGATGGTCCTTGATTCCTCATTATACCTGATGCTACTTGATTCTTCACTATACCTGATGCTACTTGATTCCTCATTATAACTGATGCTACTTGTTATATCTGATGCTACTTGATTCTTCATTATATCTGATGCTACTTGATTCGTAGATTCTTCATTATACCTGATGCTACTTGATTCCCATTATAACTGATGCTACTTGATTCCTCATTATACCTGATGCTACTTGATTCCTACATTATACATGATGCTACTTGATTCCTACATTATACATGATGCTACTTGATTCCTCATTATACCTGATGCTACTTGATTCCTCAGAAAGACTCCCTAATTGTGCACTGATGCATCCATTGTAAAGGTTGACACTTTTCTTTTCTTGTGTTTGGTGATCTCAGGAAATCTCATCTGGTTTGACCACATCACTCCAGTGTGTTGCAAGTTGATGGAACTTATAGCGTTACCTCACCACAATTTCAGCTGGGCAAACAAGAAGTGCCTCTTCCTATCTGTAGGGGGCCCACATCCTTTCTACCCCAGACAAGCGTTACATCTTGGATCCTCATTAGTCATCAGAAAGTACATTGATCAGCTTGAGAGGGTCCAGTTATTTGCTGCCATTGATCAGCTTGAAGGGTCCAGTGTTTGAGAGATTAAAATGGGTTGGAGGTAGGGTGGAGGCTCAAAACATAAAATTCTGTATTTTGAGCTTCTCGTTAAAACCAAATTCTATTATATATATTGCTGGAATAAATTTCAAGTGACCATCTCTTATGGTATGGGAGAGACTAAACTGCTTGAAACATACTAGAAGTGACATGGCAATACCTTGCAAGACTAATAGTCCCTCAACTAGAAAGACATTCTGTAGCATTTTGTATGGCATAATCTCAATTTTTTACCTCCCATGAACACCACCCCCTCCTCAATATTTGAACCCCACCCCCCCTTGTTAATCTTTAAGAATGCATACATTCCTGGCCGAAATTTAATGTCATCATTTTTCATACTTACTGGAATTCAATGACATAATCTCCCTCCACTCAGACTTAGGCACTTAGCTATATATATATCCTGGTGATTTAGATTACTATTAGTTTACTGTTGTATGAGCCTTAGGTTTTGTGCTTCCCTTTGTGTTATTCCACTTCCTCTTTCTGTTTTAGGGCCACCTTCGTATCAGCTAAGGAGAGCTGCTGGTGTCTCTCCTAATGAGGTGCATTCAATTCATTGGGAGACTGATTCTAGTTGATTCCACTCACTCTACCTGATACGTCCATTCCTTTCTGAGAAGACGGTCAGCTGAAGTGTATACGTCCGTGGGTCAGAACTAAGAGGAACAGCCACAACTGTAGGAGGCTGTGGAGGAGGGGGAGGAGCCGCTGCATACATCAACAGAAAAAAATGGTGACAAACTTGAATGACGACTTGCTGCCACACAGTTCAGCATAGTAACAACACAAACACAACCAACTGGCTTCAATCTTACTAGAAAAATGAAAAAAATAATAAAAAAATAATTAAAAAATATGGACTCTGTTTAAAAATATTGAAAGAAGAGTTCATAGAAAGAGCTGGTTGTGAAGTACAATATACAAGGGCTTAGATGATGTTCAAACTTGGTTACCTAGAGGACCAGTAAAACAACAACAGCAACAACAAAATCACAAACAAATGTGGCTGTTCCCTGTTCCAAGCATATGAACAGGGAGGGAAGAGCAGAAAACTCATTGAAGAAAACGAACCAAAAAAACACTCCGAGATTCATACTGGTTGATTTGAAGCTGTGTGCTAGCAAAATGTAATGTGTTTGAAGGTAAAAATCAGGAATGAGGGCTGTCAATATTATGGCCAAATATCACATGAAAAGTGATTTGCTCATGTAACTATTGAAAGCCTCAGCTATAGATAAACACATAATATACTCCTTTTCTAATTAAGTGAATTTTCAGCAAAACATCTAGAGCAATATTGTAGAGTAATAAACTCACACGGTTGTGTTATTCCCATTGCTAGATTAGAGAACATGCCCACACCATTGTTCTCCACTGCTCCATTGACAGCTGCCACTCTGATACTATACGTAGTGCCAGGAGTGAGGCTCTCCAACACAACCTGCCACCTGATGCCACTGGCAATCCCAGTCTCAGAAAAATTGAATGACACCAAGTTTGTGTCAGAGAAACTGGCCTCATACTCCTTGGAACCATTGTAACTCACCTGTATATAGCAGAGATCATGTGATATATTAGCTCATAGGGTTAGGAGAGACAGTATAACATGTGATTAACAGCATGTTCTTCTTGGCCGGCGTAGCCTTAGATACAGAGCTGATGAGTACAGCAGATGGAAACACAAGTACAAATATATATAAAGAGGAAGAGAGGAGGAATTGTCTGATGACAAATGGTCAGGCAGACGTGTATATAATTATGTACAATGTTGTATCTCTAGAGGTATATGCTTTTAGTGCCAATCCATAGAGCCTTCACCACATGGATATCTTTGAAACCTTGAACACCAGCATTGAGGATCAGAAAAACCAGGCAGCTGTCGTAGTGTCTCTCAAACTTCACATTGCTGGTAGAAACATTGCTATAACCCCCAGCTAATTAATACTTTATTGCAACCAATGTGGAAGAGCCTTAGGAAATTACTCTAATGCAACTCATAGGTCTATGGCAATGCCAGTCAGTTCTGAAATAAAAAGTAATCATTTCTATAGTTCTGTAACACCTTATGTAGTTCAGCATGTCGTTATTTTCAGTGCTTTCATGACATCTGTCATTCAGAGATCAGTGACTTACTCTGTATTGCGTGATAATCCCATTGCTGGTCTGTGGAGGCATTCCAACCACAGTGAGTGTGGTGGTGGATGTTGCAGACACAGAGACACCAAGAGGAGGAGTCGATGCTAGCATGAGAACAGCAAATGGAACTATTATGTTCAAGTCAATTATAATTTTTTACAGAGTTACTAGCAGGTTGTAACTCCCCCCCCCCCCCCCCTACCCCCCAGTTGTAACTGTAACCCCCCACCACGAGTTGTAACCACACGGTTATCAAAACCACCCCTCCAATAGAAACCTACCTCCAGTAGTAACTGTATCGCCACACCCCCAATAGTACCTCTACCTCCAACAGTAACTGCACCTCCATCAGTGACTGTGTCAAATTAATAGCGAGGAACTTTTTTTCTTCATTAGAATCCAGGCAAAGAAAAGCTACACCAGACTAGGTATAGAATAAACTTGCACCAAAGGAATCTAACTAGGAGCACTTCCTTTCTTAACCCTTTCACCGTTGACTTTATTTTGAAAAATTACAAAAAATTGACTTGCATAGACATATGCAATGCTATTTCAGCAAAGGTTGACTAAAGTCCTTAGCAACCATAGTTCACATGAAAGCCCTTATAATGACCAACATTGTGGTAACCTACAGTTGCCATAGAAACAAACCACGATGTCATGAATCTAATTAGAAGTTTTGAGTTCTGGTTTCACAGATAATTAACAATTGTAGTAATATGATCTATGTACGTGCACACACGTATATGGCCTTATTTCATTTCCCCCTCTAGTATGGTATATAATCAAGGTGTTTTCAGCCACTCAGACAGTGAAGGAGGCTTGATAAGATACTGGCCAGAATACAAGAAGACATCATTGTGCCACACTACCATACACTATACACTACACACACTACCACAATGTAATGTATAGACACCATCTAGGAATATATATTTTCACATTTCATTTACTCTTATAACACTTGGTACACAATGTATGTATCATCAAACATGACTGGTACAAGAAGCCATTGAGGTATCCAAATGAATACTGGAAGTTACTTGACTACGTGTACTCAGACGTCCAAGTTGACTACTCCTAGCTCTACTACTGCCTCTAGTTCTGCGACTACGCTGACCAACAGGCCTTGAATGAGTATGAACCGAAGGAAAAGAACTCCACAAGAAGTGGCTTTGAGGAAGGGTGACAGTGAAGGGGTTGGTTGCACCATACCTAAAAAGATTATGTCAACATAAACAAAAAGTATTGCCTCCTCGACCTAATGAATTTATATATGACGAAAGAACAGCTAAACAATTCTATCCAGAACATGCTTTACTTGCTAGCTACTTAGCTAGCAAGTAAACAAAACTCACTGGCATAGTCTTCTTCGTCACTGCTAGACTCTCCTCCGCCCAAACAGACTATCGAGCGGCACCGCTCTCGCCAGAAAATTGTCCAAAAATTATCTCCCACCCATCGATAGCACAATTTCAGGATCAATGCTACTCTTCCCAAGTTAGGAATAGATTACTTCACCTTCCTCGCTGCTACTTTCGTCCTCTGATAGGACGTAGTCGTCGTCTTGAATCCTAGAAAGAACTTGGTCTAAAGTTAGTCTGACCGTCATTTCCAACTTATGAACGGTCAGCGATTTCAATTTTACTTTACCTTAGTTACCGAACCCGTACGGCTCTAATATTCGGCAAGTACGTAGAGCAAGAATTGAGCTATTTTTTGATATTTGTATCTTAATTTACAACCGAACGATTGATTTTTTAATGATTTTTCACCGATAATTATGTGGTTTGGACGTATATATACGCTTATGACGGTGAGTGGGTTAAAGATGAGTGAATTCAATGTTTCTAGAGGCCAGAAATCCCTCGAAGGGCCAATCTGGGATTGCGATTGACAGCCAATTTTTTCCCAAAGTAATTGTCATATAGTAGCCACACCTTCCAATATAAATGGCAGGTAGATTGGACTGAAATAATTAGAAACCATGGTTCCTACTAGAGCATACATGTTATGTATGTAAAGTTCGTGGGCTAAGCTTCTGTAATGGCGTGACAATGTTGGTGGTCATTTTGACCAACCTTGAGAGATTTTTATAGTCATTGTGCCATCTACAATATATATATATTTCTGGATTTACACAATTCTGATAATAAATACTTTGTGTGTGTTATACATGTATATATATACACACACACACAGGAATATATACATATATATATATATATGTTGCTTCATGCAGAGAGGGGGAGAATGGTGCCCTGGAATATCCTTTTGATCCCCCCTCCCCCCCCTCCCACACCAAAGTCCAGTCCCCTTACCAAGCATTTTAAAATCACAATAATAGAGTTACAAAGTCATAAGCCTATTGGGTATAAAAATATATATACATCAAAGATCTCATCAATTATTAACTTTACTTTAACACAGGAAAGCTCAGCTTAGCTTGAACCTCTCCCTTTTTCGAAGAGTAATAATAAAATAACTCCACAAGTTATGCATCGTCCGAATCTATACGCTCTCTGCACATTAATGCTTAACCAAAGATGATAACAAGAAGAGTGGATTAGACAGAAAGGGTACACCTTCTCTTCCTAACTCCAATATCTTTAGAGAATGTATCTACTTCATCACATAGATGCTCTAGTCTTCATCAGGAATAGGCTAGATGCTCTAGTCTTTAGCAGGAATAGGCTAGTTGCTGCAGGAATAGGCTAGATGCTCTCATCTTCATCAGGAATAGGCCAGATGCTCTAGTCATCATAGGAATAGCTCTCGTCTTCATCAGGAATAGGCTAGATGCTCTAGTCTTCATCAAGAGTAGGCTAGATGCTCTAATCTTCATCACAAATAGGCTAGATGCTCTAGTCTTCATCAGGAATAGGCTAGATGCTCTAGCCTTCATTAGGAATAGGCTAGATGCTCTAGTCTTCATCAGGAATAGGCTAGATGCTCTAGTCTTCATCAGGAATAGGCTAGATGCTCTAGTCTTCATCAGGAATAGGCTAGATGCTCTAGTCTTCATCAGGAATAGGGCAGACGCTCTAGTCTTCATCAGGAATAGGCTAGATGCTCTAGTCTTCAGCAGGAATAGGCTAGATGCTCTAGTCTTCATCAGGAATAGGGCAGACACTCTAGTCTTCATCAGGAATAGGCTAGATCTGCAGGAATAGGCTAGATGCTCTCATCTATATCAGGAATAGGCCAGATGCTCTAGTCATCATAGGAATAGCTCTCGTCTTCATCAGGAATAGGCTAGATGCTCTAGTCTTCATCAAGAGTAGGCTAGATGCTCTAATCTTCATCACAAATAGGCTAGATGCTCTAGTCTTCATCAGGAATATGCTAGATGCTCTAGCCTTCATTAGGAATAGGCTAGATGCTCTAGTCTTCATCAGGAATAGGCTAGATGCTCTAGTCTTCATCAGGAATAGGCTAGATGCTCTAGTCTTCATCAGGAATAGGGCAGACGCTCTAGTCTTCATCAGGAATAGGCTAGATGCTCTAGTCTTCAGCAGGAATAGGCTAGATGCTCTCATCTTCATCAGGAATAGGCCAGATGCTCTAGTCATCATAGGAATAGGCTAGATGCTCTCGTCTTCATCAGGAATAGGCTAGATGCTCTAGTCTTCATCAAGAGTAGGCTAGATGCTCTAGTCTTCATCAGGAGAATAGGCTAGATGCTCTAATCTTCATCACAAATAGGCTAGATGCTCTAGTCTTCATCAGGAATAGGCTAGATGCTCTAGCCTTCATTAGGAATAGGCTAGATGCTCTAGTCTTCATCAGGAATAGGCTAGATGCTCTAGTCTTCAGCAGGAATAGGCTAGATGCTCTAGTCTTCATCAGGAATAGGGCAGACACTCTAGTCTTCATCAGGAATAGGCTAGAAGCTCTAGTCTTCATTAGGAATTGGACGACGATGATGCTCGTCACTGTAGACTTCGCCATTTCAGCGACCATTGTCTTTCTAGTAGAGTAGCAATAGACGCAGCCTTGCTAGCAAAGAGCTTGTAATAGCTTATAAGTTGCATTCTTGTGCGCAAACACAAACTCGCATTAGTAATGTGAATTGTGCATGTTAGCTATCGAGCCTGAAGAGCTTAAGTCCCTCAACGGAAAAACAAACAAAAAAAACACTCAAATTTCTCAGCACATGTTGACTCACAGTCCTGGTCTGTCTGTACTGGCTCAGACTCTTGGCTCTCGTCGCTGCACCCAATCACATTACAGGACATGACCCTCAAGGAGTAGCGAGTAAACGGTAGCACCAAACCTCCTCCGTCGCTGACGTTAACCGTGTAAGACCCTCCCATGGTGAGTTCTACCTCACTGACAGAGGGGCTTGCCACTTGAGTGAAGTTCGAGCTTGTGTTGATGTTTCTTATGTCAATGGTGAAGTTAATAACTGGACTGTTCCCAACAAATGCAGATGTCCATGTCAGAGAAATCGAGAGTGGCCCGGCAGCAGTTGCAGTGATGTTCACCGGAGCATCGGGACGCTCTAAAGAACAGAATAACTCATAAAACAACTATCATATACTAATTTAGATACACTTTCCATGCCTTACCTAACACGATGAGAGTAACCGGACCAGACACACTCGTGTTGGTGCTGGTCAGAGGGAATCCATTGGTGGCAGTGCATGTGTAAGTGTCTGTATCCTCTCGTGCAACACCCTCAAAGTAGAGCACACCTACCACTCTGAGCTCATCCGAGGAAATGAAAGTGTCCACATCTAATCCATTCATCCTGATCAGCTCAGAAATGCTGCCTTCAAATCCACTGCCCTCAAAATCATTTGTTACATTGCCGTCAATGCAGGTGGGAGTCAGAAGCGGAGAGAAGCTAAAAATGTTTAACCTGCTGGTGTTAGTTGTGGTTATATCAGTCCCATTTTTCTGCCATGTTATGTTGGGAATGGGAAAGCCACTGGCCTGGCAGAAGATGGCTACTGATCGGTTCAAGAGAGTTGCACTAGGATGCGAGATATTCACAACAACCGGGGTAACTGCATGGAGGTGGATGGAAGAAAATATTCTACATGACAAACCAGAGTAGCAATGGTTAGCATCATCTTAATCTACCGAACTGGCCACCAGAGTGCTAGTGACTCGAGTGACAACTCACCGTGAACTGTGAGGTTCCCACTCGATGAAACCATGCCTACGCTGTTAGCAGCAGTGCATGTGTACGTCCCACGGTCCTCGTAGGTCACATCACTCACAGTCAACCTCCCAAATAGCATTCCATTTCCGTCTCTGTCTATCAGGTACTTGTCAGTATCGTTATCGGCAGTAGTTATGATGGGGTCAAATATGTACCCAGTAGAGTTGGTATACGACCACGAAACATTGTGGTCAGGGAAGGCTATTGCCTCGCAGGAGAACACAGCATCACCGCTTCCATTGATGACAAACACATCCTGGGGACCACCCACAATCTGAGGAGGACCTGTGTGTAATACATGTTGCATTTAAATCTGAGAAGATGTCCCATGAATAAACCTAAGTATTGTATTCCAACAATACTATTGGTGATGTATGCTTGAGTGCTCACAAACACCCCCTCTGGAATGTAAGGAAACTCATCAACCATCAAAATTTCTTATATGGACTGGCACTGTTGTTCAATTATATACTAACTAATTTCAGGGGCATGTTATATCCCTCCATAAGCACAGTCTTGTGGACGTAGTACCACATACTGCTCATTGTACTAATAAAAACTGTGAACCTCCACATTAGCCAGAGAGTGAGTGTAATTAAACCCAACTTACCGTTTACGACTAAGTCAATGTAGTTGCTGCTCACCCCTGCTGGGTTGGTGGCCTCCAGGAAGTACCTCCCTTGATCAGTTTCCCTAACGTCTCCTATGGTCTGTACAACATTGCTAATTGTGAGAGTGAGACTGTCATTACTGAATGTAAGCATTGACGTTGAAGTCCTGTTCGTTAAGTTGGTGATCTCCTGGAACTCAGCAGAGCCAAACTCTGGAATTCCAGAAGATGCATTAGCCGTGTAGTACCACCGAAGGTCAGAGGTCTGGACGGCAGGAACAGCATTGTCAATAATAAATATTAGAATGGCGGAATCTTCTGTGTTAGCTGTGATGCGTTGGTCCTGAGGCACAACAACTGGGGGGACTGGACAAAGACAATATCAATCAATAGATGTTTTTATGTAATACAATAATTGACAGCCATTTTGCTTGTGTTTTGTTAGCAGTTATATCTATTTAACTTTAATGTTTTTGTCGAGAGTAAACTTTTTCAAACTGTTCCGAGTGCAAATACTGCAGCTTGGTTAAAAGAGTGAGCACCTTGTAGGTACACAAACATAAGCTGCACATCACTACATGTATGTCGCTCTATGTCTACAACAAACTTACACAAAGAAACACATCCAGGAGCAACTGCTTTCTCAGGAGGAAAAGGGATTCGGAGCTCGAGAAGAAGGGACTCACAAAGCAGTCAAGGTCAGGAAGAGACCATTCATGATGTCAGCTGTGATTGTGAGACATTAAAAATCTCCCTTCATTTTCCTCTCTTGCTCCCTCAAGCTGGAAGTAGTCATTATATATCTATAGAGCAGTCTTGGTATGTGCAGTTAAAAAAAAAATCGTAGCCGCGATATTTCTGAAAAAATTTCACCTATAGATGCCAATGGTGGTTGGTAAGTACCGCACAAACAGAATAAATGCAACACTAGGCATTATTAGTTATTTTATTGTTTATTGTTATTATTATTTTGTTATTATTATTATTATTAGTAGTAGTAGTAGTAGTAGTAGTAGTAGTAGTAGTATCATCGTCATTACCACTTATTATCATCATTACATTATTATTGATTACATTATTGTTGTTGTTGTTATTATTATTATTATTATTATTATTATTATTATTATTATTTATTATTATTATTATGTTATTATTAACATTATGTTATTATTATTATTATTATATTATTATTATATTATTATTATTGTTGTTGTTGTTATTATTATTATTATATTATTATTATATTATTATTATTATTATTATTGTTATTATTATTAGTATTATTATACATTTTCCATTAGACTAGCGCATGTGTCTATGTACCAACCTTGGACAAACAACTCAAACATCTCTGAAACTGTTCCCCCACTGGCCACATTGCTAGCTCTACAGCTGTAATTGGTAGCTGCATCATCAATGGTGGTCCCATTGATGGTTAGAGTTCTCATGGCCATGCCCAATGCTCTGAGAGGTGCAGAAATAATACGAATACTCAGAGTGATTCTCTGGTCTGAAGATGAATTCAGGTAAGTGTCTCCCCTGAACCACTGGATGAATGGAGGAGGGACACCAGTGGCAGTACACTGGAAGGTCACCCCATCAGTAGCATTTACAACATAGCGAACATCGCCACCAGGAAGAAATGTAGTGATGTTGGGGTTAACTGTACGAGAGAGAGAGATATTGCAAACATGACCACAAGGTGCGTGGGTTTTCACTCACCATATACTGTCAGAGATGCAGTTGCCGAAGTCGAGCGGTTGCCAGATCCAAACACACCATTGTCAGCATTGCACGAGTATTCTCCACTACTATACAATGATGTCATCGTAATATTTAATGTACTGACCAATAATCTCTCTCCTCTGCTGGTGTCTTCTGTGATGTTAGTGTCGTTTACCCCGGACACCAGAGTGGCACCATCAGGACTTGACCAGGTGATGTTCGGTCTTGGGAGACCAGAGGCAGTGCAGGAAAAAGTTGCAATGTTGGGAGATGTGACAGTTTGGTTCACTGGCAACTCTGTGATGTTTGCAGCCACTAGAGAGAAGAGTAAGTTGACCCAATAAAGTTAATTTCACACCTGCCATTTAGCACACTCATGCATAAACACACCACACACACACAACACACACACACACACACACAGCACACAACACACACCAAGTATGAATACACAGAAAACAAACTGTAACTGGCTTTTCTTGCCATTGGTTCAGTAAATGGCTTCAGTAAATGGCTAGTGCTTCTACACTGTGCAGACATTGTGTGTCACTGTGACAGTTCATAGGTTGGATACACTTTAGGCTCAGAAAAGCATCGGCTCTTCTACTTCCCCTGATATTAATAACAAACTATAATGGTTGACCGTACTATCAAGCCAACGAGACGTGCATTACTAAGCCAAGGAGACGTGCATTACTAAGCCAAGGAGACGTGCACAACTAAGGCAAGGAGACATGCACAACTAAGCCAAGGAGACGTGCACAACTAAGCCAAGGAGAAGTGCACAACTAAGGCAAGGAGACATGCACAACTAAGCCAAGGAGACGTGCACAACTAAGGCAAGGAGACGTGCACAACTAAGCCAAGGAGACATGCATAACTAAGCCAAGGAGACGTGCACAACTAAGGCAAGGAGACGTGCACAACTAAGCCAAGGAGACATGCACAACTAAGCCAAGGAGACGTGCAAAACTAAGCCAAGGAGACGTGCACAACTAAGCCAAGGAGACATGCACAACTAAGCCAAGGAAACGTGCACAACTAAGCCAAGGAGACATGCACAACTAAGCCAAGGAGACATGCATAACTAAGCCAAGGAGACGTGCACAACTAAGGCAAGGAGACGTGCACAACTAGGCCAAGGAGACATGCACAACTAAGCCAAGGAGACGTGCACAACTAAGGCAAGGAGACATGCACAACTAAGCCAAGGAGACGTGCACAACTAAGCCAAGGAGACGTGCACAACTAAGGCAAGGAGACATGCACAACTAAGCCAAGGAGACGTGCACAACTAAGCCAAGGAGACGTGCACAACTAAGGCAAGGAGACATGCACAACTAAGCCAAGGAGACATGCACAACTAAGGCAAGGAGACATGCACAACTAAGCCAAGGAGACGTGCACAACTAAGGCAAGGAGACGTGCACAACTAAGCCAAGGAGACATGCACAACTAAGCCAAGGAGACGTGCACAACTAAGCCAAGGAGACGTGCACAACTAAGCCAAGGAGACATGCACAACTAAGCCAAGGAGACGTGCACAACTAAGCCAAGGAGACATGCACAACTAAGCCAAGGAGACATGCATAACTAAGCCAAGGAGACGTGCACAACTAAGGCAAGGAGACATGCACAACTAAGCCAAGGAGACGTGCACAACTAAGCCAAGGAGACGTGCACAACTAAGCCAAGGAGACATGCACAACTAAGCCAAGGAGACATGCACAACTAAGCCAAGGAGACATGCACAACTAAGCCAAGGAGACGTGCACAACTAAGCTAAGGAGACATGCACAACTAAGCCAAGGAGACATGCATAACTAAGCCAAGGAGACGTGCACAACTAAGGCAAGGAGACGTGCACAACTAAGCCAAGGAGACATGCACAACTAAGCCAAGGAGACGTGCACAACTAAGCCAAGGAGACGTGCACAACTAAGCCAAGGAGACATGCACAACTAAGGCAAGGAGACATGCACAACTAAGCCAAGGAGACATGCACAACTAAGGCAAGGAGACGTGCACAACTAAGCCAAGGAGACGTGCACAACTAAGCCAAGGAGACATGCACAACTAAGGCAAGGAGACATGCACAACTAAGCCAAGGAGACATGCACAACTAAGGCAAGGAGACGTGCACAACTAAGCCAAGGAGACGTGCACAACTAAGGCAAGGAGACGTGCACAACTAAGCCAAGGAGACGTGCACAACTAAGGCAAGGAGACGTGCACAACTAAGCCAAGGAGACGTGCACAACTAAGGCAAGGAGACGTGCACAACTAAGCCAAGGAGACGTGCAAAACTAAGCCAAGGAGACGTGCACAACTAAGCCAAGGAGACATGCACAACTAAGCCAAGGAAACGTGCACAACTAAGCCAAGGAGACATGCACAACTAAGCCAAGGAGACATGCATAACTAAGCCAAGGAGACGTGCACAACTAAGGCAAGGAGACGTGCACAACTAGGCCAAGGAGACATGCACAACTAAGCCAAGGAGACGTGCACAACTAAGGCAAGGAGACATGCACAACTAAGCCAAGGAGACGTGCACAACTAAGCCAAGGAGACGTGCACAACTAAGGCAAGGAGACATGCACAACTAAGCCAAGGAGACGTGCACAACTAAGCCAAGGAGACGTGCACAACTAAGGCAAGGAGACATGCACAACTAAGCCAAGGAGACATGCACAACTAAGGCAAGGAGACATGCACAACTAAGCCAAGGAGACGTGCACAACTAAGGCAAGGAGACGTGCACAACTAAGCCAAGGAGACATGCACAACTAAGCCAAGGAGACGTGCACAACTAAGCCAAGGAGACGTGCACAACTAAGCCAAGGAGACATGCACAACTAAGCCAAGGAGACGTGCACAACTAAGCCAAGGAGACATGCACAACTAAGCCAAGGAGACATGCATAACTAAGCCAAGGAGACGTGCACAACTAAGGCAAGGAGACATGCACAACTAAGCCAAGGAGACGTGCACAACTAAGCCAAGGAGACGTGCACAACTAAGCCAAGGAGACATGCACAACTAAGCCAAGGAGACATGCACAACTAAGCCAAGGAGACATGCACAACTAAGCCAAGGAGACGTGCACAACTAAGCTAAGGAGACATGCACAACTAAGCCAAGGAGACATGCATAACTAAGCCAAGGAGACGTGCACAACTAAGGCAAGGAGACGTGCACAACTAAGCCAAGGAGACATGCACAACTAAGCCAAGGAGACGTGCACAACTAAGCCAAGGAGACGTGCACAACTAAGCCAAGGAGACATGCACAACTAAGGCAAGGAGACATGCACAACTAAGCCAAGGAGACATGCACAACTAAGGCAAGGAGACGTGCACAACTAAGCCAAGGAGACGTGCACAACTAAGCCAAGGAGACATGCACAACTAAGGCAAGGAGACATGCACAACTAAGCCAAGGAGACATGCACAACTAAGGCAAGGAGACGTGCACAACTAAGCCAAGGAGACGTGCACAACTAAGGCAAGGAGACGTGCACAACTAAGCCAAGGAGACGTGCACAACTAAGGCAAGGAGACGTGCACAACTAAGCCAAGGAGACGTGCACAACTAAGGCAAGGAGACGTGCACAACTAAGCCAAGGAGACATGCACAACTAAGCCAAGGAGACATGCACAACTAAGCCAAGGAGACATGCATAACTAAGCCAAGGAGACGTGCACAACTAAGGCAAGGAGACGTGCACAACTAAGGCAAGGAGACGTGCACAACTAAGCCAAGCAGACGTGCACAACTAAGCCAAGGAGACATGCACAACTAAGCCAAGGAGACGTGCACAACTAAGCCAAGGAGACGTGCACAACTAAGCCAAGGAGACGTGCACAACTAAGCCAAGGAGACATGCACAACTAAGCCAAGGAGACATGCACAACTAAGCTAAGGAGACGTGCACAACTAAGCCAAGGAGACGTGCACAACTAAGCCAAGGAGACAACTAAGCTGAAGGAACATGCACAACTAAGCCAAGGAGACGTGCACAACTAAGCCAAGGAGATGTGCACAACTAAGCCAAGGAGACGTGCACAACTAAGCCAAGGAGACATGCACAACTAAGCCAAGGAGACGTGCACAACTAAGCCAAGGAGACATGCACAACTAAGCCAAGGAGACATGCACAACTAAGCCAAGGAGACGTGCACAACTAAGCCAAGGAGACATGCACAACTAAGCCAAGGAGACATGCACAACTAAGCCAAGGAGACGTGCACAACTAAGCCAAGCAGACGTGCACAACTAAGCCAAGGAGACATGCACAACTAAGCCAAGGAGACGTGCACAACTAAGCCAAGGAGACGTGCACAACTAAGCCAAGGAGACATGCACAACTAAGCTAAGGAGACGTGCACAACTAAGCCAAGGAGACGTGCACAACTAAGCCAAGGAGACGTGCACAACTAAGCCAAGGAGACATGCACAACTAAGCTAAGGAGACGTGCACAACTAAGCCAAGGAGACATGCACAACTAAGCCAAGGAGACATGCACAACTAAGCCAAGGAGACGTGCACAACTAAGCCAAGGAGACAACTAAGCTGAAGGAACATGCACAACTAAGCCAAGGAGACGTGCACAACTAAGCCAAGGAGATGTGCACAACTAAGCCAAGGAGATGTGCACAACTAAGCCAAGGAGACATGCACAACTAAGCCAAGGAGACGTGCACAACTAAGCCAAGGAGACATGCACAACTAAGCCAAGGAGACATGCACAACTAAGCCAAGGAGACGTGCACAACTAAGCCAAGGAGACGTGCACAACTAAGCCAAGGAGACATGCACAACTAAGCCAAGGAGACGTGCACAACTAAGCTAAGGAGACAACTAAGCTGAAGGAACATGCACAACTAAGCCAAGGAGACGTGCACAACTAAGCCAAGGAGATGTGCACAACTAAGCCAAGGAGACGTGCACAACTAAGCCAAGGAGACAACTAAGCTGAAGGAACATGCACAACTAAGCCAAGGAGACGTGCACAACTAAGCCAAGGAGATGTGCACAACTAAGCCAAGGAGATGTGCACAACTAAGCCAAGGAGACATGCACAACTAAGCCAAGGAGACGTGCACAACTAAGCCAAGGAGACATGCACAACTAAGCCAAGGAGACATGCACAACTAAGCCAAGGAGACGTGCACAACTAAGCCAAGGAGACGTGCACAACTAAGCCAAGGAGACATGCACAACTAAGCCAAGGAGACGTGCACAACTAAGCTAAGGAGACAACTAAGCTGAAGGAACATGCACAACTAAGCCAAGGAGACGTGCACAACTAAGCCAAGGAGATGTGCACAACTAAGCCAAGGAGACATGCACAACTAAGCCAAGGAGACAACTAAGCTGAAGGAACATGCACAACTAAGCCAAGGAGACGTGCACAACTTAACCCAAGGAGTGATCGGTGCCTTACCAAAAACAGTCAGACTGAAAGTGACAGTGTCTGACATTGTCCCAGAGCCAGTGATGTTGGCAGAAGCAGAGCAGCTGAAATTGCCTGTGTCTCCATCCACAGCATTAAAGAGGGTGAGTGTTCGTGTGACAATATACAAGCCAGTCGAAGTCACCAACGACATCTCCTCATTCCCTAGCTGGACCCGGTTCATCAATGGACCTCCGCTGCTTGGCATGCCCTCAGTGCTGTTCAGAATCTGGCCTTCATAAGAGAAGGAGATGGAGGGAGCTGGAGAGCCAGAGGCTGTGCAGTTGAAGGTGATGTTTGTCTGCTCGTTGATAGTGAACTGTTGCGAGTCCACAGGAAAGGAAATATCGGGGGCCTCTGGAAATGAGTAGTACGAGGTTACACACGCTTCCATGACAACCAATAATAACCCTACAGCTCAAAGGCTTACCAAACACAAATACTGAAGATACAGTAGAGTTGCTGGTACCAAGTGTGTTATTAGCCACACAGCTATAGTTGGCTGTGTCTAGGGCTAGTGTACTTCCTATCGTAATTGTGCTCTCCATTGAATTGGTAGAAATCGTGATATTTCGTCCACTCTCTGTCGTGCCGGTCATGGAGAACACAGTCTCAGAGCCATCGCTAAGAGTTATGATCCAGCTTATGGTGGGTAAAGGCAGACCATCGGCAGAACAAGTGAGGGACAATGCAGCGGGGCTGAGGAGCTGAACAAGACTCAGAGGGGAGGCAGTAATGGAGGGAGGAACTGCATGCACAGAGGGGTGAGAATAGATGAGAGATTACACGCTTTAGTGAGAACTTAAACATTATTAGAAGTCTATAGAAGAGTAATGATGGTGTTCTCTGTAATGATAGTGGCATGGTGTTCTCTGTAATGATAGTGGCATGGTGTTCTCTGTAATGATAGTGGCATGGTGTTCTCTGTAATGATAGGGGCATGGTGTTCTCTGTAATGATAGGGGCATGGTGTTCTCTGTCATGATAGGGGCATGGTGTTCTCTGTAATGATAGGGGCATGGTGTTCTCTGTAATGATAGGGGCATGGTGTTCTCTGTAATGATAGGGGCATGGTGTTCTCTGTAATGATAGGGGCATGGTGTTCTCTGTAATGATAGGGGCATGGTGTTCTCTCTTAACCCAGGGAGTTATCGGTGCTCACCAAAAACAGTCAGACTGAAAGTGACAGTGTCAGACATTGTTCCAGAGCCAGTGATGTTGGCAGAAGCAGAGCAGCTGAAATTGCCTGTGTCTCCATCCACAGCATTAAAGAGGGTGAGTGTTCGTGTGACAATATACAAGCCAGTCGAAGTCACCAACGACATCTCCTCATTCCCTAGCTGGACCCGGTTCATCAATGGACCTCCGCTGCTTGGCATGCCCTCAGTGCTGTTCAGAATCTGGCCTTCATAAGAGAAGGAGATGGAGGGAGCTGGAGAGCCAGAGGCTGTGCAGTTGAAGGTGATGTTTGTCTGCTCGTTGGTAGTGAACTGTTGCGAGTCCACAGGAAACGAAATAGCCGGGGCCTCTGGAAATGAGTAGTACGAGGTTACACACGCTTCCATGACAACCAATAATAACCCTACAGCTCAAAGGCTTACCAAACACAAATACTGAAGATACAGTCGAGTTGCTGGTACCAAGTGTGTTATTAGCCACACAGCTATAGTTGGCTGTGTCTAGGGCTAGTGTACTTCCTATCGTAATTGTGCTCTCCATTGAATTGGTAGAAATCGTGATATTTCGTCCACTCTCTGTCGTGCCGGTCATGGAGAACACAGTCTCAGAGCCATCGCTAAGAGTTATGATCCAGCTTATGGTGGGTAAAGGCAGACCATCGGCAGAACAAGTGAGGGACAATGCAGCGGGGCTGAGGAGCTGAACAAGACTCAGAGGGGAGGCAGTAATGGAGGGAGGAACTGCATGCACAGAGGGGTGAGAATAGATGAGAGATTACATGCTTCAGTGAGAACTTAAACATTATTAGAAGTCTATAGAAGAGTAATGATGGTGTTCTCTGTCATGATAGGGGCATGGTGTTCTCTGTCATGATAGGGGCATGGTGTTCTCTGTAATGATAGGGGCATGGTGTTCTCTGTAATGATAGGGGCATGGTGTTCTCTGTAATGATAGGGGCATGGTGTTCTCTGTAATGATAGGGGCATGGTGTTCTCTGCAATGATAGTGGCATGGTGCTCTCTGTAATGATAGGGGCATGGTGTTCTCTGTAATGATAGGGGCATGGTGTTCTCTGTAATGATAGGGGCATAGTGTTCTCTGCAATGAGGGGGCAAGGTAATGATAGGGGCATGGTGTTCTCTCTCATGATAGGGGCATGGTGTTCTCTGTAATGATAGGGGCATGGTGTTCTCTGTCATGATAGGGGCATGGTGTTCTCTGTAATGATAGGGGCATGGTGTTCTCTGTAATGATAGGGGCATGGTGTTCTCTGTAATGATAGGGGCATGGTGTTCTCTGTAATGATAGGGGCATGGTGTTCTCTCTTAACCCAGGGAGTTATCGGTGCTCACCAAAAACAGTCAGACTGAAAGTGACAGTGTCAGACATTGTTCCAGAGCCAGTGATGTTGGCAGAAGCAGAGCAGCTGAAATTGCCTGTGTCTCCATCCACAGCATTAAAGAGGGTGAGTGTTCGTGTGACAATATACAAGCCAGTCGAAGTCACCAACGACATCTCCTCATTCCCTAGCTGGACCCGGTTCATCAATGGACCTCCGCTGCTTGGCATGCCCTCAGTGCTGTTCAGAATCTGGCCTTCATAAGAGAAGGAGATGGAGGGAGCTGGAGAGCCAGAGGCTGTGCAGTTGAAGGTGATGTTTGTCTGCTCGTTGGTAGTGAACTGTTGCGAGTTCACAGGAAACGAAATAGCCGGGGCCTCTGGAAATGAATAGTACGAGGTTACACATGCTTCCATGACAACCAATAATAACCCTACAGCTCAAAGGCTTACCAAACACAAATACTGAAGATACAGTAGAGTTGCTGGTACCAAGTGTGTTATTAGCCACACAGCTATAGTTGGCTGTGTCTAGGGCTAGTGTACTTCCTATCGTAATTGTGCTCTCCATTGAATTGATAGAAATCGTGATATTTCGTCCACTCTCTGTCGTGCCGGTCATGGAGAACACAGTCTCAGAGCCATCGCTAAGAGTTATGATCCAGCTTATGGTGGGTAAAGGCAGACCATCGGCAGAACAAGTGAGGGACAATGCAGCGGGGCTGAGGAGCTGAACAAGACTCAGAGGGGAGTCAGTAATGGAGGGAGGAACTGCATGCACAGAGGGGTGAGAATAGATGAGAGATTACATGCTTCAGTGAGAACTTAAACATTGTTAGAAGTCTATAGAAGAGTAATGATGGTGTTCTCTGTCATGATAGGGGCATGGTGTTCTCTGTAATGATAGGGGCATGGTGTTCTCTGTCATGATAGGGGCATGGTGTTCTCTGTAATGATAGGGGCATGGTGTTCTCTGTCATGATAGGGGCATGGTGTTCTCTGTAATGATAGGGGCATGGTGTTCTCTGTAATGATAGGGGCATGGTGTTCTCTGTAATGATAGGGGCATGGTGTTATCTGTAATGATAGGGGCATGGTGTTCTCTGTAATGATAGTGGCATGGTGTTCTCTGTAATGATAGGGGCATGGTGTTCTCTGTAATGATAGTGGCATGGTGTTCTCTGTAATGATAGGGGCATGGTGTTCTCTGTAATGATAGGGGCATAGTGTTCTCTGTAATGATAGGGGCATGGTGTTCTCTGTAATGATAGTGGCATGGTGTTCTCTGTAATGATAGGGGCATGGTGTTCTCTGTAATGATAGGGGCATGGTGTTCTCTGTAATGATAGGGGCATAGTGTTCTCTGTAATGATAGGGGCATGGTGTTCTCTGTAATGATAGGGGCATGGTGTTCTCTGTAATGATAGGGGCATGGTGTTCTCTGTAATGATAGGGGCATGGTGTTCTCTGTAATGATAGGGGCATGGTGTTCTCTGTAATGATAGGGGCATGGTGTTCTCTGTAATGATAGGTGCATGTTGGTCTCTGTAATGATAGTGGCATGGTGTTCTCTATAATGATAGGGGCATGTGGTTCTCTGTAATGATAGGGTGTTCTCTCTAATGATAGGGGCATGGTGTTCTCTGTAATGACAGGGATAAGGTGTTCTCTGTAATGATAGGTTGTTCTCTGTAATGATAGGGGCATGGTGTTCTCTGTAATGACAGGGATAAGGTGTTCTCTGTAATGATAGGTTGTTCTCTGTAATGATAGGGGCATGGTGTTCTCTGTAACCACTGGGAGGGGTCTAGAGTTCTGGCGTGCAGAGAAGCACAACCAGAACTTGACTCCATCATAGTCGTGGTTGGGCAGTAGTGTGACAAATGAGCATTAGCAACAGTAGGTTTAGGAGAAGCTTAGCAGCTCTAGACAAGTAAAATCATAGCAGTTAGTATTCGAGTTTTGCTTGTCGCAAAAATGCTCCATACTCTGTTCCAGACACACACATGCTTGTCACATACTGCGGCCACCACAGATAGAGAGCTAATCTAATAGTGTCAAATTCGACACTATATCACAAACATGCAGAAGAGGAAAGGATTTTATAGAAAAAACTTACAGCTGACTGTGAAAGTGAAGCTTCGGTTCTGTGATGACTCAGTGTTATTAGTAGTGCAGGTGTACATAGTATCAGCTCTTGTAATGCTTGCAATGGTGAGATTCGAGGTGACAAAGAAGAGTCCCTCACTATCTGTAAGTTGAGCCTCGGTTATGCTACTATTTGCAGGGGACCAGATGATGGAAGGCTGAGGCACTCCTCTAGCAGTGCAGCTGAGTGTGACCATCTTTCCCTCATCACTCTCCAAAAACACATCAGAACTTGGGTCAGTCAGCACTGCAGGAACTGAAGAAAAAACACACACATTATTTCACATAATTGTCCAACATATATTCCTAACCTAACTGTTGCTATCTCACCCTGGCACAGTGCTAAGAGCTACTAATAACATTTGAAATACATCAATTTGACTGCTTGAAGCATGCGAGTCGTATTTTTCACTTTGCTGGTGTTGTTGTTGTTGTTGTTGTTCTACCACAAAGACACCAGACCCACCAGGGTTTGCTGCACTATGAGGGATGATCCAAATGTTCTGCTCAAGAATGATGCAAGTGGGATCCAGGTAGTCTATAGGGAAGAGCTGGGAATGTGCATCTATTACTACTGGTTTGCCATACCAGCTTAACTTGAGTGAACTGTTCTCTCGAAGTAAGAAGCTCTCTAGCCTAAGTCAATTTATGCCCTGATACACTTGGCCATGAGCCTGGCAGTAGCTATAAGCATTGCTATTGGCCTCGTTCTCTCTATCCGGCCTGGCTATGGCCACCAGGTCTGGCTATGGCCACCAGTCCTAGCTATCAGTCCGGCTATGGCCACCAGGCCTGGCTATAGCCAGCAGGCCCACCTAAGGCCACTGGCCCAGCTATAGCCACCAAGCCCGGCTGCATCAATTGCCCTCATTAGGAACACTGGCTCCCTGAAGGAGGCCTTCCAAACCTCCTCACTGCATCAATTGCCCTCATTAGGAACACTGGCTCCCTGAAGGAGGCCTTCCAAACCTCCTCACTGCATCAATTGCCCTCATTAGGAACACAGGCACCCTGAATTGCTCTCATTAGAAACACTGGCTACCTGAAGGAGACTCTTCCAAACATCAATTGCTCTCATTAGGGGCATTGGTACCCTGAAGGAGGCTCTTCTAAACCATCCCTACATCAATTTTTCTCATTAGAAACACATTGCTCCCTGAAGGAAACTCTTTCAAACTTTCTTACTGCATCAATTACTCTCATTAGGGGCATTGGCATCTTGAAGGAGGCTCGTCCAAATCTTATTAATGCATCAATTGCTCTCATTAGAGACACTGGCTCCCTGAAGGAGGCTCTTCCACTGGGCTGTTTAGGAAGCCTGGAGAAGGAGATTCCTGTGCAACAGCTGGATGCCACATAGGATAACAATGGATGATATTGTGCAGATGTTCTGGACAAGCTCCTCCCAGAAGATAAGTATAACAACAAACATCATCTGATCTTTTGTATAAGTTCTGAGTAAGTGCCAACAAAAATCACTTAACCGCAACAACATTATAAAGCAGTGAAATAGCACAGTCAGCTATGTCACTGCCTTCTAGTAATAGCACAGAGTCAGCTATGTCACTGCCTTCTAGTAGTAGCACAGAGTCAGCTATGTCACTGCCTTCTAGTAATAGCACAGAGTCAGCTATGTCACTGCCTTCTAGTAATAGCACAGAGTCAGCTATGTCACTGCCTTCTAGTAATAGCACAGAGTCAGCTATGCCACTGCCTTCTAGTAATAGCACAGAGTCAGCTATGTCACTGCCTTCTAGTAATAGCACAGAGTCAGCTATGTCACTGCCTTCTAGTAATAGCACAGAGTCAGCTATGTCACTGCCTTCTAGTAGTAGCACAGAGTCAGCTATGTCACTGCCTTCTAGTACTAGCACAGAGTCAGCTATGTCACTGCCTTCTAATAATAGCACAGAGTCAGCTATGTCACTGCCTTCTAGTAATAGCACAGAGTCAGCTATGTCACTGCCTTCTAGTAGTAGCACAGAGTCAGCTATGTCACTGCCTTCTAGTAATAGCACAGAGTCAGCTATGTCACTGCCTTCTAGTAGTAGCACAGAGTCAGCTATGTCACTGCCTTCTAGTAATAGCACAGAGTCAGCTATGTCACTGCCTTCTAGTAATAGCACAGAGTCAGCTATGTCACTGCCTTCTAGTAATAGCACAGAGTCAGCTATGTCACTGCCTTCTAGTAATAGCACAGAGTCAGCTATGTCACTGCCTTCTAGTAATAGCACAGAGTCAGCTATGTCACTGCCTTCTAGTAATAGCACAGAGTCAGCTATGTCACTGCCTTCTAGTAATAGCAAAGAGTCAGCTATGTCACTGCCTTCTAGTAATAGCACAGAGTCAGCTATGTCACTGCCTTCTAGTAATAGCACAGAGTCAGCTATGTCACTGCCTTCTAGTAATAGCACAGAGTCAGCTATGTCACTGCCTTCTAGTAATAGCACAGAGTCAGCTATGTCACTGCCTTCTAGTAGTAGCACAGAGTCAGCTATGTCACTGCCTTCTAGTACTAGCACAGAGTCAGCTATGTCACTGCCTTCTAGTAATAGCACAGAGTCAGCTATGTCACTGCCTTCTAGTAATAGCACAGAGTCAGCTATGTCACTGCCTTCTAGTAATAGCACAGAGTCAGCTATGTCACTGCCTTCTAGTAATAGCACAGAGTCAGCTATGTCACTGCCTTCTAGTAATAGCACAGAGTCAGCTATGTCACTGCCTTCTAGTAGTAGCACAGAGTCAGCTATGTCACTGCCTTCTAGTAGTAGCACAGAGTCAGCTATGTCACTGCCTTCTAGTAATAGCACAGAGTCAGCTATGTCACTGCCTTCTAGTAATAGCACAGAGTCAGCTAGTCACTGCCTTCTAGTAATAGCACAGAGTCAGCTATGTCACTGCCTTCTAGTAATAGCACAGAGTCAGCTATGTCACTGCCTTCTAGTAATAGCACAGAGTCAGCTATGTCACTGCCTTCTAGTAATAGCACAGAGTCAGCTATGTCACTGCCTTCTAGTTAGTAGCACAGAGTCAGTTATGTCACTGCCTTCTAGTAATAGCACAGAGTCAGCTATGTCACTGCCTTCTAGTAATAGCACAGAGTCAGCTATGTCACTGCCTTCTAGTAATAGCACAGAGTCAGCTATGTCACTGCCTTCTAGTAATAGCACAGAGTCAGCTATGTCACTGCCTTCTAGTAATAGCACAGAGTCAGCTATGTCACTGCCTTCTAGTAATAGCACAGAGTCAGCTATGTCACTGCCTTCTAGTAATAGCACAGTCAGCTATGTCACTGCCTTCTAGTAATAGCACAGAGTCAGCTATGTCACTGCCTTCTAGTAATAGCACAGAGTCAGCTATGTCACTGCCTTCTAGTAATAGCACAGTCAGCTATGTCACTGCCTTCTAGTAATAGCACAGAGTCAGCTATGTCACTGCCTTCTAGTAGTAGCACAGAGTCAGCTATGTCACTGCCTTCTAGTAATAGCACAGAGTCAGCTATGTCACTGCCTTCTAGTAATAGCACAGAGTCAGCTATGTCACTGCCTTCTAGTAATAGCACAGAGTCAGCTATGTCACTGCCTTCTAGTAATAGCACAGAGTCAGCTATGTCACTGACTTCTAGTAGTAGCACAGAGTCAGCTATGTCACTGCCTTCTAGTACTAGCACAGAGTCAGCTAGTCACTGCCTTCTAGTAGTAGCACAGAGTCAGCTATGTCACTGCCTTCTAGTAGTAGCACAGAGTCAGCTACGTCACTGCCTTCTAGTAATAGCACAGAGTCAGCTATGTCACTGCCTTCTAGTAATAGCACAGAGTCAGCTATGTCACTGCCTTCTAGTAATAGCACAGAGTCAGCTATGTCACTGCCTTCTAGTAATAGCACAGAGTCAGCTATGTCACTGCCTTCTAGTAATAGCACAGAGTCAGCTATGCCACTGCCTTCTAGTAATAGCACAGAGTCAGCTATGTCACTGCCTTCTAGTAATAGCACAGAGTCAGCTATGTCACTGCCTTCTAGTAATAGCACAGAGTCAGCTATGTCACTGCCTTCTAGTAATAGCACAGAGTCAGCTATGTCACTGCCTTCTAGTAATAGCACAGAGTCAGCTATGTCACTGCCTTCTAGTAATAGCACAGAGTCAGCTATGTCACTGCCTTCTAGTAGTCAAGAGCTGTCATATCTGTAAAGAAAGAAGTTTGCTAGCTTACCTAGTGGCCAAACTAAAAAATTGAGCACCAGCTTTCATGACATGACCTCAGAGCCTTGATAAATATGAGGGATTCTCCTTCACTGGTTATCCTATGGCTCATTGGAAAGGAAGAGCTCAGCCGTTGATCCTAGAAACAGTGGCTACCTACTCATGACTCCCACGCCACTGCCAGCAAGAAAACAGTGAGCATGAGCACAAACACTCCAGATTTTATATACCACATGACAACACCTTCAAATATGCATAACCAATCATTGCATTACTTTCCTGGAATATTCTGAAGCAACACAATATAATTAACACCTTTCTTGTTTTAATTAACACCCTTCTTATTACTTTTGTTTCTAAAATGATAAAGTGCACAAGAGTTAATGTGATGGATCTAATAACAACTAAAAACAACTGTATAAAAAAAACACAAGATTACCATGTACAGTTTAGATGACCCTTTACCATTACAAACTGTCCATAGGACTTTAAACGGTAAAGGGTCATCAAACTAGTTGGTCAACATGGATACATGATAAGTTGTTGCTTGTCGTTGCTACAGTTTCTGTGTATTATTATATGGTGAGATGTACAACTCATCCTATGTTGCATACTCTCCACAGTGAGCATCTCTCAGTTACAAGACAAAAATGATTTTAAAAAATCCTCCCTCCTTGGGCAGGCTCCTTTTTAGAAACAGAGTGCCTACCGAGCCAGCTACTTTAAGGTATCATGTACATCCACCCCTCGTCTCCAGTTCTCAATTTGTAAGCCTAATGAGCAATTATTTGGGGTGTATCTTATTGATATTGGCCTCCACGGTTATAATTGGAAGGGCTGTTACTATAACCAATTTACACTGAGCTACGTGGTTACAATTAAAGAGGCGGTTCCTAATAAAGAATGGTACACACAGAATTCTACAAAGTACAACTCCAAGCTCGTTTGTTGTTGTACCTTGTTGACTGTAACCCTGTTGACTGTAACCCTGTATACTATGTTGGCCAATACGCAAGAATCAACACGTACCATATGTTGTTGCTAATGTTGACTTGTATGCAGTCAGTTCCTAATTAAACATTACGTGTGCTAGCTGGATTGCTTCATTGACAACCCCCACCACCCACACCTTTTTACCGCAATTGAGAAATGGAGTAGTCATGGGCGTGCATCGGTAAATTTGGAGTCTTCTGGTGCTCAAATTTTTGTGAATGGATCTATTCTACGTAAGATGTGCAAGTGGAAAAACAGACAAAAAATGACCAGCACTCAGTGCTACTGTTGGGCATGTGGAGTTCTCACTCCTGGAAAACTGCTACCAACTCCAAAGAAAACTATAGCTTCTGTGCTGTTTGGTTGGTGGAATTCTCACGTGCAAGTTTGACCAAGTCCTTGAAGGAGGCTGTAACTCATGGCTACAGCCAACTACAGCCAACTACAGAACAAGATATCATAAGTGGTAATATTTGTGTAGTGGACTATGTGGTATACATAGGCACAGCCAACAATGTCAGAGCAAGACTGGACATGTGCTGATGTGTGTAGTGTACAACAGCAATAGCTGAAAAGTGTTTATGGCCCAGAAGCTCAGATTTGGTGTATTCCTTCACCATTCCACCAGGAACAGCAGAGCAGACAAACAACAACAACTTGAGACAAGATTAGAAACTAACAACAACTAGAGACAAGATTAGAAACAAACAACAACAACTTGAGACAAGATTAGAAACTAACAACAACAACTTGAGACAAGATTAGAAACAAACAACAACAACTTGAGACAAGATTAGAAACAAGTAACAACTTGAGACAAAAGATTAGAAACAAACAACTTGAGACAAGATTAGAAACAAACATCAACTTGAGACAAGATTAGGAAGAAATAACAACAACTTGCGACAAGATTAGGAACAAACTTGAGACAAGATTAGCAAGATTAGGAACAAACTTGAGACAAGTTTAGGAACAAACTTGAGACAAGATTAGGAACAAACTTGAGACAAGATTAGAAACAAACTTGAGACAAGATTAGGAACAAACTTGAGACAAGATTAAGAACAAACTTGAGACAAGATTAGGAACAAACTTGAGACAAGATTAAGAACAAACTTGAGACAAGATTAGGAACAAACTTGAGACAAGTTTAGGAACAAACTTGAGACAAGATTAGGAACAAACTTGAGACAAGATTAGGAACAAACTTGAGACAAGATTAGGAACAAACTTGAGACAAGATTAAGAACAAACTTGAGACAAGATTAAGAACAAACTTGAGACAAGATTAGGAACAAACTTGAGACAAGATTAGGAACAAACTTTAGACAAGATTAGGAACAAACTTGAGACAAGATTAAGAACAAACTTGTCTCCAAACTTGAGACAAGATTAGGAACAAACTTGAGACAAGGTTAGAAACACCAACAACAACAATGTCCTTATGTATCTGCCATTGCATTACCTCATCCTCACCTACATACATAACTTGCGTATAGCACGACCCTTCGTAGAACCAGGAATCTCCAAATCTTCCGATGCACGACCACAACTCATTGGCTACTTAATTACATTAAAAAGACACAAGTCTGTTGATGATGTAATCCAAATACTCGCATGCAGTCTTAAGAAGAATTGGGTGAAGACCTTCATTCACATCACCATGGTGATGCCATGCTGGGCAGCTGTATCCGAGCTAATCGGTCTGTTGATTCACTGATGGAACAGTTACTTATTCAAATCTTAAAAGCTGTAAAAGAGCCAGGGTCATCTACCTGGGTGTGGTCTACATGGATCACTCTAAAGCAAGGGTCGTCTAACTGGGTGTGGTTTACATGGCTCACTCTTGTTACCTTTCTCTTTTGACAAATATAGTTAACATTTTTTGTTACTTTTTAACTGATGAACTTTGAACACAGCACAAGTCAGCACGTGCCCAACACTGCACAAGTCAGCACGTGCCCAACACTGCACAAGTCAGCACGTGCCCAACACTGCACAAGTCAGCACGTGCCCAACACTGCACAAGTCAGCACGTGCCCAACACTGCACAAGTCAGCACGTGCCCAACACTGCACAAGTCAGCACGTGCCCAACACTGCACAAGTCAGCACGTGCCCAACACTGCACAAGTCAGCACGTGCCCACCACTGCACAAGTCAGCACACCCCTAACACAGCAGCTGTTATCCTACACTACTGCTGTTATATACTTCCTTGCTTCTGCTCAAGGTTTCGTGAAGAAGATTATTCAATATGGATCAAACACTGACATTTTATTGACATGTCCAGTAGACCGCTGAAAAATACTGAGAAAACTGTACTTCTGGTTTATGTGGGTGAGCAACAACAACAGCAGCAAACTACTATTGCAACTTTTGTCACGCAATGGCCTTGACTGCTGGCTCTCCTGCCTAGGCTGCCTAGGAAAGCCGCATTGGCACCATAGAAAATGTCTAGATGATCTTATTGCTGAAGTTGTTACAGTGCAGCACAGTTTGGCTTGCTCTGCTTACCTCAGTATTTGCACTCTGAACAGCAAGTAGTCTTGGGAAAGTAACAATAAAGGGGGGGGGGGGGGAAAGGATATAGTCTTTGATTGTTATAAAAAGTGCAAATTAAGAGTCAAGTAAGGAATCCATAGGGCATGCAATTACGAAGAACTCACAGCATTGGTTCTAACAGAGTTCTAAAATGGCGGACCGACACAATGAAGCTCACATAATCAGCTAATATGTAAAGCCCACTTTGGCAGCTTCTTAAATAGCTCAGTGTCTCTGCCAACTGGGTGCCCTCCATGCAAGCCTGGTCCATCATGCTCATAAAAGGTTTAACCATCGACCTCCATAAGCATCGGACATTATTTCTGTCTTAAAAAAATTAAAAAATTATACAAGCAAACAAGCTAGAAATTAGATTTACTTGGCCCAAGTGCGTTGCTGAATCGGCCCAAGTGTGATGCAGCTTTTGTTTGCTTGGAGATACTTCTTATGCCATAATGTACTTATTATTGTATTTACATACTTGGCATTCTAAAATACATCTCTCTTTCTCGATATATATATAATGGGTTGAAGTCAAGTATTCTGCTCTCTCTATATAGATATAGGGTTGAAGTCAAGTATTCTGCTCTCTCTATATAGATATAGGGTTGAAGTCAAGTATTTTGTACACTATATTGGACTCTCTATTATATATATATATATATATATATATACACTATGTGCTTTGAGGGATGGCAAGCTACCCACACACTGCATCAACAGAAGTATCATTTATGCTTGCCTTATTTTGTCTTTGTTCAGATAACAAGGGCGGAGGGGGAGGGGTGATTGACCACGTGGGCTTTTATTTAGTATCATATATTTGCAGACATTTACACTATGGTCCTGATTTATGTCAAAATGTAGCCCATTCAATATGCTTTCTAATGCTATATATATATAAATATATATATATATATATATATATTGCCAAATATGTTTTCTTTTGCAACTGCAGGCTGGAATGTGAAGTCAAATCACCCCCTCAAACTCTGTCTCGATTGCTACAGTCCATCAAGTATTGTGAGGTATAGCGACTGTACTTGCTAGAGCACTAGAACCAGTAGAGAATGACAGTTTGGGTTTTTGAAAACATGTTTTGTGACTCCACTTAAGTTCAAATTAAAATATAAGCCCTAACAAAACCTTGTGTAGATACGACCTTGCAACTCCATAGATTTTGACACACTTTGGTATAATTATAGCTCAAAAGTCTCTGTGTGCTCTCTATTAATGCTAAAAATGTTGCATAGGTATTACCATGACTAAGTTACTTGCAGATAAATTGGGCGACCTCAAAACCTGAGCACCCGAACTGGCTGCAGTTGTGGCTCCTGGTAGGCAGTTGAAATTAGTATCTGTGACCAGAGGTACTCTACAAAAGAGTATTTTCATTAGGCAATAAAAGATGATGAAGTAGTCGAGCATGGGCACACAAAATTAATTTTCTTGTGATGGGAAACAATTTGGATTTGTGTGCCCATGCTTGACTACTTCATCATCTTTTATTGCCTAATGAAAACACTCTTTTGTAGAGTAGGGTTTCCTCTAGTCACAGATGCTAATTTCAACTGGCTAGCACGTTCCCATCCGGAACAACTGCAGCCAGTTCAGATGCTGAGGTTTTGAGGTCGCCCAATATATCTGCAAGTAACTTAGACATGGTAATACATATGCAACATTTTTAGCATTAATAGAGAGCACACAGAGACTTTTGAGCTATATACCAAAGTGTGTCAAAATCTATGGAGTTGCAAGGTCGTATCCACACAAGATTTTGTTAGGGCTTATATTTTAATTTGAACTTAAGTGGAGTTATAAAATATGTTTAAACTAAACTGTCATTCTCTACTGGTTCTAGTGGCTGTATTGCTCTAGCAAGCACAGTTGCTATGCTTCACAATACTTGATGGACTGTAGCAATCGAGACAGAGTTTGAGGGGGTGATTTGACTTAACATTCCAGCCTGTAATTTCAAAAGAAAAACATGTTTGGCAGTTTGGCAATATATATATATATATATATTATAGCATTAGAAAGAATATTGAACAGGTTACATTTTGATATATAAATCAGGACCATAGCGTAAATGTGTGCAAAGTATGACAAAACCACGTTAGAACTGGTCATGTGTGTTCAGGTAGCCATGGAAACACACTGCCAGTAGTACCACCAATGCAACCCCCATCGAATCTCTGGGGCAAACAAGAGTCTGAAGGTGAACACAACTATCCATTAAAAATAATTTAAAAAGGAGTATTACATCAAGATTGTAATATTAGTAGGTACAGGGTTCTGCCTACAAAAGTCCTAGCTAGGTCTTTAGCACCTTGGATCCTCAGTGCCCAATTAACTCTTAACACTGCTCTCGCTGGCACAAAAATCTTCCTCGGACGTCCATGAGGTACAATATTTCTGTGAGGCGCAAGACTCATAATCTTTTGGAAAGGAATCAGAGCATATGTGTGCATGTGCATGCATTCCACCAAACGGAATGTGTCCACAACTGTTTTGCCGTCAGCTTCTTGCTACCATCTAAGTATAGTTGCAGGACACCTCCCATCCTTTGCCTAATCTTTCTGTACCCGCTACTTCTTCTCGGGTACTTCTCAGGCAACTGTTCCTCCGTGGTTAATAAAGTTCCAAAACACTCTCATTAGTTCACTCCCCATGTGGCCTCGATGATAACATCTGGCTCATCGACGATGCCAATAGCTTGCATGCTGTAAGGGTATTTCATCTTTGTATCAATGGAGACTTCTGCAGATGAAAAGTGCCAAAAATACTCTTGTAGATGGACATATTCGGAGAGTGAAGTCAGCCCCAACGTATGCCTGAGAGGCCATTCCAAAGATCCCTTTTTAGTTTGGCTCGAGAGACTTAAACTTTCTTTCCTAGTTTGGTCATGAGACAAGCACCTTTCTGCTCCCATTAAAAAAGAATTGTTTGTGTATATTTTGGGTAGAAGAATGAATGTCCGTGCATCATTTAGTGATGTTGTCTGTAATCACCCTAAGCACTGGTTTTCTTGCAAGTTAGAAGCAGAAGTGCTTAGAGCTACATCTACAGTGATATATAAATAGTATTCAGAGAGTGTAGTGATTACAAGTAGGTACACGGTACAAAGGCCAGGAGTTTAGGATACCATGAACAGTTCATAAGCAACATTGTAACTTGTATGATTATTTTTAGCTGACATCATCCAATGCTTTGCAAAAAAAATTTTTTTAATTTATTCTTGAATGCCAAAATGTTTCAACTTAAATACTTAGTGAAATGTTGGCAGTATAAACAGAAAAATTGATTGAAAGAGAAATATACAGAACATGGAACATTATAGAGGTTTGGGGGGTTGGGGAGAGGGCACCATCTAATTAATGATTTTCATTGCAAATACCAGTATATATATACCCTGGTTGAATAATTGAAATTTCTGGATATGTGAAGTAGTGGAATTAAACGGATTGTGTTCAGGAAATGAGTGTAGTGTAAGCAGTTTTAAGTTTGCATGTCTCTTAACAATAGCTGAGTGGAAGATGCACAGAAGGGAGGTCGGGCAAAGTTTTCAAGGTTAGCCCAGCCAGTTACTTGAGGAAGCTTCTCTTCCGAGGTTAGCCCAGCCAGTTACTTGAGGAAGCTTCTCTTCCAAGGTTATCCCAGCCAGTTACTTGAGGAAGCTCCTCTTCCAAGGTTAGCCCAGCCAGTTACTTGAGGAAGCTTCTCTTCCAAGGTTAACTCAGCCAGTTACTTGAGGAAGCTTCTCTTCTGAGGTTAGCCCAGCCAGTTACTTGAGGAAGCTTCTCTTCTGAGGTTAGCCCAGCCAGTTACTTGAGGAAGCTTCTCTTCTGAGATTAGCCCAGCCAGTTACTTGAGTAAGCTTCTCTTCTGAGATTAGCCCAGCCAGTTACTTGAGGAAGCTTCTCTTCTGAGGTTAGCCCAGCCAGTTACTTGAGGAAGCTTCTCTTCCAAGGTTAGCCCAGCCAGTTACTGAAGCTTCTCTTCCAAGGTTAGCCCAGCCAGTTACTGAAGCTTCTCTTCCAAGGTTAGCCCAGCCAGTTACTTGAGGAAGCTTCTCTTCCAAGGTTAGCTCAGCCAGTTACTTGAGGAAGCTTCTCTTCCAAGGTTAACTCAGCCAGTTATTTGAGAAGCTTCTCTTCCAAGGTTAGCCCAGCCAGTTACTTGAGGAAGCTTCTCTTCCAAGGTTAACTCAGCCAGTTACTTGAGGAAGCTTCTCTTCTGAGGTTAGCCCAGCCAGTTACTTGAGGAAGCTTCTCTTCTGAGATTAGCCCAGCCAGTTTCTTGAGGAAGCTTCTCTTCTGAGATCAGTTACTTGAGGAAGCTTCTCTTCTGAGGTTAGCCCAGCCAGTTCCTTGAGGAAGCTGCTCTTCCAAGGTTAGCCCAGCCAGTTACTTGAGGAAGCTTCTCTTCTGAGATTAGCCCAGCCAGTTACTTGAGTAAGCTTCTCTTCCAAGGTTAGCCCAGCCAGTTACTTGAGAAAGCTTCTCTTCCAAGGTTAGCCCAGCCAGTTACTTGAGTAAGCTTCTCTTCCAAGGTTAGCCCAGCCAGTTACTTGAGGAAGCTTCTCTTCTGAGATTAGCCCAGCCAGTTACTTGAGTAAGATTCTCTTCCAAGGTTAGCCCAGCCAGTTACTTGAGAAAGCTTCTCTTCAAAGGTTAACTCAGCCAGTTACTTGAGTAAGCTTCTCTTCCAAGGTTAGCCCTGCCAGTTACTTGAGGAAGCTTCTCTTCTGAGATTAGCCCAGCCAGTTACTTGAGTAAGCTTCTCTTCCAAGGTTAGCCCAGCCAGTTACTTGAGAAAGCTTCTCTTCCAAGGTTAGCCCAGCCAGTTACTTGAGTAAGCTTCTCTTCCAAGGTTAGCCCAGCCAGTTACTTGAGAAAGCTTCTCTTCCAAGGTTATCTCAGCCAGTTACTTGAGAAAGCTTCTCTTCAAAGGTTAGCACTGCCAGTTACACCAACGAGGAAGCTTCTATTCCAAGGTTAGCTGTTGATTGCTTTTCGCAACCCCCCCCCCCCCCCCCCCTTCCCTCTCGCACTACCCTCCCAGTTTCCATGCCTATGCTTCAGCACCTCCATTTCTAAGCCAAACCTACAAGAAAACCGGCGCTGAACAACAAATAGGTGCTTACTAAATAACATTACTAAATCACCAGTCACCCATTCATTCTTAAAGGGTGTAGCGGCTGGTTTCCTGTACTCCCTTCGGTGATGTCATGATTAACATAACATTACATAATAGCATTACATCATTGATGTGTCACGTGATTGTCTGTCTTAAGTTGTTGAAACGATAGAAAGTTGTCTTGTGTTCTATATGAGTTGAAACAAAGAAGCGCTAACTTTAATCCGCTTCATTGGTGACCCCGACGTGCAACTTGCACAGCAGCTTCTGCAGCGCTACAACGAGCTAATCTTCCATGGCGGAGGACGACCCCATCGCCGCTCTTCATTCTGTGTCCCTCAAACTGCCTCCATTCTGGCGTGATGACCCTCAATTGTGGTTCCACCAAGCACAGTTTGCTACAAAAAATATCGTCCAACAGCTAACGAAATACCAATATATTGTCGGTTCCCTGGCACCAGAGACTGCCCGTGAGGTAAGGGACGTCATTATAACAATCCCTGCTGTCAATCCCTACGACGCTCTGCGGGAGCGACTCATTGCGCGCACTTCCCTCACGGAGTCCCAGCGGATGCAGAAACTCCTCTCTTTGGAGCCCTTGGGTGATATGAAACCTTCCCAGCTCCTCAGAAGGATTGAACAGCTAGCTGGGAAATCATGCAATGATGACCCAGTTCTGCAGGAGATTTTTCTTACTCGTTTGCCAGTATCTGTTCAACTTATTCTGAAGTCTCACCCAGACAAAACTGTGGAACAACTTGCTACCCTCGCTGACAGCCTAATTACACTCTCCCAGGACAGTTCACTGCATGGCTCTGTCTCACCTGTTCCTGTTCAGGTTGATACTGTTGCCTCTCTCCGTTCTGAATTGGCAGATCTCAAGCGTCAGCTATCCCACCAGCAGACATTCCCCAGCCCTGCAGCTGCCTCTTCCACAGGCCTATGTTGGTACCATGCACGATTTGGTAGTAATGCCACTAAATGCAAGGCACCCTGTTCGATGTCGGGAAACGCCTTCCCCGGCCGCTGATGGCGACCAGCGCTTCGGGGAATTCTAGTCGCCTTCTTTTTATTACAGACCGCACTTCAGGCCAACGCTATTTGGTCGATTCTGGTGCGGAAGTCAGTGTACTTCCTGTAACACATGCTGACCGTCGCATACAGAAGAAGGGACTCTCTCTCAGAGCCGCGAACGGCTCTATCATCCCCACATTTGGAAAGCGTACCTTGTCACTGCACTTTGGCCCCATGCAACCCTTCACCTGGACCTTCATTCTGGCTGATGTTCACCAGCCTATCATAGGTGCAGATTTCTTTCGTGAGTACGGTTTACTCATTGATCTGAAGCATTGTCAACTGCTCCATGCAGAAACATTCCGCAGCATTCCTGCTCATCATTCTGCACTTGAAGCACTACACCTCAGTTATGTCTCTTCGACACCAAATTGTTATGCAGCCATCCTTCAACAATTTCCTCAGCTCATTACTCCTCAAATGACAGACAGGTCACCCACACATGGTGTTCAACATCGTATAATAACTAACGGCCGACCAACCTTCGCTAAGGCTAGGCGACTTTCTCCTGACAAGCTGGCTATCGCCAAGAAGGAGTTCCATAACCTTCTCAAGCTTGGCATCATTCAACCCTCCTCCAGTGCCTGGGCTTCACCTCTTCATATGGTTCCCAAAAAATCAGGCGATTGGCGTCCCTGTGGTGATTATCGTGCCCTCAACGCCATTACCACACCCGACCGTTACCCAATACCACACATTCAGGACTTTGGAGCATCTTTACGCGGAGCCACAATTTTTTCTAAGATCGACCTGGTCCGGGCCTTTAATCAGATTCCGGTGCACAAGGATGACATTCCAAAGACTGCCATCATAACACCATTTGGCCTCTATGAGTATCACTGGATGCCATTTGGACTCAGGAATGCGGCTCAGACCTTCCAGCGCTTTATGGACCAAGTCTGCCGGGGACTATCCTTTTTATTTGTCTACATGGACGATATCCTTGTAGCTAGCCATACACCGGAAGAACATGAGCATCACCTGCAGACACTTTTTTTACGCTTGGCTGATTTCGGACTAGTCCTCAATCCTGGTAAATGCATCTTCGGTGTCTCCGCCCTTGACTTCCTTGGCCACCGCATTAACTCCTCGGGTGTTGCTCCAATGGACGACCGTGTTGATGCCATCCGCAATTTTCCTGTGCCTACTAATAAAACCTCTTTGCAAGAGTACTTGGGACTTATTAACTTTTATCACCGTTTCTATCCACATTGTGCTAACGTCCTACACCCACTGTATAACCTCCTTAAAGGCAAGAACACTCCTTGGTTGTGGTCACCCGCATGCCAGGAAGCTTTCCTCAGAAGTAAGCAGGCACTACAGACGCTAACTCTGTTGGCATATCCTGACCCCGTGGCGCCTACTTCCATCACGGTTGATGCCTCCACTATTGCTGTTGGTGCAGTTCTGGGTTCTGGAGCAGAGACTCCATGGCCAATGGACACCCATCTCCTTTTTCTCTCGCAAACTTCGTGATCCAGAGACGCGATACTCTGCCTTTGATCGAGAACTACTCGCTATCTACCTGGTATCCGCCACTTTCATCACTTTGTTGAAGGAAGGTCCTTTACAGTCTTCACTGACCACAAGCCCCTGACCTTCACCCTATCAAGTACTAATTCTGACAAATGGACACCTCGGCAAACTCGTCATCTCTCATTCATATCGGAGTTTACTAATGATATCCGTCATGTCGAAGGTAAAGACAATGCTGTTGCCGATGCCCTGTCACGTGTCAACAACTTTTCAACAGTGATTCCCACGCTGGACTATGCAGAACTCTCTGCTCAACAGATTGCTGACGCGAACACTCAGGCTTTACGCACTGCTGTCACTGCTCTACAGCTACAGGACATCCAACCTTCCGGATCTCCGCACTCTATCCTGTGTGACACTTCATTGGGCTACCCTCGACCCGTTGTACTGTCTCACTTCGTCGCAAAGTTTTTGATTCCCTGCATTCACTTGCTCATCCTGGAGCACGACCCACCAAGAAGCTAATCGCATCCCGGTATGTTTGGCACGGCCTCAAAAGAGATGTCACTGCGTGGACCAAGTCGTGTCTCAGTTGCCAACAATCCAAAATCTTACGTCATGTGGTTAGTCCCCTGCAGAGTTTTGCTGTTCCGAGTTCCAGGTTTGAGCATCTGCATGTTGATATTGTTGGTCCATTACCACCTTCCAGAGGCTACACCTACCTGTTCACAGTTATAGACAGGTTCACCAGATGGCCAGAGGCTATTCCCATGGTGGACTGCACTGCCAATACATGTGCCCAGGCATTCCTGTCTGGGTGGATTTCGCGCTTTGGTGTACCTGCTTCTATTACCTCTGACCGTGGACGTCAGTTCATCTCTACACTCTGGCAGGATTGTCTACATCTATTTGGCATTAAACCAATTCAAACCACATCCTTTCATCCGCAAGCTAACGGGATGGTAGAGAGAATGCATCGCCAGCTGAAGGCTAGCCTCAAAGCTAGACTTACCAATGCATCATGGTGTGACCAGCTCCCTATCGTCCTTTTGGGCATGCGAGCTGCTCTCAAAGAAGATCTCGGGACTTCATCCGCCGAGATGGTTTATGGGACTACTCTCCATCTCCCTGGAGATTTCATTGCACAAGCACCACATGCGACCTTGCCTGGTTCCTTCGCAGATCAACTACGTCAGCACATGGCTCAGTTGAGACCTGCGCCAGTTCTTTCTCATGGTCAACGGACCTTTCATGTGCCCTTGGATCTCCAGTCTGCCACACATGTTTTTGTACGTCGCGATGCCCATCGCACCCCTCTTCAGCGACCATATAATGGCCCATTCAGAGTACTCGACAGGAATGGCAAGTATTTCACGGTGGATCTTGGCACACGCTCGGACAACATTTCCATTGACCGTCTCAAAGCAGCTTTCTTGGATGTACCAGTGTTACCACAGTCTACATCACAGAGGTCGCAACCGTCTTTGCCTACCCTGGTGCCAGCTCGTTCGTCCCTCTCGCTAACTGCTCCTACTTTCGTGCCCACCACTCCGACAGAGGGACTGCCGGTTCCTGGTTACGTCACCAGAGCTGGCCGGACTGTTCATCGTCCAGCTCGGCTTTCGTCTCTTCGTGGATGATCACTGGGGGGAGCACTGTAGCGGCTGGTTTCCTGTACTCCCTTCGGTGATGTCATGATTAACATAACATTACATAATAGCATTACATCATTGATGTGTCACGTGATTGTCTGTCTTAAGTTGTTGAAACGATAGAAAGTTGTCTTGTGTTCTATATGAGTTGAAACAAAGAAGCGCTAACTTTAATCCGCTTCAAGGGAAAATAAATCACACAGTTTTTTCCATCAAACAGGACAGAGAAGGAGCTAGTCTCTCAAGATGAAGAAGGGCCTGATCTCATGAGGAAGACTAAGAAAGAGATACTCTTTCTAGCAAGGAACTAGCAGTGGCTTCTCCAGAACACTTTGCGACCTCAGGTGGTCACCATCGTCATCAGTAAAAGGCCCAATTTGGCCAAAGAGGAGAACAATGTTTGCAACCATAGGCTGCTACTATCCTCCACAGCCCAGATAAAATCATTCAGCTCATTCAGGTGACTGTCACACCTTGTTTGGGAACTTTGTAGGCCAAGCTACCTGCGAAGCTGGTAAAGGACAGTCAAAGGGACCAGAGGTGTCCAGCCAATGGGAAACAAGAAACCATCAAGACTATAAGTACTACATATTGTATGTAACTAATACTTGAAGTGGTCAGAATAGCAAATGATGGCCTCAATGTCTTGTGGAATACATTGCTGTGGTGATGTACATACATAACTACGCAACCTCCACCCACATGTACAATGTTTCTCCACCAACAGCGAGAACAGCGCTTCGCAGTGAGATGCCACATGGATGCGTAGAAGGACTTTTTGTAATGACAGTAAAAGCTTGTTTTTTTGACAGCTTGATGGGCACCGAGCATCCAATGCGTCGTTTTTTTGACAGCTTGATGGGCACCGAGCATCCAATGCGCTACTCAACCAGAGCTTACGGTACATTTAGGTACAAGGTACAACCCCCCCTGGAAACAAGCCACGCAGACTTCTTCCCTACATCCTTCAAGACTTCCACTAAACCCTCTACCTAAAGTAACAATCCACGTCCTACTAGTGGCCACCTCATTGGAAATCCATGTGGATGCTACACTTGTGTGTATTGCCTGGAACTAGTGCACAACTCCCAGCTAAACTCAGATCACACGTAATGTTTTTGGTGCGAGGTGGCAAGAGCAATTGGTTCGTGGAAACTAACTAAACTGCAGGAAACCATCTAGCCTTTCATTGGAGGCTAAACTTCGTAAAATAAAGGGAGATTAATTTTATTCAGTCTTAAAAGGCTAAACTACAACTTGCAATAAACAACCAATGAAAGTGACATCACTCTCCATTCCTACTACATGTATATACATTCTCCATTCCTACTATATACATTCTCCATTCCTACTATATACATTCTCCATTCCTACTATATACATTCTCCATTCCTACTATATACATTCTACATTCCTACTATATACATTCTCCATTCCTACTATATACATTCTCCATTCCTACTATATACATTCTACATTCCTACTATATACATTCTACATTCCTACTATATACATTCTCCATTCCTACAAATATCTACATTCTCCATTCCTACCATATACGTTCTCCATTCCTACTATATACATTCTACATTCCTACTATATACATTCTACATTCCTACTATATACATTCTCCATTCCTACAAATATCTACATTCTCCATTCCTACCATATACGTTCTCCATTCCTACTATATACATTCTTCATTCCTACTATATACATTCTCCATTCCTACTATATACGTTCTCCATTCCTACAAATATCTACATTCTCCATTCCTACCATATACGTTCTCCATTCCTGCTATATGTATTCACTATAAACATTATCCCAATATACATTCTGCATTCCTACTACATACATTCATTCTCCAATCCTACTATTATACATTCTCCATTCCTACTATACACATTCTCCATTCCTACTATATACATTCTCCATTCCTACTATATATATATTCTCCATTCCTAATACATTCTTTCTCCCAACAAACTGTCAGTTGACATGGTGACTTTCTCTAGATAATCAACTTAAATGTACTCACTCAACATTTCGGCTCATGTTTTAGCTTCTATCAGGAATGATGCGAGTATTTCCTGACGAAGGCTAGAGCATCTAGTCATTATTCCTGATGAAGGCTAGAGCATCTAGTCATTATTCCTGATGAAGGCTAGAGCATCTAGTCATTATTCCTGATGAAGGCTAGAGCATCTAGTCATTATTCCTGATGAAGGCTAGAGCATCTAGTCATTATTCCTGATGAAGGCTAGAGCATCTAGTCTCTAGTCATTATTCCTGATGAAGGCTAGAGCATCTAGTCATCATTCCTGACGAAGGCTAGAGCATCTAGTCATTATTCCTGATGAAGGCTAGAGCATCTAGTCATTATTCCTGATGAAGGCTAGAGCATCTAGTCAATATACCTGATGAAGGCTAGAGCATCTAGTCATTATTCCTGATGAAGGCTAGAGCATCTAGTCATCATTCCTGATGAAGGCTAGAGCATCTAGTCATCATTCCTGACGAAGGCTAGAGCATCTAGTCATTATTCCTGATGAAGGCTAGAGCATCTAGTCATTATTCCTGATGAAGGCTCGAGCATCTAGTCAATATTCCTGATGAAGGCTAGTCATTATTCCTGATGAAGGCTAGAGCATCTAGTCATCATTCCTGATGAAGGCTAGAGCATCTAGTATTATTCCTGACGAAGGCTAGAGCATCTAGTCATTATTCCTGATGAAGGCTAGAGCATCTAGTCATTATTCCTGACGAAGGCTAGAGCACCTAGTCATTATTCCTGATGAATGCTAGAGCATCTAGTCATTATTCTCCTGATGAAGGCTAGAGCATCTAGTCATCATTCCTGACGAAGGCTAGAGCATCTAGTCATTATTCCTGACGAAGGCTAGAGCACCTAGTCATTATATTCCTGATGAAGGCTAGAGCATCTAGTCATTATTCCTGACGAAGGCTAGAGCATCTAGTCATTATTCCTGATGAAGGCTAGAGCATCTAGTCGTCATTCCTGACGAAGGCTAGAGCATCTAGTCATTATTCCTGATGAAGGCTAGAGCATCTAACTGCAGCCGCAACATCGAGTGAGTACATCTAAGTTGATTATCGAGAAAGTCTTTGTTTTAGTTCCTGACATCATGCATGTATAATCCCAGTCTGATACATGCACAACTTATTTAAACTGTGCATACACTACACATGGTACGTACTGGCTCCATCATTGAGCACCAGATGAGGCTGCACTTAACCTACCTAACACTTGCACTGTGATATTGACGCTGCTGGTGTTGGCAGAGGCCTCCATGGAGTTATTCGCACTGCACTGGTACACTCCGCTGTCCGTTGGGAACTCTGCCCCCACTATTTGCAGCGTGGACACTACACTGCCTTCAGAATCATCCTGCAGAGTAGTAGCATTGAAGCGGGAATCCTTGTCATCTAGTGTCCATGTGATGGAGGGCTTTGGTGTTCCAGTGGAATTGCAGGAGATGTTCACATTCTCTCCCTCACGAACTGTCACCATATCTTCTCCAACAACAACTGTGTTGAGGCATGCTACGCTCTCTATATATGACACAGAGACATAGGGAGGGAGATACTGTAGGGTAAGGAAATAGATCAACCACTTATCCACTTACTCAAAGAATGTGCACAAGTACATGTAGTAGATCATATACTACTGGAAGTGATTATTGGAAGGGACTACTGGAAGGGACTACTGGAAGGGACTACTGGAAGGGACTACTGGAAGGGACTACTGGAAGGGACTATTGGAGGGGACTACTTGAATGGACTATTGGAAGGGACTATTGGAAGGGACTATTGGAAGGGACTATTGGAAGGGACTATTGGAAGGGACTATTGGAAGGGACTATTGGAAAGGACTACTGGAAGGGACTATTGGAAAGGACTATTGGAAGGGACTATTGGAAGGGACTACTGGAAGGGACTATTGGAAAGGACTACTTGAAGGGACTATTGGAAGGGAATATTGGAAGGGACTATTGGAAGGGACTACTGGAAGGGACTACTGGAAGGAACTACTGGAAGGGACTACTGGAAGGAACTACTGGAAGGGACTACTGGAAGGGACTTTTGGAAGGGACTACTGGAAGGGACTTTTGGAAGGGACTATTGGAAGGGACTATTGGAAGGGACTACTGCAAGGAACTACTGGAAGGGACTACTGGAAGGAACTACTGGAAGGAACTACTGGAAGGGACTTTTGGAAGGGACTATTGGAAGGGACTATTGGAAGGGACTACTGGAAGGGACTACTGGAAGGAACTAGTGGAAGGGACTATTGGAAGGAACTACTACTGGAAGGGACTATTGGAAGGGACTACTGGAAGGGACTATTGGAAGGGACTACTGGAAGGTACTACTGGAAGGGACTAGTGGAAGGGACTATTGGAAGGGACTATTGGAAGGGACTACTGGAAGGTACTACTGGAAGGGACTAGTGGAAGGGACTATTGGAAGGGACTACTGGAAGGTACTACTGGAAGGGACTGGAAGGGACTAGTGGAAGGGACTATTGGAAGGGACTATTGGAAGGAACTACTGGAAGGGACTACTGGAAGGGACTACTGGAAGGGACTACTGGAAGGGACTACTGGAAGGGACTACTGGAAGGGACTACTGGAAGGGACTACTGGAAGGAACTACTGGAACGGACTACTGGAAGGGACTACTGGAAGGGACTACTGGAAGGGACTATTGGAAGGGACTATTGGAAGGGACTACTGGAAGGGACTATTGGAGGGGACTACTGGAATGGACTACTGGAAGGGACTGGAAGGGACTACTGGAAGGGACTATTGGAAGGGACTATTGGAAGGGACTACTGGAAGGGACTACTGGAAGGGACTACTGGAAGGGACTATTGGAAGGGACTATTGGAAGGGACTATTGGAAGGGACTTTTGGAAGGGACTTTTGGAAGGGACTACTGGAAGGGACTACTGGAAGGGACTACTGGAAGGGACTACTGGAAGGGACTATTGGAAGGGACTAATGGAAGGGACTACTGGAAGGGACTTTTGGAAGGGACTACTGGAAGGGACTTTTGGAAGGGACTATTGGAAGGGACTATTGGAAGGGACTACTGGAAGGAACTACTGGAAGGGACTACTGGAAGGAACTACCGGAAGGAACTACTGGAAGGGACTTTTGGAAGGGACTATTGGAAGGGACTATTGGAAGGGACTACTGGAAGGGACTATTGGAAGGGACTACTGGAAGGGACTACCGGAAGGAACTACTGGAAGGGACTTTTGGAAGGGACTATTGGAAGGGACTATTGGAAGGGACTACTGGAAGGGACTACTGGAAGGAACTACTGGAAGGGACTTTTGGAAGGGACTATTGGAAGGGACTATTGGAAGGGACTATTGGAAGGAACTACTACTGGAAGGGACTATTGGAATGGACTACTGGAACGGACTACTGGAAGGGACTACTGGAAGGGACTACTGGAAGGGACTACTGGAAGGGACTACTGGAAGGGACTACTGGAAGGTACTATTGGAAGGGACTACTGGAAGGGACTATTGGAAGGGACTATTGGAAGGGACTACTGGAAGGGACTACTGGAAGGGACTATTGGAAGGGACTACTGGAAGGGACTATTGGAAGGGACTATTGGAAGGAACTACTACTGGAAGGGACTACTGGAAGGGACTACTGGAAGGGACTACTGGAAGGGACTATTGGAAGGGACTATTGGAAGGGACTACTGGAAGGGACTATTGGAGGGGACTACTGGAATGGACTACTGGAAGGGACTGGAAGGGACTACTGGAAGGGACTACTGGAAGGGACTATTGGAAGGGACTACTGGAAGGGACTACTGGAAGGGACTACTGGAAGGGACTACTGGAAGGGACTATTGGAAGGGACTACTGGAAGGGACTATTGGAAGGGACTTTTGGAAGGGACTTTTGGAAGGGACTACTGGAAGGGACTACTGGAAGGGACTACTGGAAGGGACTACTGGAAGGGACTATTGGAAGGGACTAATGGAAGGGACTACTGGAAGGGACTTTTGGAAGGGACTACTGGAAGGGACTTTTGGAAGGGACTATTGGAAGGGACTATTGGAAGGGACTACTGGAAGGAACTACTGGAAGGGACTACTGGAAGGAACTACCGGAAGGAACTACTGGAAGGGACTTTTGGAAGGGACTATTGGAAGGGACTATTGGAAGGGACTACTGGAAGGGACTATTGGAAGGGACTACTGGAAGGGACTACCGGAAGGAACTACTGGAAGGGACTTTTGGAAGGGACTATTGGAAGGGACTATTGGAAGGGACTACTGGAAGGGACTACTGGAAGGAACTACTGGAAGGGACTTTTGGAAGGGACTATTGGAAGGGACTATTGGAAGGGACTATTGGAAGGAACTACTACTGGAAGGGACTATTGGAATGGACTACTGGAACGGACTACTGGAAGGGACTACTGGAAGGGACTACTGGAAGGGACTATTGGAAGGGACTACTGGAAGGGACTATTGGAAGGGACTATTGGAAGGGACTACTGGAAGGGACTACTGGAAGGGACTATTGGAAGGGACTACTGGAAGGGACTATTGGAAGGGACTATTGGAAGGAACTACTACTGGAAGGGACTATTGGAATGGACTACTGGAACGGACTACTGGAAGGGACTACTGGAAGGGACTACTGGAAGGGACTACTGGAAGGGACTACTGGAAGGGACTACTGGAAGGGACTACTGGAAGGGACTACTGGAAGGGACTATTGGAAGGGACTACTGGAAGGGACTACTGGAAGGGACTACTGGAAGGGACTACTGGAAGGGACTACTGGAAGGGACTACTGGAAGGGACTACTGGAGGGACTATTGGAGGGGACTACTGGAAGAGACTACTGGAAGGAACTACTGGAAGGGACTATTGGAAGGGACTACAGGAAGGACTATTGGAAAGGACTACTGGAAGGGACTATTGGAAGGGACTACTATACGAAGGGACTACTGGAAGGAACTACTGGAAGGGACTACTGGAAGGGACTACTGGAAGGGACTATTGGAAGGGACTACTGGAAGGGACCACTGGAAGGGTCTACTGGAAGGGACTACTGGAAGAGACTACTGGAAGGGACTTTTGGAAGGGACTATTGGAAGGGACTACTGGAAGGGACTACTGGAAGGGACTACTGGAAGGGACTACTGGAAGGGACTTTTGGAAGGAACTATTGGAAGGAACTACTGGAAGGGACTATTGGAAGGGACTACTGGAAGGAACTACTGGAAGGGACTACTGGAAGGGTCTACTGGAAGGGACTACTGGAAGAGACTACTGGAAGGGACTATTGGAAGGGACTACTGGAAGGGACTATTGGAAGGGACTACTGGAAGGGACTATTGGAAGGGACTACTGGAAGGAACTACTGGAAGGGACTACTGGAAGGGTCTACTGGAAGGGACTACTGGAAGAGACTACTGGAAGGGACTATTGGAAGGGACTACTGGAAGGGACTATTGGAAGGGACTACTGGAAGGGACTACTGGAAGGGACTACTGGAAGGGTCTACTGGAAGGGACTATTGGAAGGGACTACTGGAAGGGACTACTGGAAGGGACTACTGGAAGGGACTACTGGAAGGGTCTACTGGAAGGGACTATTGGAATGGACTACTGGAAGGGACTATTGGAATGGACTACTGGAAGGGACTAGTGGAAGGGACTACTGGAAGGGACTGGAAGGGACTACTGGAAGGGACTACTGGAAGGGAATACTGGAAGGGTCTACTGGAAGGGAGGGACTACTGGAAGGGACTATTGGAAGGGACTACTGGAAGGGACTACTGGAAGGGACTACTGGAAGGGACTACTGGAAGGGACTACTGGTAGGGACTACTGGAAGGGACTACTGGAAGGGACTATTGGAAGGGACTACTGGAAGGGACTACTGGAAGGGACTACTGGAAGGGACTACTGGAAGGGACTATTGGAAGGGACTACTGGAAGGGACTACTGGAAGGGACTATTGGAAGGGACTACTGGAAGGGACTATTGGAAGGGACTACTGGAAGGGACTATTGGAAGGGACTACTGGAAGGGACTACTGGAAGCGACTACTGGAAGGGACTACTGGAAGGGACTATTGGAAGGGACTACTGGAAGGGACTACTGGAAGGGACTACTGGAAGGGACTACTGGAAGGGACTACTGGAAGGGACTACTGGAAGGGACTACTGGAAGGGACTACTGGAAGGGACTACTGGAAGGGACTACTGGAAGGGACTACTGGAACGGACTACTGGAAGGGACTATTGGAAGGGACTATTGGAAGGGACTATTGGAAGGGACTACTGGAAGGGACTATTGGAAGGGACTACTGGAAGGGACTACTGGAAGGGACTACTGGAAGGGACTACTGGAAGGGACTACGGGAAGGGACTATTGGAAGGGACTATTGGAAGGGACTACTGGAAGGGACTACTGGAAGGGACTGTTGGAAGGGCCTACTGAAAGGGACTATTGGAAGAGTCTATTGGAATTGGAAGGGTGGTTACTATTATGCAAGATTCGATTATTTTGAAAAAAATGGCCAACGACCGCAACCGATGATGGCAGAAGGGAATGTTCTCGCTGTTCCTATGTTGCTTGGAAGATTTTCTGCTAAGGAAGCTGTACAGGAACCTACCTCTTCCAGAAACACTCTGAATCTCTACACTTTTGAGAAGGAAGGCACTCCCGATGGATTTCCTTGCTCAACCAAACTTTAGCTTTTATTTGCATCCTGAGAATGGAAAAATTCTAGCTAGCCAGGCTATTCTAGCTGTAAGCTAGACATGGCCAGAGCTGGGGGTGCTACTGGAGTGGCGATTCATGATTATAAAACTGGAGGGGCAGTCACAACTGGAAGGGCAGTCACAACTGGAGGGGCAGTCACAACTGGAGCGGCAGTCACAACTGGAGGGGCTTATAACTAGAGGAGCGGTTATAACTGGAGGGGCAGTTATAACTGGAGGGGCAGTTACAACTAGAGGGGCAGTTATAACTGGAGGGGCAGTCACAACTGGAGGGGCAGTCACAACTGGAGGGGCAGTCACAACTGGAGGGGCAGTCACAACTGGAGGGGCAGTTATAACTGGAGTGGCAGTCACAACTGGAGGGGCAGTCACAACCGGAGGGGCAGTTATAACTGGAGGGGCAGTCACAACTGGAGGGACAGTTACAACTAGAGGAGCAGTTACGACTGGTGGGGCAGTTTCAACTAGTGGGGTGGTTGCTAGAGATATACAGTTATTGGTTTGACTAGCCAAAAAAGGAAAAGACCAAGAGGGTACCCTAGTAGACAACCAGCTGGATGATTTTTGTCACTTAAAATCATACACTCTAACCTTTGGTTTATACGATTTATACGATTTAAATGGTAAAGGATTATGTAATTTGTTGTCAACATGTCTACACTCGAATTTCCACTTTTTTACAAGTCCATCTAGCTAATAATTATAGTTGTTTGTTTTTAAATGTAAAAATGTACATGCTTATTATAATACTATGGTAGTCCCACATGCAAGTCTAAAACATGACCTTTTCACAATCCTCTGTAACACATCGCTATTATGTAAAAGTAAATTGTAACATGACCTCCAGCCAACCAGTTGCTATCGCATGATGACACACTATACCTCTCACTGCACACTAAATAGTACAGCCACGGACTTTCATCGGACGCTAAAGATAAATAAAAGCTGGTAGAGATGAACAATGGTACAGGAAACAAGAGGCCATCCAGATAACCTATGAAGGACTCCTCGCAAAAGTGGAAGGATCTGATTGGCGGAAGTCAAGTGACAGCACTAAAGGAGAACACTCCTAGTTCGCATGCACTGGAATGATGCAATAATGCTCATGGCTGCATAATTATCACACCTTCAGCTTGTATAAGGATGTAATCTCAAGCACTACTTCACTGGCCTCGTGTGCGCATATTAGAACAATATGACTACGTCAGAATGGCGACTATCAGCTAACAATGTACAGTCAACAATGTACAGTCAATTTTCCTTTCTACCAGCTAGGATTGGTTATTCCCTTCTCCGATTATCCCACGCCCTCTGGCTCCCACCATTCTAACGTGAGTCTGCTCGAAGCATGTGTGACGTAAGTTGTTGACTCCATATACGGGGCCTCCCATAGTTGTAGGTAAACCAACACATACACTGATAGAAAGTGTTTCTGTTTATACTGCTAAAAATCTGTCTTGGCCAAGTACGACTCGAGAAGTCTCAGGGGGGAAATATAATCTATGCAGTTATCACTTTTGATTTTGAAATGTAGTTGGCTAGCTACATAGTTGGAGTGAATCTTGTGCTATTTTGATACTGGGCTACTGCTTGCAGAGTGCTGAATGGAGATCGAGACACTTCTTTGTCATGCGTGGCATGGTTTGATTCTTTTGCACCAACACAAGCATAGGTCAATTGAGGGGATACATACTACAGTCTGACAAGGCATCATAGAGAACCTGCTTCATTCATGTTTGCAGAATTTGTTAATGATTAAGAACATCCTAATGTTTACCCCTCCCCCTCCCCCCCCACCCCCCCCCCACACACACACGTGTACACACACACATATATATACACACACACTTCATATATTGATGAGATAGCATGTAATTTGATGAGCTCATACCGCTTGAGGGTGTACACTAATCGGAGACAAAAATCATATGCGCAACAGATCACCTGATCATGATTGGGCGACATTAGCTGGCGTTTTGTGTGACCATTCGTTGCCTATGCAAGTTTCGTCCTCCTTCCCCAGATCAGCTCCGTCCATCATAAAGGGACCCATCACTGGCTTCTCCAGTCTCATAGTTAGTTTGGCTCTCTCACCATGTGATAGCTGCTTCTGTGCTGGATACCTCCGACATTAGAGGGATGTGTTCATCTTGAGAGCTTTCTGTCTCTGTAGAAAATGCCACATCTATTCAAGAAACATCAGCCTCTCCTCAGATGGATGACTCTTACCCATTCTGCTCACATCTTACTTTGAGACACCCACATTCATGATTGTATGTCTTACAAAAAAAAATGGGCATGGTTTCAGCTATGAGCATCTGCATTGCAATCCAATTATAGGTGTGACGTGCACAGTCTAATGGAGAATATGGGGGATAGTGACATCCATCTTCGGTTTGGTATGGCGAGGCTAGCACTCTTGCAGGACAGTCTTCTATCACAAGCATTCTAGATACACAACAGAAGGGATGGTGCACACCACATTATTGGGAAACATGAACTATAAAACTGCACGACAAAAGGGATGGTGCACACCGCAGTTTTGAGAAACGAGAACTATAAAACTACACGACAGAAGGGATGGTGCACGCCACAGTGTTGAGAACTATAAAACTACACGACAGAAGGGATGGTGCACACCGCAGTTTGGGAAACGAGAGAACGAAACTACCCATTCTTCATAGGGAAACATTTCCCAGTGAAGATTACATCCCCCTTGAGTTAGCATCGAACAATCATCAAACTAGAAAAACATTGTGATTTAGCGTTGACCTGAAGCTGGAAAATGGAGTTTGAAAGGAGTTGTTAAGTGTATTCATTGTTCAAGAAAAACACAAAATGGAGAGAGGAAATTTGCCCTGTGGGCTGTCGTGTGGCAAACACTTCTTGGCCTCCTAGCCTCCTATATCTGTTACTCTTCAACGCCATGGTTAGTGACTGCTAAAGCCTGCGAGGGAAGAGGCAATACTACTGTGACCTTGGGTGAGGGGCTGTCCACACATCATAATGCTGTGTGGTAATGCATGAAGAAACACAGAGAAGAGTCGGTGTTTGGCAAGCCATGGATGGTACTGGTGTTGCTGCTTCCTTATTCTAATAAGATCAACGCAGCACTGAGGTTGCTGAGAGGAGAGGGCCTGGGTGCTACAAGAGCAAGACAAGGTTGCCCTGAGGTTGCTGAGAGGAGAGGGCCTGGGTGCTACAAGAGCAAGACAAGGTTGCCCTGAGGTTGCTGAGAGGAGAGGGCCTGGGTGCTACAAGAGCAAGACAAGGTTGCACTGAGGTTGATGAGAGGAGAGGGCCTGGGTACTACAAGAGCAAGACAAGGTTGCCCTGAGGTTGTTGAGAGGAGAGGGCCTGGGTGCAAGACAAGATTGCCATGGAACTACACAGACAAAGAACGCTGTATTACTACTGCAAACAGCACTCAGCCATCATGAACAATAATGTAGACAGCTGTCCTCTCCTCTGTGCACAACTACATAATTACATCATTGTCTGACAAGTATAGCTTCATGCTTGTGTTGACCTGAAGATGTGCTCATCCACAATAACTGCAGCTGCATAAGCTGGAGCATTTGTCTAAGGCACACATCACTCACATCTCATGAGGCAGTAGCTTTGAGGGAAGTGGCCGGCTCACATGAATACCAAGTATAGCAGCTTAATAATTTAGGGGGGACACCCACACCAATTTTTTTTTTTACTTGTGGTTACAACTTTATAGCTCGATAGATTCTGTTAACTTCATGGTATAGACTTGATATATAGCTCAAAAGAGAGGTCTCTCTGAGTGCTCTCGTTTGATACTAAAATATTTTTCATAGGTATAACCATAGCCAAGTTACTGGCTGGAGCTAAAGTGGGGGGAACCTCAAAACCTGATTTTGCCACATAAATATCCCAGATAGCCAAGTGCTATCGAGTTCAAATTGGCACTAGTTGGCTATAGAAGCCCTACTCTATGTAGTGAGTGTTTTCATTAGGCGCTAAAACTTAAGTACGTGGTCAAGCAAGCGGGTGGAAAATGAATTTCATCCACCCGCACGCTTGACCACGTACTTATGTTTTAGTGCCTAATGAAAACACCATTGCATAGAGTATAAGACTTCCTCTAGCCTAGCATTTCTTAACCTGGGGTGCTAGCACCCCTGGGGGTGCTGAAATCAATTTTAGGGGGTGCTGGAAAAGTCTTCTGTTATGTGCAATATGATATTTTAGTTTAGATTCTCAAGTTTAAAATAAAATTAAAAATTTAAAAATAATGCATCAAAAAAAATTAATATCGTTTGTTTATTTATTTTTAAGTATTAATGGTGCTTTATTTATTTGCAACACTTTTTGGGGGAATATTTGGGGGGGGGGGGTTTGGGGGGTTAATAAGAAAGAAAAAAATAATAAATAAAAATAATAAATAAATAAATAAATAAAGTTGCTGTACAACGTGGTAATGCGGCCTCAGTGTTGGGATCGGCTGATATGTCAACCGCTACTGACTTCTTCAACTAATATCATTACTTCAACTTATATAATTTAATTGTATAACTATCTAATAATAATAATAATAATAATAATAATAATAATAATAATAATAATAATAATAATAATAATAATAATAATAATAATAATAATAATAATAATAATAATAATAATAATAATAATAATAATAATAATAATAATAATAATAATAATAATAATAATAATAATAATAATAATAATAATAATAATAATAATAAATTAATTAATTAAAAATAAACAAAATAAATAAACAAATTAATTAATTTATTATTATTATTATTATTATTATTATTATAATTGGAGGGTGATAAATGATAGACATTACATATATATATGTCAATTATTTTTTAATGGGAAAGTGTCAGATGCCTGTGCTGCCCAGTACAGATTAATGTCAATTAATTTTTAAAAATAAAATAAAAAAATAAAAAATATTAAAAAAAATAAAAATAAAAATAAAATAAAATTTAAAAATAAAAATAAAACAAAAAATTAAAAAATTATAAATAAATGAATGAAAACATGGTGCACGTTATTTAGAGTATTTCCTGATTTTGTGTAGCCAGCTATATTGAAGGCTTACCTTGAGATACTCTTGCCCCAGTGGTTCCTACCATAAAGTCTGGCTATGGTAAATTTTAAAATGTCAAAAATACACAGTGGAATAATGAATAAGTCAAATATGGTTTCACTGCCCTCCTGGAATCGTGGAGGCCAGACCGAGCACAATGCATGACCTGCTAATTTGAAGCCTGCCAGACTCCAAGAACACCAGGCAAAACATCAAACATCCAGCAGAAGAAGCAAAAACTCTCGAGGCCCTGCCAAGAGGGCTAGATATGACAGTGCAAAAAACCCTAGTTTTTAAGCCTCCTACGAAGTAGCATACCACATAAGGGAGAAAGCTTCGCACTCCGCCCCAGAATATCTGATCAAGCAATGCACCATTCGGATGGTGGAACTGGTTCTGGGAACTGATACAGCCAAGAAAATTAAGGAAGTGCCTCTGTCTAATGATGTCATCGCAGTACGAGTTGCAGATATGAGCTGCAACATCATGGACCAGGTTGTTCCAATTCGCATCAGCCTGCAGTTGGATGAATCGACAGATATTTCCAACATAAGTCAAGTGATTGTGTATACTCAGTACATCAAGGACGGTGGAATCAAAGACGAGTTCCTATTCTGTGAGGGTTTGCAAACTACGACCAAGGCAGCAGATGTATTTCTACTAGTAGACGAGTTCTTTCAGAGGCATCAGATCAAGTGGGAGAAGGTAGGGTCGGTCTGCACAGATGGTGCCCCAGCCATGATTGGGAATAGGTCTGGCTTTGCTGCTTTGGTAAAGGCAAGAGTACCAGATCTCACAATGAATCACTGTGTTCTCCATCACCATGCTCTGGCAGCAAAGACATTGCCACCTCACCTCAAAGATGTTCCGTCTATTTGTGTTAAAGTTGTAAATTTCATCCGGGGTCGTCCTTTAAACCACAGAATGTTCAAGCTATTATGAGAGGAGATGGGAAATGAGCATGTTGTCCTTCTCTTCCACATGGAAGTACGCTGGCTGTCTCGATGAAAAATTTTGGCCCGTATTGTAGAGTTCCATGTTGAGATTGCTTTATTCCTCCAAGAACATCAGAATAAATGTGCTGAAAATTTTTAATGTTCATTCCCTCTCTCTCTCTCTCCTATCTAGCAGACATCTTCAGCCACTTGAATGACCTCAACTTGACTATGGTGTCAATGGTCTTCTTTGTGCTGAGAAGGCAGAAGCCTTCACAATGAAGGTCTCACTTTGGAAGCGCCGAGTCCAGGAAAGGAATGTTGGAAGCTTTCCTACCTTGAACAAGAAGTTGGGGGATAAGACATTAAGTTCCATACTCACAGAAAGCATTGCTGCTCACCTCTCACACCTCGAGACTAATATGACACATTACATTCCCAAGGATCGCAGAGTTCCAGAATGGGTTCAGCAACCCTTCCTGGCAGACATGAGCAATGATGACAACGTGAAGGAGGAGCATATCGATCTACTGGTGAACCATGGATGTCAAATAAAATTTCGAACGTTACCGCTATCTGACTTCTGGTGTGACCAATTGGTAGCATATCCTGGATTGGCGAAGGTAGCACAGGAGAAAATTATTCCATTTCCAACTACCTATGTTTGTGAGAAAGCATTCTCAACCATGCTTCAAATAAAAACAAGAGCCAGGAACCGTCTTCAAGGTGGCCTGCTCCACGACATGAGGGCGGCTTTGGCCAAAACCAAGCCTGAATTTGTGGCCCACAAGCAACAACAAAAATCACACTATATATGTGTAAACTTCATTACCCCTCTTTCTATATTTAATCTCGAGCATATATATAGGTAGGTCCATGATCTTTAAAGTTATTTTTTTCCTCCTTTCGTCTTTTCTGATTGAGTTTGTAATTACTGGAGTAATTGATGCCTTATGAATAAAATAAATTATGAAACAGTGCATCACTTGTCTTGTTTTATTTACCCTTGTAGTACTGAGGCACTGTAATACTTGTACTTCCATTAAGTGCTAGACTACCTAAGCCTGACTACAGGGGGTGCTGAGGTTGGAAAAGGTTAAGAAACACGGTGCAGAGATGGAAGCTTATGGTGATCAAGCAGCTGCAAGTGTATTTTGTGCAAGTCTCGAGAGGGGCCCAACAGGAAACTTTGTAAATACCAACATGGAGTGGTATAATTGGCAAAACACAAGCATTATGCATAGCTCCTTTATACGACATAGTCTTAGCTTGCTAATACCTGTTCACCGCATCAAACTTCATAGCTCTAGCTGTAAAAACAAGCTGGCAGTTGCTACTAACCTTCAGAAAACTGTCGATCCAAGCAACAATGTTGGAAATGCTGTCTTCTCACATGTGCACCTTACCAAAGCACATGCACGCAGAACATGTTTAAGAGATTGCAGAGTGGACAGGAAAAACACGCTCGAAACATGTTGGGAGTGGTATGGGAAGGCCTGAAATCAGGCAACCTTGTTCCTCCATTTCCCTCAAGTGTTCGTAGAAATGCACTCCCAGTACAGCTGCTGCCTTACCTTCCTAATAAGAAGCAAGAATTTGCTTAATGAAGGAAACTAGGAGGAAGTGACTGGTCTTGTCTGCATGCCACATACAGCAGCAAAGCACATTAGCCACAGTTCTATGCCACTCAGAATTAAGCCCACATGCTGGAGTCTATAGCTCAGCCTAGCCCTAACCTTACTTCAGCCCAGCCCTAATCTTACCTCAGCATAGGGCTAGTAGATTAGGGCTAGGTTGAGATAAGGCTAGCGCTTGGCTAGGGGATAAGGTTAGACTAGGGCTTGACCAAGCTTGTTCAGCTCATGCTGCTGACCATACTTGTTCAGCTCATGCTGCTGACCAAACTTGTTCAGCTCATGCTGCTGACCAAACTTGTTCATAGGGCAGACATGAAGTCTAAGGGCGCTAGCTAGCTTGAGATCCAACTCTGGTCGGCCACACCTTGGTGCACTTCATCTCACTAGAAAGAGCAGGGTCCCACGAATGCAGGGGGTGAGAAAAGGGGAATATTCCCCCCTCCCCCTCAAAAAAATGTTGGAGAAATTGTACTTGTAAATGATATCTTCACACATAGAACATGGAACATGGAACATGGATCATGGAACATGGAATATGGAACTCCTCCTGGCTCCTGTTTTAGCTGCTGGTGTTGCATTCACCAGCAAAGATCATGGGATCATAACCGACTTTTCTTGGAACTGCCTTCAATATTCCTCATGAAAGAGAAAGAAGCAGTTGCAGTTCTTGAGCACAAAAACGAACAAAAACATGGTACAGAACGGACGAAGCCAGAACCAACTGGCCAGTTGCCCTTTTCTTTATGTATGACAGCTGGAAATGAATACGAGGATTCAGTCTTCATCTACTCCATCATCTGGCCAGCAGTTTGCTGGAGTAAAGAAACAGAAGTCTCTCGAGCAAGAACCTTACCTCTACAAGATTGGATTTCTTTAAAACATGAGAACTTGCATCTCCTGAGTTGGCCTATCACCTTGGCATGATGGATGTCTCTTTTCAAACAGCGGAGCTGACCTCTAGCTTCTGCATGCTTTGTTTTTGTTTGCTTATGATCATGGCTGGTGATCATGATGTCTTTATCTTGTTCTACATTAAACCTGTCTGTGCCCCACACTAGCCTATCCTGTCTGTGCCCCCACACTAACCTATCCTGTCTGTACCCCACACTAACCTATCCTGTCTGTATCCCCACACTAACCTATCCTGTCTGTGCCCCCACACTAACCTATCCTGTCTGTACCCTACACTAACCTATCCTGTCTGTACCCTACACTAACCTATCCTGTCTGTGCCCCCACACTAACCTATCCTGTCTGTACCCCACACTAGCCTATCCTGTCTGTATCCCCACACTAACCTATCCTGTCTGTATCCCACACTAGCCTATCCTGTCTGTATCCCCACACTAACCTATCCTGTCTGTATCCTACACTAACCTATCCTGTCTGTACCCCACACTAACCTATCCTGTCTGTATCCCCACACTAACCTATCCTGTCTGTGCCCCCACACTAACCTATCCTGTCTGTACCCTACACTAACCTATCCTGTCTGTACCCTACACTAACCTATCCTGTCTGTGCCCCCACACTAACCTATCCTGTCTGTACCCCACACTAGCCTATCCTGTCTGTACCCCACACTAGCCTATCCTGTTTGAATCCCTACACTAACCTATCCTGTTTGAATCCCCACACTAACCTATCCTGTCTGTACCCCACACTAACCTATCCTGTCTGTACCCCACACTAACCTATCCTGTCTGTACCCCACACTAACCTATCCTGTTTGAATCCCCACACTAACCTATCCTGTCTGTACCCCACACTAACCTATCCTGTCTGTGCCCCAACACTAACCTATCCTGTCTGTACCCCACACTAACCTATCCTGTCTGTACCCCACACTAACCTATCCTGTCTGTGCCCCAACACTAACCTATCCTGTCTGTACCCCACACTAACCTATCCTGTCTGTGCCCCACACTAACCTATCCTGTCTGTACCCCACACTAACCTATCCTGTCTGTGCCCCACACTAACTTATCCTGTCTGTGCCCCCACACTAACCTATCCTGTCTGTGCCCCCACACTAACCTATCCTGTCTGTACCCCACACTAGCCTATCCTGTCTGTACCCCACACTAACCTATCCTGTCTGTTCCCCACACTAACCTATCCTGTCTGTGCCTCACACTAACCTATCCTGTCTGTACCCCACACTAGCCTATCCTGTTTGAATCCCCACACTAACCTATCCTGTCTGTACCCTACACTAACCTATCCCTATCCTGTCTGTACCCCACACTAACCTATCCTGTCTGTGCCCCCACACTAACCTATCCTGTCTGTACCCCACACTAACCTATCCTGTCTGTGCCCCACACTAGCCAACCCTGCATCCAGACATATTGCAATGTCATTATGTAGCCAGTTCTCTTTCCTCGATCCTACAGCTATTTCTCACTCTTCTGCTGACAGCATAGCCAGTTGTCTTTCCTCGATCGTGCAGCTATTTCTCACTCCTCTGCTGATAATGTAGCCAGTTCTCTTTCCTCGCTCCTGCAGTCAACTCTCTCCAACCCTTCATGAAGAGGACCACTTCTTTTTAGCTTACACTTATTTAAGACTGGTAATGCATTCATATAGTTCATGGGTGGTGCGGTGTGTAGACAAGCACTGCAGACACATGTCATGCGCAGCTGTTCCTTGAATTTCCCCAGTGACGCTTGCTTAACTTGAAGATCATGTGTGAAGGATGTGGAATGCACAAGTCCTTCATATTTGAAATATTACTCCTCAGGATAGAGCCATTCAGGGGCGTATCCAGGATTTAGAGAGGGGGGGTGCTCTCTCCAAGGCCTTTGTAGTCAAAACCAAATAGAATAGGGTATATAGCTCAATTAAGTGTATTGCTGCATGCGGAAAACCAATTTGTGATCAGAATGGCTGGCACCAATTAAAAAATATATCTTAGAAATATGTCCATATAGCTAACCGATCAAATCACCGGTATTTACATTATATAAAGTACATCATATGACAAAAATAAATGATTAATGGGACTAGTTGAGAGGATTTAGTGGCAGCATTCTCCGTGGCTTAAGTTTTGCAAATCGGTCTATGACGTTATCAAGGTTTATGCTGCTGTCAGAAATGTCTCTATGACAGAAGAGCAGAAGAAGGGCATTAAGTCGGTTCTCTGTCATTGCATTTCTGAATCAAAAAGTGTAATTCTCTGCTTCTTTTTCGGTGGCATTTCTGCTGAGATGTATGTAGTTGGCAGCTCAAATCAAAACTCAACCACACAGTCACTGAGCTAGCTTGAGAACTTCTGTCATGGAACACGACTCGAGATGGCTCTCTAGTTACTGCATGCGCGCATGTGGATTACTCTTGGCCACACCTTTTTCTTCTTTTTCCTTTTTCCCCCTTTTTCCCCTTTTTCCCCCTTTCCATTCTGTACTCTAGGGGGGGGTGCGCGTGCTCCGAGCGCTCTATGCTGGGTACGCCCCTGCCATTTTATAGACAATACTGAGGCTGCCAATGGTCTTCAATTGTTTGCCTCCCATAAATTTGCACATTCTTCTAAAATAAAAATTAAATTGTTGTGCGCATAACAAATGGTTATTTTAAAAAATCTGCAAATTCCCAAGCTCGGTAGACTATTCTATAATTAGAAAATATACAGAAAACTTACTTCCAGTTCGACATGAAGAGCAAGCACCAAGAAAAGAGAAAAGGAAAAAATGGCTGATGGTAGCAGCTGCTGTTGACCTTCTTCTAGACTTTCACTGCTGCTTCTGGAAGCTCTTCTGCTGATGCACAGCCTATGTGTACCTGGAGTCACTCTGAACCTCACAGGTACCTGTGTGTACCTGGAGTCACTCTGAACCTCACAGGTACCTGTGTGTACCTGGAGTCACTCTGAACCTCACAGGCACCTGTGTGTACCTGGAGTCACTCTGAACCTCACAGGCACCTGTGTGTACCTGGAGTCACTCTGAACCTCACAGGTACCTGTGTGTACCTGGAGTCACTCTGAACCTCACAGGCACCTGTGTGTACCTGGAGTCACTCTGAACCTCACAGGCACCTGTGTGTACCTGGAGTCACTCTGAACCTCACAGGTACCTGTGTGTACCTGGAGTCACTCTGAACCTCACAGGCACCTGTGTGTACCTGGAGTCACTCTGAACCTCACAGGTACCTGTGTGTACCTGGAGTCACTCTGATCCTCACAGGTACCTGTGTGTACCTGGAGTCACTCTGAACCTCACAGGTACCTATGTGTACCTGGAGTCACTCTGAACCTCACAGGCACCTGTGTGTACCTGGAGTCACTCTGAACCTCACAGGCACCTGTGTGTACCTGGAGTCACTCTGAACCTCACAGGTACCTATGTGTACCTGGAGTCACTCTGAACCTCACAGGCACCTGTGTGTACCTGGAGTCACTCTGAACCTCACAGGCACCTGTGTGTACCTGGAGTCACTCTGAACCTCACAGGCACCTGTGTGTACCTGGAGTCACTCTGAATCTCACAGGTGCCCATGTGTACCTGGAGTCACTCTGAATCTCACAGGTACCTGTGTGTACCTGGAGTCACTCTGAACCTCACAGGTACCTGTGTGTACCTGGAGTCACTCTGAACCTCACAGGCACCTGTGTGTACCTGGAGTCACTCTGAACCTCACAGGTGCCTGTGTGTACCTGGACTCTGAACCTCACAGGTACCTGTGTGTACCTGGAGTCACTCTGAACCTCACAGGTGCGCCTGTGTGTACCGGTAGTCACTCTGAACCTCTTCACTCTTGAGAAAGGAGGTGCTCATGGATGAACTTCCTTGCTGTAAGTTTTGCTGTTTACAAAGAGTGCTGCAGCGCTTTGTTCACTTACCTAAATGGAGCCAACTATTATACTACACTGCAGCTCTCTGTATTTGAAGTCTCACGAACACACACACTATAACATCATGTTTTGATATTGCACCAGTTTTAATGTTTCAATGGTCACTGGATTTAGCTTTGACCATAACAGCAGCTTTTTATCATGGAAACACATGTTTATGAAACTGGATATGCAGACCCTTTAAAAACTTTCCCTGGGGGGGGCATTTATTGCTTGAGCTAACTCATCCGTGCCACTAACATATCGCTTCCACATCAAAACAAACCAACATGGAGATTCTAATTCGAAACATTTGCTTGCTCCTGCACAAGAACAAGAGCTCAACACAAACACATTGGAACAGTTTAACTGTTCACAAGCTACTCCGTGGAAAAAAGATCTTCCATAAGCCACCTTCCTAATGTGAAGTTCCAGGGTTTCTTTCATGGGAGGGGGCATTCCCTCCCCCTTCCCTGCCCTTGACTACGTCTCGTCGCCTCTCTAGAGTTTCTGAGATATTAATATGCTGAAGGAACAAACTTGAGGAAGTTAAATGGCATACATGAAGGAAAGGAAATTCCACAACAAGCCTTCTCTTCTCTATGCCAGACATTTACAATGCTATCTAAATCATCATCACAGAATGTTTGTGCTGATTCTAGAGCTATCTTCATTAAGTAAGAGGAGGTTTTGTTTCTCCATTGCCATTTCTCAGCTTGGCTTTAATTATCCTCATCTTTGGAAAACGTCATTCAACAGATGCAATGCCAACAGGAACTGATAGACAGATGTTAGCCGTTTAAGTTGGGAGAAACCTTGTTATGAGCATTTCATTGGTCACCAGTTCTTGCAATTGTGATGCTAAATCTTCCTTTGGCTTTTGAGTGAGGTAGTGTCGGAAGGTCTTCCATCCATTGCAAATTTTAGGTGATATGAGGGCTGGTTTAGAGTATTCTTCACCTTCAAGGGTGTCTGCTGTTCTGGCCACTCCATAATGACTAATCAGAATGTCCCCCAAATCTTCACTCTAATGCAGAAGATTTAGGAGTGGGAATTGATTGGGACAAAACTAGTAAACCTAGTAAAACTAGTAAATATAAGATACAACATCTGGAGAACTGAAACGATGTTATCGTTTAGACTGGAAATGAAGGGGTTTCCCCACAGTATCTATATAATACCAGACTTCCTCCAGACTTTCAACGTACATGTACTCTCACCTCCAGTACCCAGTTAGCAGCAGGTAACAGTGCATAAGTGTGTGTAAAGTTGCGTCAACAAGAGAGGATATGATGGTCAGGTCAAGATTTTCTGTTTGAAGAGTTTTGCTAAGTTGCTCTACTTGAGCAAGACACAATCAAGGATAAGTAGAGCCGGAACTGTGGACTTCTTACTACTCAAAACTTTACTTATCCCCAATCAGCAATGAGCCTTTAACATGATCAGCAAATCTAAAAATATGAGCACTGGTTGAAGTGAAGTGATTAAATTAAGTGACCTCTATAGTGCAAGTCAGAATCACAAAGTTACCATGCATACAAGTGTAAGTATACTCTTAGATTGCACTGAATTGCCCCAGGGCCCCCCCCCCCAAAATGCTCTCCCAGACCCACCTAGGTACCCCCTTCTGTCTAAACCTTCATTTTGTCCCCACTCCCTTTGGGTATATTCCTGAAAGAAAGCCTGTGAACAGTTAACATACATGCCTATGCCAATGGTATTTTATGGCTGTAATCAGATACCAGATATAGCATAACAAAATAACCACTTCACACCATATACATACCACTGTTGGGGTGTTGTCAACACTCTATGTACACACATCAGAGGGATCATGTGATGAGGACTGTTGTTGGAGAACTACTGCACACTGGCTAGGCTGGATAATGAGCTGGATAATGGACGGAAGAGCTAGATAATGAAGAGCTGGATAATGGATGAAGAGCTGGATAATGGATGAAGAGCTAGATAATGGATGGAAGAGCTGAACAATGGATGGAAGGGCTAGATAGTGGATAGAAGATCTGGATAATGGATGGAGAGCTGAAATGGATGGAAGAGCTGGATAATGGATGGAAGAGCTGGATAATGATGGAAGAGCTAGATAATGATGGAAGAGCTGGATAATGGATGGAAGAACTGGACAATGGATGGAAGAGCTGGATAGTGTACGGAAGAGCTAGATAATGATGGAAGAGCTGAATAATGGATGAATAATGGATCGAAGAGCTGAACAATGGATGGAAGAGCTGGATAGTGGATGGAAGATCTGGATAATGGATGGAAGAGCTGAAATGGATGGATGAGCTGGATAATGGATGGAAGAGCTGAACAATGGATGAAAGAGCTGGATAGTGGATGGAAGAGCTGGATAATGGATGGAAGAGCTGAACAATGGATGAAAGAGCTGGATAGTGGATGGAAGAGCTGGATAATGGATGGAAGAGCTGGATAATGGATGGAAGAGCTGAAATGGATGGAAGAGCTGGACAATGGATGGAAGAGCTGACAATGGATGGAAGAGCTGGATAATGGATGGAAGAGCTGAACAATGGATGAAAGAGCTGGATAGTGGATGGAAGAGCTGGATAATGGATGGAAGAGCTGGATAATGGATGGAAGAGCTGAAATGGATGGAAGAGCTGGACAATGGATGGAAGAGCTGGATAATGGATGGAAGAGCTGGATAATGTTGCTGTCGAGACAATCAACGAGGCTGGATAATGAGGGAGGAGCTATTAATTCTGTATGGATAATGAGGGAGGAGCTGGGACAATGGCCAGGAGCTATTGATGCTGTAGCTGTAATAACTAGCATGCTTTTGTAAGGGCTTGGATAATGGAGGAGAAAAATTTCAAGTTTATCCAGAGGGTCATTGTAATTTCGTTATGTCAACCGAGAGTTCATTGAGAGTTTCCTGGAAAGCACACTTTGTAAGGGAGTTGATAATGAGGCAGGAGCTGTTCAGAGGCTGCTCAGCAATCTTAAGATCGGCAAGCCAGCAAGTGGGTGTGGTATGCGTGTGGCTTCACATGAACACGGTAGTATTGTACACACAATTGCTGACAATATTTTAGTACTTCAGAAGGAGTTATTAAGATGATCCAACAAACATCCATACGTTCACCCTTTGCCTACAAAGTCATTGACTGCATCAAATACACTACCGTAATATTTACGCGCATATTCCATTTCATTCATTGAGCTGTCTATATAGCTGTGCCTACTAGTCGGGTGCACGTTCTAATCAGTGAGTTTGTCTGTGAGGTCCTTGTGGAAATGAGATAGTATCAATCTGTTCCAGTCTTTGCTGTAACATATAGGAATGCAGGTATGATTTCACTCGGCACTTTTCACTACACGAGATCGCTCGCTGGTGCTGGTCGTAGCTGGCTTAAATAGCACGCCAATGCGTATATGCTTCCTAATTACCACACCCACAACAATAATAATGTATTGGAAGTGGTCCGTTTGCTAATCTTTCCAGCAAAAAGATCGACTTTAACTTCCCTGAGATTCCACCCACTTTATTTAAGGCTGATGACCGATTCATATTTTAAAGTGAGAACATATGGTGAATACATACATACACACATACACACATACATACATAAATCTGCCATGCACGGCAATACCATGTTTTCCATCTACTTCCCAAATGAGGATCGTTACGCTCGCTGATTACTACAGCAGAAAGATTAGTCATCGCGACTTCAATGAGGCCACAGTATATTTCCGTGTTTCCTCCCCTCACATCCTCTCTTTGGCCTATATAGGCACTGTAGCAACGAGTGCAAACACTGATGTGATAAACATCACAGTCCACCCACATTGGAATCACTGCACACGTCAACCTGCTACATTTATTATTCACATCCTGACCAAGAAGTTGGAGGCTTGAAAAACAGCAAAAAAAATAAGCACGAGGAACAAACTGAAGAGGAATCCAAGAACAGAGGGAGAAAGCCTGAGGGTAAGAGATTCTTGATTTGCGTAGAAACAAACATACAGTGGGACTCCACCTGAGAGACAACAATGCGATGGTGAAAACCCTGGGAAGCAAATGAATAATAAACAGTTGCGATTTACGGTAGATAACAACCGAGCCATAATTGTTAGAACGAGACAACTTTTAAATCCGTTACCGTGGATATTCAAAAATTTCACATTGTCATGCATCACGTTTAGTTAAATCTTCTCGTCACTATGCCATCGAAATGAACTATAACAGGTTCCAGGCTCTTAAAACATTCCACACAAAGAAGAGTGTCTCTGAGTAACGTAAAATAACATTCACACAGGCCTGAGTAGGAGATGGCCCGGAGAGAGTGAATACAATTTATCCCCCCACCCTGAGACCATAGTCTTTAAAAAAGCTATTGTTGTTTTGGACATTTGGAGTTAATTGACCTTCTTAAAAAGAGTAATAATAGAAATTGGTGGCTAAGGCTCAACAGTATCAAGATTAAATCGTAGACACAAAAAAGCAAACTGGGGAAACGATGAGTGTGATACAGCAAAGGTGCAAGCCATGGATAACTGCATAAATAGGAGAGGTGGCTTGGTATAATCCACCTTTGACCACATACTTGAGTAGCATACCTGCTCACCCCAAGCATGATTATTGATCAATGCATCAAGCAAGAGTAAATAGTGAACTATATAAAGCACCATACATGTTGTTCATCAGCTACACCACAACCCTAGAGTACAATCCATTCCTCTTACTAGCTATTCCTTCATATTCAGCAAAATACCATTAATATATAGCTAACTCGAATTATATAAGTATGCAGCTAAGTAATGTAAGTAATGTTAGCCCAGCTAGCAAAGTCGCCATTTGCTAATACTGAAGTGGCGCCAAGGTTACCGAGGCACACATTTCTATACGCTCTTTTACATGTCGATATTATATTCACACTTACTAGTTATATATAAGAGAAGCGCTGATAGCTGCACAGCCCTCAACCAACTTGCCCGCATCCCCAGCGGAGATTCGAGTGGATACCGACTTAGCGGCTCGATTAAGTGTCTTCGTTTTCTTTCAACGCTTCCACCCAGGCCAGTTCCCAAAGTAATCTTAACTGTCTAGCTCTTTTAACGATTGCTTTGGCATTACTTCAGGAAAACCTTCCTGACCACAGGCATGCAAGCGAAGTTATCCAGTTCACTCACGCAGGACGTTATCAAGCCGAGGCAAGTGCAAACTCCGCCCCAAACTATGTACAATTATTGGCGGCACAAGCCATGTCACATTATATGGTTGATGGCAAAAACATACAGCAGTAGAATAAATACAACTTATTAACACTAGGTAGTACAACTTTTCTAAAGTCATCTACATTGTATCAGCTGATGAAGATCCATCTTTAGTTTCTGCTGAACTTTTGGTATCCCCATCTTTCTCTGACCCCCCAGATCCAACCTGGTCACCGGCTTCCCCACTCGCTGGTGCTTGCTGCTGCTGCTGTTGGTTCATCTGTGAAGCCACTCCCTGGAAGACTTGGCGTTGTAGAGACTCCAGGATGTTAGGATTAGTCTCCTGTAGCTCTCTGGCTGCATGTGACACTTCGGAACTGTAAGGAGACAGAACACAAGTGTGAAATGCTACATAAATATAATCCTGCTTCTGAAGTGCTTGTATAATGCCAACGGCAGAGCCTTTCACATTCCACATCACTACGAACATGAACGCATCTCAAGACATCCCTCTCCAATAGCACATTACATCGTAACACCAGTCCTTAGAGAGGCTAGTTCCCTATAGCATAGGAACATAACACCAGTCCTTAGAGAGGCTGGTTCCTTATAGCATAGGCAGAGAGGCTGGTTCCCTATAGCATAGGAACATAGAGAGGCTGATTCCCTATAGCATAGGAACATAACACCAGTCCTTAGAGAGGGTATAGTTACATCGTAACACCAGTCCTTAGAGAGGCTGGTTCCCTATAGCATAGGAACATAACACCAGTCCTTAGAGAGGCTGGTTCCCTATAGCATAGGAACATAACACCAGTCCTTATAGAGAGGCTGGTTCCCTATAGCATACAAGAGGCTCGTTCCCTATAGTATAGTTACATCGTAACACCAGTCCTTAGAGAGGCTGGTTCCCTTTAGCATAGGAACATAACACCAGTCCTTTGTGAGGCTGGTTCCCTATAGCATAGGAACATAACACCAGTCCTTAGAGAGGCTGGTTCCCTATAGCATAGGAACATAACACCAGTCCTTAGAGAGGCTGGTTCCCTATAGCATAGGAACATAACACCAGTCCCTTAGAGAGGCTGGTTCCCTATAGCAGCATATGAACATAACACCAGTCCTTAGAGAGGCTGGTTCCCTATAGCATACAGTCCTTAGAGAGACTGGTTCCCTATAGCATAGGAACATAACACCAGTTCTTAGAGAGGCTGGTTCCCTATAGCATACAGTCCTTAGAGAGGCTGGTTCCCTATAGCATAGGAACATAACACCAGTCCTTAGAGAGGCTGGTTCCCTATAGCATAGGAATAACACTGGTCAGTCCTTAGAGAGGCTGGGCATAGGAATGTAACACCAGTCCTCAGCATTTCATTACCTGATGCACCACAACTGTTTTAAGAGTACATTGCTCTAGCCACTCTAGCCATTGCCTATGTGCTGCCCTGGCCCTAACCCTAACTGTTTCTCTGGCCCGGTTTCTCTGACTCTAACCCTACCCACTTCCCTGGCTCTATAGCTGAAGCCCTAATCCATACTGGTCTGTAGAATAGTGATGATGTCATTTCCTATGCTAATAGGGAACAAGGACTTGTGTTTCTTTCCTATGCTATAGGGAACCAGCCTATCTAAAGACTCGTGTTACATTCCTGTGCTACACTCTCTAAAGACTCATGTTACATTCCTGTGCTACAGGGAACCAGCCTCTCTAAAGACTCATGTTACATTCCTGTGCTACAGGGAACCAGCCTCTCTAAAAGACTCGTGTTACATTCCTATGCTACACAGGGAACCAGCCTCTCTAAAGACTCATGTTACATTCTTATGCTACACAGGGAACCAGGCTCTCAAGACAAGTGTCTCACACTGGTCCCGTCCACTACCAACTTACCTTCATAATGAAGGGTGTGGTATTTTAAACAATGTGCATACACCCCGCACATGAATGATGTGTGACAGCTACTTGAGTGTTGGCTATATAGCCATGTAATATTAATTGCTGATTTGGATATATATATTTTATTAAAATCACATTCTCAACAATTTTTTTTTTCACTCGACGTTTCAACTAGATGCTTTGCAGTTATCAGGTAAGCTCAAAGATTATTAGCAGATGCAGGAGTACTGTGCACTGTGAACTATCTACACAAGGAAAGCTGTGAAAACAGTCACATTCTAGTAATACTGCTGTCAGAGGTGGCATTACCTCTGACTTAACAAAAAAAATTGAGGGAATCTGCAAGAAAAAGTACCGAAAAAACATAGCCCACGGAGACCTCATATATGACATAGCCCCTGTAGACCTCATATATGACATAGCCCATGTAGACCTCATATATGACATAGCCCATGAAGACCTCATATATGACATAGCCCATGTAGACCTCATATATGACATAGCCCATGTAGACCTCATATATGACATAGCCCATGTAGACCTCATATATGACATAGCCCATGTAGACCTCATATATTACATAGCCCATGTAGACCTCATATATGACATAGCCCATGTAGACCTCATATATGACATAGCCCATGTAGACCTCATATATGACATAGCCCATGTAGACCTCATATATGACATAGCCCATGTAGACCTCATATATGACATAGCCCATGTAGACCTCATATATGACATAGCCCTCATATATTACATAGCCCATGTAGACCTCATATATGACATAGCCCATGTAGACCTCATATATAACATAGCCCATGTAGACCTCATATATAACATAGCCCATGTAGACCTCATATATGACATAGCCCATGTAGACCTCATACACAACATAGCACATGTAGACTTCATATATGGCGTTTCTGTGAATGACAGTGTCAAATGGTGCAAAATTTATAATATCTCAACCAACTCTCACATAGACTTTAGATACAATAATGACTTTCTCAATAATCAACTTTACTCGATGTTTCAGCTAAATCATCTAATTGAAACGTCAAGAGAATACAATTTCAAGTTGATTACTGAGAAGGAATAATAATAATAATAATAATAATAATAATAATAATAATAATAATATAATAATAATAATAATAATAATAATAATAATAATAATAATAATAATAATAATAATAATAATAATAATAATAATAATAATAATAATAATAATAATAATAATAATAATAATAATAATAATAATAATAATAATAATAATAATAATAATAATAATAATAATAATAATAATAATAATAATAATAATAATAATAATAATAATAATAATAATAATAATAATAATAATAATAATAATAATAATAATAATAATAATAATAATAATAATAATAAATAATGATAAATCAAGGGGGAAAAGAGAGAACCGTGATGAACACTTTTATCCCTGGACATCCACATGCCAGAACATCACAGGATGTAACACAGTATTACTGTACGTACCTCAATCTCTCTAGCAACAAGTGAAAAGCTGATAATCACAACCAAGTGGCACTATATTATGGTATGCAAGGCCATGTCCAAACATGGGGTGTTTAGCGAAGGCTTGTGGAATGTACGGGTGGAAGCCAAAATTTATTGCTGCATGTGGTGATCTATTGCACACCCAAGGAAAAAAGGTTATTTTCCATAGCCCAGCAATCGTCAGTTCTAGCTAGAGCCCGCTTTGTTCCTTCTCCCCTGCTTCATCATTTTTTTGTTTTACTTGGTTCAAACCTCCTCTTAGCAGTGCAACTAAACAGAATCACAATGCTGCAGTTCACACACACACGTTACACGGAGGCAGTTCATTGCTCTGAGTGATGAGCATACGTACACTTACACCTGAGGCAAAAAAAGGTTCTTCATGAATAATCTGAACGATTATTAGTCTATAATTGTTGTACGAGGTGACAGTCACCACTACAGGCACGCACTCGTGAATGGCTGCACAGACAGATAGCATGCTAAATGTTGCAGAGTAATGCTATTGTTCGGGTTACTCGTTCCTTCTGATGACGAGAGTAGCGGATGCTTTTCTATACATGTACATATGCATGTAGCTAGCGTGTGCATGAGAGAGATGCGATACAATATTGTGGAGGCAAACGTTAATGTTTGAATATGATTAAATACGCTAGAAGTCTTCCCATCCATATATATATATATATATATATAAACTTCATCTGGCCTCCTTCAGGTGGTTTGCCGGACACCAGATGGTCCAGGGGCAGTGCTATTGAGGAAGTTCTTCGTGGTCTTTACCACCACAGACTCGGAGATCAGACAAGGAAGGAGTGAATCGGGGGTGGGTCATATTGGGGCTGTTTCGCTAGCATCTTTCACACTCAATTAGTTAACAATAACCTACCATATGGACCTTTTTATTGGCGGTGGTTTAAGACGTTAATGTTTGAATAATGCTAGCAAGTCTTCCCAGCCATGTATACATGCATATATATCAACTTCATCTTCCACACTCAATTCTGGTGAGCTGACCTATTGAGTGCATACATGCATGCAACCACTGATGAGCGAGTGCATACATATATGCAGCCACTGGTGAGCTGACCTACTGACTCATTGTAGGTAATATCCCTCTCTCTTCTTCCCCGAATCTTCACTCAATTAACACATGCGCGATTCGCCATTTTAAAATTCAATAAAATGTTGGTGGGGAAGCACATGCCAGCCCACCAAATTAAATCCCTGCCAATAAAAAGCTCCACATGGTACACAGTACAGAACAACAACAACAAAATGGTGGCTTTAAACAACCAAAGAGATCCTCCCATAAACTCACATGATCTCTGGCGTGACCTCGTTAGGCGTCATGATGCCGCGGGCCATCATCTGCGACGCCCTAACAATTATATCAAAAGAGGAGAAAGAAATGAAGTTGCTGTATGCGGTAGGTAATGAGCAGTCCACCGCCATTGGACAAGGCAGGAGCAAGGGGAACAACTAGGCTGCGAGTCAAATAAGAGCTTCACTGGGTGGGTGGATGCAGGGTTTCATTTAGAAAAGTGTCCAAGGGGGGGCAACTGGAGGAATCTGGATATTAAGGAGGGGCATGATAATTAAAGATGTGACAAAGTTTCTAATAATACAATTTCCAGGGGGGGGGCAAAAAGGTTCCAATTGCCACACATGGCTTTATCTGTGTGGTGATCTGGCATGTTTGCCTGCAATAAATATGAATATAGTCACATATGAAAATTTAAAAAAAGTTTAAAAAAGTAAAAATAATAAACGAAGAGGCTTACACAAAACAAAATAGTCGTCCATAAATGGAAAGGGTTGTCACAACGAGGACAAGCTGTAGAGAGCCGCACAAGAGAGAACTCTCAATGAACTCTCAGTTGACATAATAGCATTATAATCACCTTCTCAATAATCAACTTCAAATTGTATTCACTCGACGTTTTGACTAGATGCTCTAGCCTTCATCAGGAATAATGTCCTGATGAAGGCCAGAGCATAAGAGAGAACTGGCTGATGTGTTAGAGCTGTTGGGCGTACCAAGATGCTGTCCACTCTGACATTGTAGTTTTACAGTCGCAACAAGTTTGACTTTCTGGAGGGACTTGGTGGATGAGTGTAGCAGGCTGTAATGCACATCCATAGATAACAGACAGACTGGATGCAGAAACAGGTTTAAGCAGGATGAAGATCCACCATGAACACCCAACATGAACAAAAGAAGACTTGGGTTTCCTCGTGCATGCTCAAATCAGAGGTAAGCTTCAGGTTTTCCTATTCCATGTACATTCTCCAGAAGAAGATGCTGTCAGCCAACGGAGAGTGAGGTCCATACTATGCGAGCACTCTTGTGTAGGAGCCACGGAGAAAACTTACTAGGTACAGTACTTAATTCACTGTGCTCATGGTCTCTGTGGATGCACTGATTGTCATGAGTGCTTAGAAGTTGCAGACATAAAATGTCAGGCTTTTGGTAAGGTATCCACCACCATACAATGTAAATGCTTCTATTGTGTATACATTGTTGATATGGCTCTCTGTAGCAATTACGGCATTTGCATCGGCTTCTTAGTGGATTCCTTGTCACAGGTTAAGGTTGTTGTAATTCAAACCAGGAGGAGTTCAACACCAACATTGTGATGCAACATACTGTACTCCAACCTGCCTCAACCCGGTGTGGTGTTGGTCCAGTGTGTGTCCCCATAGAGCTATTGTCAACCTACTTCAACCTGCCTCAACCCAGTGTGGTGTTGGTCCAGTGTGTGTCCCCATAGAGCTATTGTCAACCTACTTCAACCTGCCTCAACCCAGTGTGGTGTTGGTCCAGTGTGTGTCCCCATAGAGCTATTGTCAACCTACTTCAACCTGCCTCAATCCGGTGTGGTGTTGGTCCAGTGTGTGTCCCCATCGAGCTATTGTCCACCTACTTCAACCTGCCTCAACCCAGTGTGGTGTTGGTCCAGTGTGTGTACCCGTAGAGCTATTGTCAACCTGCCTCAACCCAGATGGTATTGGTCCAGTGTGTGACCCCATAGAGCTACTGTATTGTCAACCTACTTCAACCTGCCACAACCCAGTGTGGTGTTGGTCTAGTGTGTGTCCCTTTAGAGCTATTGTCAACCGACTCATCCCATGATCACCGAGACAAACAGCCACACTGCAAGTGTATTCCTTGATTAGTGTGCATTGGCTCCTCCACCCACTCACATCCTAATGTGATATGTACAACAAACAGTAAGGCTTGAAAACAACGAAATTAAATGTCTGCACTGCAACACAACTCGTTCTGTTCAAGGAAAGACTGTTGTACACACCCCCTTTACCTCAAGAGTAGTGTTAACTATCTAGAGTCATATGCCCCAAGACATCCTTTACTTTAAGAGTAGTGTTAACTATAGAGTCATACACCCCGAGACATCCTTTACCTTAAGAGTAGTGATAACTATACTGGAGTCATACCACCCCAAGACACCTTTACCTTACGAGTAGTGATAACTACACTAGTCACACACACCGAGACATCCTTTACTTTAGAGTCATGGGCACTGAATAAAGAGGAGGAAGAGTCTAGCCTAGCCAAATCATAGCAGGATAAAACATTGACAACACTTGGTCTCCTATAAGGGTAAGCTCCTCCAATACTCAGAAAAGAGAGAAATAAAGGAAGTTCGGAAGTTCTCCTAGTCGAGTTGGCTGGCTCCATACTGACAGAGGTACCCGGTATAGCCCAGGAAAGAATAAATATCTAGCAGAGGAACACAAAATGAGAACGAGGGACGTGCCTCCCTCCCTCCCAACATTACTCTCACAAACCACTTTTATGTCTACACAAAAACATAATCTTTAACCAACCAGTGAACCATTAAGGACGATGTAAATCTCACCATTTCAGCCACTGCGATGTTTTTCAGAGCAGGACTAGAAGCAGCCACACTAGCAAACTGTTTGCATTAGGTGAACTCTAACGCAGCTAGCAGAGTTTGTTGGTAGTACTGCCATGTTGCCTTATTTGGATGCTATTGTCGGAATTTTTTTTAAAGCATTCGCAGGTTTTTCCGGAAAAAAATGGCCGACAGGCTGCAGACAATGCCAAGTGCTGTGTCATTGTGGTGCCCCTTGAACCCAGCAGGGACCCTTATCCCAAATTTGACATGATGTGCCCTTGACCTTACTCGTGAAAAGTTACCTCCATAAATCTCCTTTGGAAGGCTTCCCGTGGAATTTTATAGCGCTCAAGCAAACAACCATCCTCTTATATAACACGCACGCACGCACCACACGCATGCACGCACACACACACACACACACACACAAGCACAGACTCACCCCAAAGTAGTACAACCCACTTAACTATGATTAGATGTGGCTATAAATCGAATAACTGATAAATCCACTTTCAGGTCCTTGAGCTTCACTATCACACAAAGGCATGGATGGTTACATAGTGTTGCTTAGTGTGCTAGCATCCTGATTGAGGCATGACTCTCTGGGAGCACAAGTGCCAACCCTCCCACGATCAGATTGCTGGGAGCGTTTTAAATCAGCTTCAGTCAAACATCTATACACCAAGTCAGATATTCACTCAAGTCCCAGGGACCGGTTGCATTGTTGTTGATAAACATTGTGGTCATGGTTTGTGACCACACCCTGACCACAGCATATGCATATCGTTATCTAAAATTAGAACATAGTTATTTTCGCATATAATGCAGCTATGTATTGGTAACAAGCATTCAGCAATCATTTGTTATTGATGTTTGGTAAGATACAAACATGACCATAAGTACAGCTAAGGTATTGGAGACAAGGGAAATATATTACTGGGTCACCATAACGATGTCCACAACATACTGTTAACCATGTATTCTGTCCTTATTCAACAAAACATAGACCACGCCTCACTCTTCGCATGCCTATGAATATGATTATTCTTTAGCTACACCTGAAATTCTTTATAATCTATTTTTACATATATATATGTTATGACTGGGTTGTGAGAGGAGACGGAGAAGGAAGAAGCAAAAGAGAGGCTAGTTCTCCAGCATCACCAGCATCATGTCTAACTTTAAAAAATCCCAGGATATACCCGGGAAGCTTAGCTATAGGCATTACCCGCGTTTTACCCGGGGGGGAAATAGCTACTACCTTTGGACAACTGTCGGCATCCAGGTGCTGATCCAGCCAAATTCAAAGGAGGGGGTCCAAGTATCGTATTTCCTTAAACTCTTCGCTTCCTTGAATAGACTTCTCCCTAGCTCCAGTCCAGTCTTTGGTGAAATAACCTGCACTCAAACTGCTCGCGCACCAAAAGTAAATGCCCTTTACATGGCTCCTGCCCCAGTCCCTATCAGGACAAATGGCCAAACTGTGCAAGCCCTAAGTGAAATATGATGTGCTTTTGATGTTTATGCCTTCGTAAAAGTTCTAGGTGTTAGAAATGAATAGACCACACGCAGTCAATTCGAGGATATACGATACATTGAAACCAGAGTGATCCTGCAAGATGTGAATTGTGCCATTTAGCGCAGGCACTCGTGGATTTGTGTGTTTTGTAGGTTATCTCATTTATCTCATTATAATATACACAAAAAATCCATCAAAAAGTACAGATCTTTTAAACATTCTACGTGAGTGTTGTGAAATAAACCTGCTGACAACTTGTTTGGGGCAGATTTTAATCTTGTGATGTAGATTCATCAGAGTCAATGCAGCAAGCCTTTCTTCTCCCATGGTTGAACGCAAATGGTTCATAGTTAATTGCAGAGAAGAAAAAGAACGTTCAGCTTCACAGCTAGTTATAGGAAGTGTACATCCTAACAGTTGACCACCTAACATAAAATAGGTCATGATTAAACTGGCAAATATTAGACCATAGCCATTACCTTTCAAAAAAAGAAGTAATTCTCAGACAGTTTGGCTCCCTTCCTCCTCCCTTCTTGGTGCTCATTTTTTGTGTGCTACTAGTCTCCTCTTCCACCACTGTTCCATGTGTTGTCACCTGGTCATGTGACACTGATTACCTATAGCTACCTAATTACAAACACACTTGGTGTAAGTTCATTTTCAAGGAAGTGTTGATTTGTCAATTTTTTTAATGTAGCTTGTGCATAGTAATGACTACCAGTAACCTAATTCTTGAGTGAAAAAGGGGGGGGGGGGGGGGGGCAGATCATCTAATCCCATTCACAAACTTGAGGAATCTTCTTATCCATGCTTTCCTCGTCAGAGACCAAGCCATCACTTTCCGCTGAAGCTCTAAGCTCAACCACCTGCGTTCCAACAGTTTCGACTGTTGTGGCCATCTTATCCAAGCCCCCCCCCCAAGTAAGACAGGATGCCACAATCTCCTCTCTCGCTAGAGTCATCTTCAGACAAGCCAAGAGTATCGCCTATCGCCTGTCACTAGGTAAACAACTTCTGTTAGACTTAGTTGCCTGGTCATTTTTTTTCGGGCGTCAAAACCTTGAATGTTTTTTCAATCTTTTTAAACCTTGGTTACCGGGGTAGTGATGCACTTGAAATTAAGCGGTTAAATAGTGCTGGAAATGAACTATTTAAAATTATGGCTCACAAACCATCACACTCATGATTTTTCAACGGACAAAACCCAAAGCACCCGCCATGTGGCGCTTGCGACAGCGAGTGGGCCAAGAGAAGGAGAGAATGGGAAGGTAAGAATCATTAATTCCTCACCACAGGAGAAGTCAGACTACATGTATTTTAATGCAAACAAATAATAGGACAATCAGAGATTCAAACAACCGCTGCACCCAATAACTTCCGACAAGTTATTGATGGAAATATGAAAGTGTGAGCCATCGTTGCCAACCCACGCACAGGTACACCCCTAAACAAAATGGCCGACAATAGCTAGTGACGTGTCGTTTCTGGCGGCTTCTAGCAAACACAGATCACCGCCAAAATTTAATGGATTGGTCCTTGACCCATGCATAACCCGTCGATAAAAGTTCGTAAAGAATCACCAGTAAGTTTTTGTGTAATCCTGCTAACATACAGCAAGACACAAACCAGGTTGAAAACATGACCTCCTTGGTGGAGGTAATTAACAAAAAGTACATGCAGTGAAGCACATGGCATGATCCCTGCATGCCCAGTAGGTGTGGCATGCATGCCCAGTAGGAGTGAAGCACATGCATGAGCCCTGCATGCCAGGTAGGTGTGGCATGCATGCCCAGTAGGAGTGAAGCACATGGCATGATCCCTGCATGCCCAGTAGGTGTGGCATGCATGCCCAGTAGGAGTGAAGTACATGCATGAGCCCTGCATACCCAGCAAGTCTTGATTGTTTTCAAGGGAGGAAAAGTTGGCTGGACTGCCACCCCCTTCAGTGGAATTTTGCTCTTCCTGGAATGACTTTTGCGCTGTGCTAGCATATGTACGTAGATCTACTGGGGAACCACTCAGAATGCCCTCACCCTTATTGGGATGCATGGCCGCACTAACACGCTGTCGTGGAGTAGTTGGGCATCTATTGGCCAACTAGTAAACAAAATAAAGTATTTCCGTTTCCAAGTCTGCGAGGATACTATCGAGGAGACAATTATCACGTCCACCATATGGCATGGATGGCCTTTGCACTATCAATTTCCTGGTGGTGTCGTCATGCCCAGTATCCCTCTCTCCCTCCCCCCACAACAATTCTAAACACAGATACCTTCACATCTTATGAGTACCACTTCACCATACATGGTGGTGAAGTTGACTGCCATGTGTATGTGAGGGGGGGGGGGGGGGGGGGGGAAGAGGGTTCACCCTCTTACGTAGCACCTTTAAAGCCTACTCTCTAGGCTACACCGTGACTGTCCAGTACACCGTGACTGTCCAGGGAAGCTTTCATGCTCGCATGCAACACTTGCTTGGACGTCTTCGATTTCTGAGCTTCGAGAATCTAACACTTCATCGGCCATCTATGGACACCATCAACTTACATAGCAATTAGATGACACTTAGAGGGCTCAGTGTCCAAGAAACCACGCCGCAGAATGTGAGATCCTCCGAGGTCTCATGGCAGGGAGAGCAGAATAGAGTTTATTTGAAATACTAAGCCACACAGCAGGATTTATTAACATTCATGATGGATGTGGCTATACAGAGAACAGGCATAGGTGGATGTGGTTAGTTTAGATGTCTGCCAGGCATAGGTGGATGTGGTTAGTTTAGATGTCTGCCAGGCATAGGTGGATGTGGTTAGTTGAGATGTGCAGAGCTCCAGAACAGGCATAGGTGGATGTGGTTAGTTTAGATGTCTGCCAGGCATAGGTGGATGTGGTTAGTTTAGATGTCTGCCAGGCATAGGTGGATGTGGTTAGTTTAGATGTCTGCCAGGCATAGGTGGATGTGGTTAGTTTAGATGTCTGCCGGGCATAGGTGGATGTGGTTAGTTGAGATGTGCAGAGCTCCAGAACAGGCATAGGTGGATGTGGTTAGTTTAGATGTCTGCGGATGTGGTTAGTTTAGATGTCTGCCAGGCATAGGTGGATGTGGTTAGTTGAGATGTGCAGAGCTCCAGAACAGGCATAGGTGGATGTGGTTAGTTTAGATGTCTGCGGATGTGGTTAGTTTAGATGTCTGCCAGGCATAGGTGGATGTGGTTAGTTGAGATCTGCAGAGCTCCAGAACAGGCATAGGTGGATGTGGTTAGTTTAGATGTCTGTGGATGTGGTTAGTTTAGATGTCTGCCAGGCATACATAGGTGGATGTGGTTAGTTTAGATGTGCAGAGTTGTCAGAACACCAGGCACAGGTGGATGTGGTTATTCATGATACAAACCACAGACTCAGGAGAGCCCCATCTGCAGATATGAAGACTGTCAGTCACACTGCATGTGCATGTAGAAATAAGCTAGTGAGAACTTCCTTGGACAGGTCAGGGTACAGATGAACGACGTCCTATCCACACACTGCCAGCAAGAAAACTGATGGGAACAACTCGCCTAACAATATTTCCTGATGAAGGCTAGAGCATCTACATAGTCGAAATGTCCAGAGAGTTTAAAAATTCAAGCTAATTATTGAAAAGGTCATTGTAATTTTATGATGTCAACTGAGAGTTCGCCGAGACCTCACAAGGGACGAGTGTGTTCAGGTCAGGTGCATGTGCACCTGTGTACTTTTTTCATGTTAGCGCAATTGGATAAGCAGATTGGTATGGATGGTAGCAACCAGACTTTTCTTGCCAATATTCAGGTTTGCATTACTCAGTGTGCGCAAGGGTTCATCCTGCATAAGTGAGCCAGCTACTTCCCTCAAAACTAATGGCTCGTGAGACTCTGTGAGTGATGTGTGTGTGTGTGTGCCTTGGACAAACGCTCCAGCTTATGTAGCTGCACTTATTGTGGATCAATAGCTATTCTTGTCGGCAAATGATGTAACAATGATTGTGTAGTTGTGCACATAGGAGAGGACAGCTGTCTACATTATTGTTCATGATGGCTGAGTGCTGTTTGCAGTAATACAGCGTTCTTTGTCTGTGTAGTTCCATGGCAACCATGTCTTGATCTTGTTGCACCCACTCCTCTCAGCAACCTCTTGGCAACCTTGTCTTGCTCTTGTAGCACCCAGGCCCTCTCCTCTCAGCAACCTCAGTGCCACCTTGTCTTGCTCTTGTAGCACCCAGGCCCTCTCCTCTCAGCAACCTCAGGGCAACCTTGTCTTGATCTTGTAGCACCCAGGCCCTCCCCTCTCAGCAACCTCAGGGCAACCTTGCCAGTTACACATCTTATTAGAATAAAGACAGCAGCAACACAATTATCAGCCATGGCTTGCCAAGCATTGCCTCTTCACTCTGGCTGTTCATGCATGCCTCCACAATGGCAGATACCTGTAAACATGTGGGGGTTCCCCCCTTTTTCTTCGTCATTTTGGCAGAGTGGACACCAATTATCTCGCTGTAGGCAGTCATAGGGCATGCCAGCGCCAGCACAGAGCCTCAGAGCACATGCCAGCACAGAGCCTCATCTGTAGAGCAAGCCTCAGAGCACAGAGCCTCAGAGCACATGCCAGCACAAGGCAGTGGAGCCTCCACAACGTCTAGGACACAGTGAACATGCCAAGAGATTGCACTGGCACTCGTATATATATATATAGATACTTGAGAGTTTAGTAGCATGTCCAATGTTAGTACTTGGGAGTATAGTAGCACGCTCTATGTTGATTGAAGTTTAGTAGCATGCCCTTACGTTGGTACTTGGGAGTATAGTAGCACGCTCTATGTTGATTGAAGTTTAGTAGCATGCCCTTACGTTGGTACTTGGGAGTATAGCATCATGCCTTATGTTTGGTACTTGGGAGTATAGTAGCACGCCCTACGTTGGTTTGATCCCGATTTCAAAATGGCAGACACCAAACACACACAAACAGCTCATATCTCAGCTAAAGCTCACATGGGCAACTTCTTTATCAGCACCCTAAGTCATGGTTACCGATGCAAGCATAGCTTCAAAATCACCTCCAGCTGGTCCTGAATCCTTTGCCGAGCTACTAAACAGGCAGGTTTAAAAAAAATGCTAGTACCATCACATCTGTCTTCGAGGATCTTGTACCTCAGTATTAACAAAAGGGTGTAAAGATCATCAACACACTTGCTTGTGTGTGCTATGTTGAGCCTGTTGATGAGCTGATTCAGCAACTGCACTCACTCACCTTCCCAACAAAGAAGTGAACAATGTCAACTGAGAAGCTTACTTTATCTGTATAGCTACCACTATTACACGGTAGTTAAGGTATCTCCACAGATGATGGAGGTCAAGTGACCAAAATTAATAGAAAAAGGCCTTCAACAAAGACCAGGTCAGATCCATGCATGCACAAATGTCTGCCATTTAGCAATAAACATGTATGGAATAACATCTGCTGTGTTCGGGCAGTTCTGGAGTTCTGTGCAACTCAAGCCAAGTCCTTGAAAGTGAGCAGACACCCTATCAAGGGGGCTGACTCTAACATAACAACAGCTATAGCAGACACCCTATCAAGGGGGCTGACTCTAACATATCAACAGCTGTAGCAGACACCCTATCAAGGGGGCTGACTCTAACATAACAACAGCTGTAGCAGACACCCTATCAAGGGGGCTGACTCTAACATAACAACAGCTGTAGCAGACACCCTATCAAGGGGGCTGACTCTAACATAACACCAGCGACTAAATCTTGTTATACATGTACATACATGTAAGAGGACGATTAATTGGTTGGTCTAACCGCTATATATAACTCTAGGGAGAGCCTTGGTTGAGGACTCACAAGGATTCATTAGGGGTAACTTTTCACGAGGAAGGTCGTGGACACATCAGATATTGGACAGGGGTGCCTCCTCAGGTGGAAATGGCATCTTTATATACAAAATAGTATGTTTAACCGCCATATAATTCCAGGGCAAGCCATGGTTGATGACTTGAATCGGTTGTTCTGGGGATAACTTTTTCATGACAAAGATCATGGGCACTTCAGATTTGGGCCAGGATGGTTCTCTGGGATGCAAATGGCACCACCACGACACAGCACTTGGCATTGTCTCCCAGTCAGCCATTTTGTGTACGCGTTTTTTCACATTCCAGACGATAGCAATGCATTTTTCATGTTCCAGATGACAGCACAAGATAATGCAACAGGTTAGTATTACCCACAACATATGCTACATTAGGGCTGACTTAATGCAAGTAGTTTACTAGCGAGGCTGCTCAAATATCGCAGTTGCTGAAATGGTGAGCTTGTAGAAGCGCTTTTCATGTTCCCGACCTCACAAATAAGACATGTCAGCATTACATCCAAATAAACTACGCAGCGTTAACTAGAGCTCACCTAATGCTACAGTCGACAGGTTCTACCAAAGTATATATATTTTTTTAAATTGAGTAGCTATAATGATAAGGTGTTAGGCCCTACTTCATAGGGTGCCAAGCTACTGGTGTTCTAGGCCCTACTTCATACTGGTGTTCTAGGCCCTACTTCATAGGGTGCCAAACTACTGGTGTTCTAGGCCCTACTTCATGGAGAGCCAAGCTACTGGTGTTCTAGGCCCTACTTCATGGAGAGCCAAGCTACTGGTGTTCTAGGCCCTACTTCATGGAGAGCCAAGCTACTGGTGTTCTAGGCCCTACTTCATGGGGAGCCAAGCTACTGGTGTTCTAGGCCAGAGCCAAGCTACTGGTGTTCTAGGCCCTACTTCATGGGGAGCCAAGCTACTGGTGTTCTAGGCCCTACTTCATGGAGAGCCAAGATACTGGTGTTCTAGGCCCTACAGTACTTCATGGAGAGCCAAGCTACTGGTGTTCTAGGCCCTACTTCATAGGGTGCCAAGCTACTGGTGTTCTAGGCCCTACTTCATACTGGTGTTCTAAGCCCTACTTCATAGGGTACCAAGCTACTGGTGTTCTAGGCCCTACTTCATGGAGAGCCAAGCTACTGGTGTTCTAGGCCCTACTTCATAGAGTGCCAAGCAACTGGTGTTCTAGGCCCTACTTCATGGAGAGGGTGTTCTAGGCCCTACTTCATGGAGAGCCAAGCTACTGGTGTTCTAGGCCCTACTTCATGGAGAGCCAAGCTACTGGTGTTCTAGGCCCTACTTCATGGAGAGCCAAGCTACTGGTGTTCTAGGCCCTACTTCATGGAGAGCCAAGCTGCTGGTGTTCTAGGCCCTGCTTCATGGAGAGCCAAGCTACTGGTGTTCTAGGCCCTACTTCATGGAGAGCCAAGCTACTGGTGTTCTAGGCCCTACTTCATGGGGAGCCAAGCTACTGGTGTTCTAGGCCCTACTTCATGGAGAGCCAAGCTACTGATGTTCTAGGCCCTACTTCATGGGGAGCCAGGCTACTGGTGTTCTAGGCCCTCCTTCATGGGGAGCCAAGCTACTGGTGTTCTAGGCCCTACTTCATGGAGAGCCAAGCTACTGGTGTTCTAGGCCCTACTTCATGGAGAGCCAAGCTACTGGTGTTCTAGGCCCTACTTCATGGAGAGCCAAGCTGCTGGTGTTCTAGGCCCTACTTCATGGAGAGCCAAGCTACTGGTGTTCTAGGCCCTACTTCATGGAGAGCCAAGCTACTGGTGTTCTAGGCCCTACTTCATGGAGAGCCAAGCTGCTGGTGTTCTAGGCCCTACTTCATGGAGAGCCAAGCTGCTGGTGTTCTAGGCCCTACTTCATGGAGAGCCAAGCTACTGGTGTTCTAGGCCCTACTTCATGGAGAGCCAAGCTACTGGTGTTCTAGGCCCTACTTCATGGAGAGCCAAGCTGCTGGTGTTCTAGGCCCTACTTCATGGAGAGCCAAGCTACTGGTGTTCTAGGCCCTACTTCATGGAGAGCCAAGCTGCTGGTGCCTAAGGATCCCTTTACTGGGTGTCTAGGTCCTGCTGCACAGGGAGCCCACTACTACATTAGGTGCCTAGGTCCTGCTGCACAGGGAGCCCAGCTATTGGTGTCTAGGCCCTGCTTGATGGAGAGCTGGGTTTTCATGACAGAACCTGCTTACCCACCATTTTTAGCTGGTGTGTCATCCAGACAGACTACCTGCAACATCAATGTACCTGTAATCAATATTTATGTCACATTTCCTTCTTTGCCCGGGCAATGCTAGGTGCCCGTGCTAGTGCGATACGACTTGTGTACAGTACAAAGAGATGAAAGAACTTGGAAGAAAACTATATAAGGAGATGGTGCCCATATTGCAGTCACAGAAGCTCGTACTTGGCTCCTCGCATAACAACTGCTGGATTGGAGCAGCTCTCAATACCATCACTACCGTCTATGCGACTAGAATATTATAACAACAACAACAACAACAACAACAACACAGAAACAAGACAAAAATGTTTACAAAGACAAAAAATGGCTTGTCAATTTTTTTTTTTAAAGAGTATAGCCAACGTCATGTAGACCACAAACATTTAGAATACGTTCATGCAAACATTTAGAGCAGAGCACTTACGATTATAAAAGGTGATGGTACTTGAAATGTGTGGTCTACGCGTGGGTACATTTGTGTTCATCACTTTTTTTTTTTTACACATCATTAATTAAAAATGAAACATTGTTTGTCTTGTCTACTACCAGTAACGAAGACTAGGCACTGAGAGGCGAGGAGAAAAAAGGGGGAAAAACACCCCAGAACATGTTGATGAACCCAGCAACTATGTCCACCATGTTTTCCTGTCAGCTATAATCATGCAGCCCGTTCTTACTTGCCTAGCTGTGCAACAGATTTTACGTTTTTTTAATAACAAGGACTTATTGGGTAAAGGTGGTTCTTGCAGGGGTAGGTGTGGGTTGTTGGTCCTACTTCTGGCCGACTTGTTCTAACCGTGCAGCCTGTTCTCACCTGCGCAGCGTAGCCAGGCCAGTCTAGCTACGAATCTGCTGCCAGGCGTTGACCCGATCGTTCTTTTCACAATGATAAAATCATTCCCGATTTACATAAGCCCGCAAAATTTAAGCGCATTTTTTTAACGGGTGAACATAGTGTGTAGATAGATAGATAGATAGATAAATACGCCATGCATGGCAATACCAAGTCTTCCATCCAACTCCCCCCCAGGGCTTGCTTCACAGGCCAATTACATAGCCACTGTAGAGACACTAGTTCCTCTGAATACAACAATACTCCAGAAAGGAGCTTTTTGTCTCGATAATACTAACTTGAGTTGGGAGTCGTTTGGCGTTAAAAAGAGAGGGAGAGAGAGTGTAATATCTCTACATCAGGCCTTCACTTTGGAAAGAAAAGATGGAAGGAAACTCCATACCAGATACCCACTTATGCAGATATGCCAAGGTAACCCCTAGTTTGCTTAGCTATGGTATGATAACCCTTAGTGTCCTTAGCTAGGGTGTGATAACCCCCATGTGCTTAGCTAGGGTATGATAACTCCTAGTGTGCTTAGCTACAGTATGATAACCCTTAGTGTCCTTAGCTAGGGTGTGATAACCCCCCATGTGCTTAGTTAGGGTATGATAACCCCTAGTGAGCTTAGCTAGGGTGTGATAACCCCTGTGTGCTTAGTCAGGGTATGATAACCCCTAGTGAGCTTAGCTAGTTTGTGATAACCCCTGTGTGCTTAGTCAGGGTATGATAACCCCTAGTGAGCTTAGCTATGGTGTGATAACCCCTGTGTGTTTAGCTAGGGTATGATAACCCCTAGTGTCCTTAGCTAGGGTGTGATATCCCCATGTGTGCTTAGCTAGGGTATGATAACCCCTGTGTGCTTAGCTAGGGTATGATAACCCCTAGTGAGCTTAGCTATGGTGTGATAACCCGTGTGTGTTTAGCTAGGGTATGATAACCCCTAGTGTCCTTAGCTAGGGTGTGATATCCCCATGTGTGCTTAGCTAGGGTGTGATAACCCGTGTTCTTAGCTAGGGTGTGATATCCCCATGTGTGCTTAGCTATGGTGTGATAACCCCTGTGTGCTTAGCTGGAGTGTGATAACCCCTAGTGTGCTTAGTTAGGGTATGATAACCCCTAGTGAGCTTAGCCAGTGTGATAGCCCCCGTGTGCTTGGTCAGGTATGATAATTCTAGAGAGTGAACCAGAATAGCGGACAAAATAATAGTACAATAATCCTTTGATGTGTCAATTAAATACCAAATGCCGCAGGACATTTCGTATCCATGGGAAGACAACGACCAAGAGGGTAATAATCTCACAGACGTATACAACTCCAAAACCAGTCACACGTGTTCCATCACACCGGCACTCATGTACGTACATGTTCTGGAAGGTTGGATTCTGCATGAGAGAAGTGGCCATGTTCATAAAGCCAGGGTTCTGAAGGAGTCCAGCCATGCTTGATCCTAGCATTCCTGAAGTCAGATATACAGAAGATTACAAACACATGTGCAGAAGAGCACCTTTTATTGTAGTGATTGTGATTATTGCTGTTACTTAACTCGTGACCAGAATGTTGTGCATGCACATAATCATAGGATATCGATTCTGATTACAGATTGCTTTAGCAGGGTGTGGTGTTGTGTGTGCAAATCTCCCTAGAGAAATCAGCTTAGCCTAGAGGACTTCAAATATATACACTTCTTTATTGAACAGTACGCTGCCCATTTTAGGAAGCACAGGGAACACTACCGCCTGGTGAAGCACACACACACACACACACACAGAGCCTCCTGTTGCCCCCACACACACTCTGCATGGATGCAGAGTGAGAGAGAGAGTGTGTGTGTGTGTGTGTATGTATGCATACATGTACAGTTGGAAGTCATCATCTGAACAGAACCAAAAATGAGAAAAAAAGTTGTTACATTATACATGAAGGTAGTGCAAAGCCCTTCCCACACATACACCTTAGTAACCTGCTTGTCCACATGTGCCCCTAGTAACCTGCTTGTCCACATGTGCCCCTAGTAACCTGCTTGTCCACATGTGTCCCTAGTAACCTGCTTGTCCACATGTGCCCCTAGTAACCTGCTTGTCCACATGTGCCACTAGTAACCTGCTTGTCCACATGTGTCCCTAGTAACCTGCTTGTCCACATGTGCCCTAGTAATCTGCTTGTCCACATGTGCCACTAGTAATCTGCTTGTCCACATGTGCAACTAGTAACCTGCTTGTCCACATGTGCCACTAGTAATCTGCTTGTCCACATGTGTCCCTAGTAACCTGCTTGTCCACATGTGCCCTAGTAATCTGCTTGTCCACATGTGCCACTAGTAATCTGCTTGTCCACATGTGTCCCTAGTAACCTGCTTGTCCACATCTGCCACTAGTATTCTGCTTGTCCACATGTGCCCTAGTAATCTGCTTGTCCACATGTGTCCCTAGTAACTGCTTGTCCACATGTGCCCTAGTAATCTGCTTGTCCACATGTGTCCCTAGTAACCTGCTTGTCCACATGTGCCCTAGTAATCTGCTTGTCCACATGTGCCACTAGTAATCTGCTTGTCCACATGTGCCCCTAGTAACCTGCTTGTCCAGATGTGCCCCTAGTAACCTGCTTGTCCACATGTGCCACTAGTAATCTTCTTGTCCACATGTGTCCCTAGTAACTGCTTGTCCACATGTGCCCTGTAATCTGCTTGTCCACATGTGTCCCTAGTAATCTGCTTGTCCACATGTGTCCCTAGTAACCTGCTTGTCCACATGTGCCCTAGTAATCTGCTGGTCCACATGTGCCACTAGTAATCTGCTTGTCCACATGTGCCCCTAGTAACCTGCTTGTCCAGATGTGCCCCTAGTAACCTGCTTGTCCACATGTGCCACTAGTAATCTTCTTGTCCACATGTGTCCCTAGTAACTGCTTGTCCACATGTGCCCTAGTAATCTGCTTGTCCACATGTGTCCCTAGTAACCTGCTTGTCCACATGTGCCCTAGTAATCTGCTGGTCCACATGTGCCACTAGTAATCTGCTTGTCCACATGTGCCCCTAGTAACCTGCTTGTCCAGATGCGCCCCTAGTAACCTGCTTGTCCACATGTGCCACTAGTAATCTTCTTGTCCACATGTGTCCCTAGTAACTGCTTGTCCACATGTGCCCTAGTAATCTGCTTGTCCACATGTGTCCCTAGTAACCTGCTTGTCCACATGTGCCCTAGTAATCTGCTGGTCCACATGTGCCACTAGTAATCTGCTTGTCCACATGTGCCCCTAGTAACCTGCTTGTCCAGATATGCCCCTAGTAACCTTCTTGTCCACATGTGCCACTAGTAATCTTCTTGTCCACATGTGTCCCTAGTAACTGCTTGTCCACATGTGCCCTAGTAATCTGCTTGTCCACATGTGTCTCTAGTAACCTGCTTGTCCACATGTGCCCTAGTAATCTGCTGGTCCACATGTGCCCCTAGTAATCTGCTTGGCCAGATGCACCCCTATTAATCTGCTTGTCCACAGAACATTTCTTGCCAGGATAGGCATACTGTAGAAGGCAAGCTCACCTGAACACACTCTCTATTCTAAAGACACACTTGTGCTCCTAATGTGGCAGGTGACCAAGAGACCGGATATCATGTGCAGTGCTGTCTCATTCACTCGCATGTGCACCTCATATCCTTCTCCTTCTGTCACATGTTCACCCATTCCACTACACCACAGTCTCCTTGTCACCTGATCACCACCACACCACTCCTCCTGTTACCTGTTCACCCATCCCCCACATCCCACTCCCTCTGCCACATGTTCACCCCTCCCCCACACCATGTCACATGTTCACCTATCCCACTCCCTCTGTCACCTATTGACATCTCTCCCACACCACACTCTCCCTTGTCACATGTTCACCCCTGCCCACACACCCTCTATCACCTGTTTACGCTACCCCACACTCCCTGCGACCTGTCCACACTCCCTCTGCACCACATCATCACCTGTTCACCCTCCCTCTACACCACACTCCGTCACCTGTTCACCCTCCCTCTACACCACACTCCATCACCTGTTCCCCACTCGACACCCTCTATTACCTGCTGTACATACCTTGTCACATGTTCATCTCTCCCACCAACACCCCATCCTCAACAACACTAGTCTCCAGTCAGACCTCTACACTTGCCTCTGTTCCCACTCCTCCCTCTCTTACTTTGCTCCTCCACCTTCCTATCCTGACCCTATGCCTCGCTTCATTTCCTCAAAATGTGCACACTCCTTCCATTATTTCCTCCTCCACATGCTCACCCCCTCCCTCCCTAATACTGTCCTTCTCACCTCCGAGTCCCGCACCAGGATTAGCTTCTCCCCCTCCTGCCACACCCTCCTGGTTACCCGAAGGGGGAACCTGAGGTGTCTGAGTGGGAGGGTCCACACCCCTGATCTGATCCTCCACTGTTTGAAGGTTCACACGGTAATTATCATTACTGGGATCCAGTTGAATGGCCTGCAAAGACAAACAGCACAGCCACAAAAATCAGACCCAAACAGTGTCAACATGCAGTGCTATGGAAGAGCAAACCTTCTGGAAGCAGTCCTTGGATAAGTGAAACTCGCCCTGAGTGCTGTAGATGAAGCTGTGGTGGACACAAGCAACAAGACATCAATGGAGAGCATCTAGTCGAAACTTCGAGAGAGTAAAATTCAAGTTGATTATCAAGGTCATTCTAATAAAATGCCATATCTGCTGTCCAGTAGCAAGTGATAATTGAGGCAAATGCAACATGCATACCATTCCATCAAGTAAGAGACTGTGCCTACAAATAGCTCTCAGGCTTTAGGAGTACTAGCATGCAATGATGATGCATGGTGGATTCGAATGCTAGGGAGGGAAGTGGCACATGAGTTGTTTTGGTTGGGATAAAAACAGACTCGGCCAGTCCATACACTACCAACAACATATTAGTGCTGTACACCAGCAACAGTGTTCAGCCAGTCCATACACTACCAACAACATATTAGTGCTGTACATCAGCAACAGTGTTCAGCCAGTCCATACACTACCAACAACATATTAGTGCTGTACACCAGCAACAGTGTTCAGCCAGTCCATACACTACCAACAACATATTAGTGCTGTACATCAGCAACAGTGTTCAGCCAGTCCATACACTACCAACAACATATTAGTGCTGTACATCAGCAACAGTGTTCAGCCAGTCCATACACTACCAACAACATATTAGTGCTGTACACCAGCAACAGTGTTCAGCCAGTCCATACACTACCAACAACATATTAGTGCTGTACATCAGCAACAGTGTTCAGCCAGTCCATACACTACCAACAACATATTAGTGCTGTACACCAGCAACAGTGTTCAGCCAGTCCATACACTACCAACAACATATTAGTGCTGTACATCAGCAACAGTGTTCAGCCAGTCCATACACTACCAACAACATATTAGTGCTGTACATCAGCAACAGTGTTCAGCCAGTCCATACACTACCAACAACATATTAGTGCTGTACATCAGCAACAGTGTTCAGCCAGTCCATACACTACCAACAACATATTAGTGCTGTACACCAGCAACAGTGTTCAGCCAGTCCATACACTACCAACAACATATTAGTGCTGTACATCAGCAACAGTGTTCAGCCAGTCCATACACTACCAACAACATATTAGTGCTGTACATCAGCAACAGTGTTCAGCCAGTCCATGCACTACCAACAACATATTAGTGCTGTACACCAGCAACAGTGTTCAGCCAGTCCATACACTACCAACAACATATTAGTGCTGTACATCAGCAACAGTGTTCAGCCAGTCCATACACTACCAACAACATATTAGTGCTGTACATCAGCAACAGTGTTCAGCCAGTCTATACACTACCAACAACATATTAGTGCTGTACATCAGCAACAGTGTTCAGCCAGTCCATACACTACCAACAACATATTAGTGCTGTACATCAGCAACAGTGTTCAGCCAGTCCATACACTACCAACAACATATTAGTGCTGTACATCAGCAACAGTGTTCAGCCAGTCCATACACTACCAACAACATATTAGTGCTGTACACCAGCAACAGTGTTCAGCCAGTCCAACAACATATTAGTGCTGTACATCAGCAACAGTGTTCAGCCAGTCCATGCACTACCAACAACATATTAGTGCTGTACATCAGCAACAGTGTTCAGCCAGTCCATACACTACCAACAACATATTAGTGCTGTACATCAGCAACAGTGTTCAGCCAGTCCATGCACTACCAACAACATATTAGTGCTGTACACCAGCAACAGTGTTCACCCAGAGTGCTAGAGGTACGTACATGTAAGAACATCAATATATTATATGCAGGAAGGAGAGGAAGGGGAAATTATTGCTTGGGTTAGGAAGGGAAATGTGTGTTCCAATGAGCTGGGAGACTTCCTATCAGCAATATACGGCCATCTTTAGGCATCGAGGGCAGCCAGTGACTATCATACCTATTTTCATTGGATGCAAATGGACGCACGACGAGCCGTAACACTTAGTACAGACGACTGGGTATGGCAGGAGCTTACATACACATCGTCATTATATGAGCATGGGGCGTGAGCAGCAATATGGACGCTCCTACGTCCTCCCTACTGCTAAGCCAGGTCACAAGATGGCCATACATGTGCCTTCACTCAACTGGAAGAGTGGATGAAAAAAAGAAATTCTTCACTACCACACCAAGCACACCACTTCACTACCACACAACTTCACTACCACACCAAGCACACCACTTCACTACCACACCAAGCACACCACTTCACTACCACACCAAGCACACCACTTGCCACTTCACTACCACACCAAGCACACCACTTCACTACCACACCACTTCACTACCACACCAAGCACACCACTTCACTACCACACCAAGCACAACACTTCACTACCACACCAAGCACACCACTTCACTACCACACCAAGCACAACACTTCACTACCACACCAAGCACACCACTTACTACCACACTAAGCACACCACTTCACTACCACACCACTTCACTACCACACCACTTCACTACCACACCACACCAAGCACACCACTTCACTACCACACCAAGCACACCACCACACCAAGCACAACACTTCACTACCACACCAAGCACACCACTTCACTACCACACCAAGCACAACACTTCACTACCACACCACTTCACTACCACACCAAGCACACCACTTCACTACCACACCACACACCACTTCACTACCACACCAAGCACACCACTTCACTACCACACCAAGCACACCACTTCACTACCACACCACACCAAGCACACCACTTCACTACCACACCAAGCACACCACTTCACTACCACACCAAGCACAACACTTCACTACCACACCAAGCACACCACTTCACTACCACACCACACCAAGCACACCACTTCACTACCACACCACTTCACTACCACACCACACCAAGCACACCACTTCACTACCACACCACACCAAGCACACCACTTCACTACCACACCAAGCACACCACTTCACTACCACACCAAGCACAACACTTCACTACCACACCAAGCACAACACTTCACTACCACACAAAGCACACCACTTCACTACCACACCACTTCACTACCACACCAAGCACAACACTTCACTACCACACAAAGCATACCACTTCACTACCACACCAAGCACACCACTTCACTACCACACCACACCAAGCACACCACTTCACTACCACACCAAGCACAACACTTCACTACCACACCAAGCACAACACTTCACTGCCACACCAAGCACACCACTTCACTACCACACCAAGCACACCACTTCACTACCACACCACTTCACTACCACACCACCTACCACACCAAGCACACCACTTCACTACCACACCAAGCACACCAATTCACTACCACACCACACCAAGCACACCACTTCACTACCACACCAAGCACAACACTTCACTACCACACCAAGCACACCACTTCACTACCACACCAGAACACCACTTCACTACCACACCACTTCACTACCACACCAAGCACACCACTTCACTACCACACCAAGCACACCACTTGCCACTTCACTACCACACCAAGCACACCACTTCACTACCACACCAAGCACACCACTTCACTACCACACCAAGCACAACACTTCACTACCACATCAAGCACACCACTTCACTACCACACCAAGCACACCACTTCACTACCACACCAAGCACAACACTTCACTACCACACCAAGCACACCACTTCACTACCACACCAAGCACTCCACTTGCCAAGTCAATGGCAATGCTTTGTGCCAGGATCTTTTGGGCTTAAATGTTACCTGCTTAGAGAGGACACCTCTACAACGAGCCATGTCTGGAGATACAATACTATGACAATACTTTCTTCTGACCATGAACTGCATGAGCAGTGGCATTGGTGGTAGTGCCTGTCCCAACAACAACAGGCGCTGTGATACTGCACCTCCTTTTCCAAGTAGCTCTTCCCCAGGAACAACTCCGTCATAAATTAGCCATCCAGAAGCAGGAGCATATAAGGCCAAAGTTTGCAGGTGCAGCAGAAACTCTTGGAGAGACGATGACTTGAGGAGAAGAGGTTGAGGCGTTGTTAGCCAGCACACAACAACAGATGCTCTCCATCAGGTCCATCCAGGGAGAAGCTGCTTCAGAAAGCCATGAGCAGAGGAGAAGCTGCTTCAGAAAGCCATGAGCCAGCACACAACAACAGATGCTCTCCATCAGGTCCATCCAGGGAGAAGCTGCTTCAGAAAGCCATGAGCAGAGGAGAAGGAAATGTTTGGAGAATATTCCACAAGCATTGTTTGTGTGTGCACATGTGAGTATGTGAGTGGGGGCCTTCCGACACCTCCTTGACATCTTATTCTTGCTCCCTCCAAATACAAGTATCACGTGACAGGACAGGATTGACTATCTACATCTAGGAAACACTGGACCAACACCACACTGGGTTGAGGCAGGTTGAAGTAGGTTGACAATAGCTCTAAGGGGACAAACACTGGACCAACACCACACTGGGTTGAGGCAGGTTGAAGTAGGTTGACAATAGCTCTAAGGGGACAAACACTGGACCAACATCACACTGGGTTGAGGAAGGTTGAAGTAGGTTGATAGCTCTATGGGGATACACACTGGACCAACACCACACTGGGTTGAGGCAGGTTGAAGTAGGTTGACAATAGCTCTATGGGGACAAACACTGGACCAACACTGGTTGAGGCAGGTTGAAGTAGGTTGACAATAGCTCTATGGGGATAAACACTGGACCAACACCACACTGGGTTGAGGCAGGTTGAAGTAGGTTGACAATAGCTCTAAGGGGACAAACACTGGACCAACATCACACTGGGTTGAGGAAGGTTGAAGTAGGTTGATAGCTCTATGGGGATACACACTGGACCAACACCACACTGGGTTGAGGCAGGTTGAAGTAGGTTGACAATAGCTCTATGGGGACAAACACTGGACCAACACTGGTTGAGGCAGGTTGAAGTAGGTTGACAATAGCTCTATGGGGACAAACACTGGACCAACACCACACTGGGTTGAGGCAGGTTGAAGTAGGTTGACAATAGCTCTACGGGGACACACACTGGACCAACACCACACTGGGTTGAGGCAGGTTGAAGTAGGTTGACAATAGCTCTATGGGGACACACACTGGACCAACACCACACTGGGTTGAGGCAGGTTGAAGTACAATAGCTCTACGGGGACACACACTGGACCAACACCACACTGGGTTGAGGCAGGTTGAAGTAGGTTTCTATGGGGGTAAACACTGGACCAACACCACACTGGGTTGAGGCAGGTTGAAGTAGGTTGACAATAGCTCTATGGGGATAAACACTGGACCAACACCACACTGGGTTGAGGCAGGTTGAAGTAGGTTGACAATAGCTCTAAGGGGACAAACACTGGACCAACATCACACTGGGTTGAGGAAGGTTGAAGTAGGTTGATAGCTCTATGGGGATACACACTGGACCAACACCACACTGGGTTGAGGCAGGTTGAAGTAGGTTGACAATAGCTCTAAGGGGACAAACACTGGACCAACATCACACTGGGTTGAGGAAGGTTGAAGTAGGTTGATAGCTCTATGGTGATACACACTGGACCAACACCACACTGGGTTGAGGCAGGTTGAAGTAGGTTGACAATAGCTCTACGGGGATACACACTGGACCAACACCACACTGGGTTGAGGCAGGTTGAAGTAGGTTGACAATAGCTCTACGGGGATACACACTGGACCAACATCAGATCAATAATAAAAGTGAACCGTCAAGTGCCGTGTGGCAACACCAAGTGCACAAAGGAGACCTCAGAGTGACCAGCACTGATGTGAGAGTGGCCAGCACTGATGTCTAGTTACACACAGTTCATGGTCCTACCAATAATGCTACACCAGTACACGACCTCAACACATCTGCTTGTGCTTCAACATGAAAGCAATGACTACCATTTCCTCATTTAGCTACACACACACACACGGCTGAGTGACAACTCCAGTTCGGAAAAAGGACAAAAAACCCTCTTTACTGGTGGATGTAGGGAGAAATCTTTTTTTTTAAATAAACTTAAATAAACAAAGTAGCTTGGGAATAGCCACAGAAACCTCCTTCCCCAGACAATGCCATTGTTGCTGTAACACACAGGCTGACATGAGCACACTTTGAGCTGTAACTGTAACATACAAGCTGACCTGTGCAGCCTCGGGCCTCAAGCTGACCTGTGCAGCTTTGGGCCTAGTTCTGTAACATTGTACAAGCTGACCTGTGCAGCCTCGGGCCTCAAGATGACCTGTGCAGCTTTGGGCCTAGTTCTGTAACATTGTACAAGCTGGCCTGAGCATCCTCGGGTCTGGTACTGTAACATACAAGCTGGCCTGAGCAGCCTCGGGCCTGGTACTATAAGATACAAGCTGGCCTCGGGCCTGGTACTGTAAATCGGCTTGTGTGTGTGTGTGTTGTGTGTGCGTGTGTGTGTCATGCTACTGGGCATGTGCAGTGCAACACTTATTAACATGCGCTAATGCGAGATAGACCAGCAGAGGGACAGAAGGCGGAGAAGAGCTGATCTATGAAATGTTAAGAGAAAATACCACAAGCAGTGGGAAAGAGAGAGATGAACAGCATCATCACATGAGGAAAGAAACATCCAGAGAGACTTAAACAGAGACTAGTGACAGCAGCAATGGCAGACGAGGAAATAAATGTCCAGAGAGAGCTGCACAGAGAAAAGCAGAGACTAGTGAGAAGAAGAACAAGTGAAAGTCCTAGCAGTGTAAACTTCCACCTTGGGCCAATGTCCACACTGTGCTAGCATTGTCATGGTTTAAAGTTTATCATGGACACACTGAGCTGCTGCCACAACATTGGCAAGGTCAGTCCACCAAAACACTGCAGGAACAGTTTGTGGGAACAAACAGAAAACAACTTCCAACAAGAAATACAACAGAGCCTTCTCCTTGGCATGTTTTGGAGCACTCAGCTGGTAGAGGTAGATTATTGGAAGCACATTGGTATCAACATGTACGGTTATTTACGACCGACACCAAATATTCTGCCATTTCTCTTTAGCTATATCTTTAAGAACAAAAAGGATGAATAAGAAATGCACAGAGTGGGGGGGAGGGGGAGGAACATATTGCTATACGAGGAAGGTGTGTATAGCCAATTATTACTAGTGGCTTCTAGCATTCAAAAGCATTCAAAAGTAATAATAATGAGCGCAGAGTCTCTGAAGGTGTTGGCCAATCAGAATGACGTGTACCTCTGAGAATATTCCACGTCAGTATATCTCGTAGAACACGAGGTTATTGGTCAGCACATTCCAATGTGGCCGACCACGAGACAATAAGCGATTGACTTCTAAAGAGAAAACAGCTGGAAAGTCGTGGACGAGATTGCTAGTGTATGTATGTATACATGTAGGTCGTGCTGCACAGGAGGCCAGCACGTCTATACAGTTTGTATGTGGGGAGCTGCAGTTGGAGAATCGGAGGGTTGCAAAAAAAAGCCGTCTAACTCAAGAACTACATGTATGTACATGCAGTGAAAAAGGTGGCACTATTTTGTGTATACAGATAGCCCAAAGCTTCCATGAACTTGTATGGTGCCTTCGGAGACACATAATTCCAGCACCTCTTGGAGCTAGCTCTCTCCTCTGCGCTGCCCGGAGTGTCTGTAAGCACAACATGAACTTGTATGGTGCCTTCGGAGACACATAATTCCAGCACCTCTTGGAGCTAGCTCTCTCCTCTGTGCTGCCTGGTGTGTGTGTAAGCACAACATGAACTTGTATGGTGCCTTCGGAGACACATAATTCCAGCACCTCTTGGAGCTAGCTCTCTCCTCTGCGCTGCCTGGAGTGTCTGTAAGCACAACATGAACTTGTATGGTGCCTTCGGAGACACATAATTCCAGCACCTCTTGGAGCTAGCTCTCTCCTCTGTGCTGCCTGGTGTGTGTGTAAGCACAACATGAACTTGTATGGTGCCTTCGGAGACACATAATTCCAGCACCTCTTGGAGCTAGCTCTCTCCTCTGTGCTGCCTGGTGTGTGTGTAAGCACAACATGAACTTGTATGGTGCCTTCGGAGACACATAATTCCAGCACCTCTTGGAGCTAGCTCTCTCCTCTGCGCTGCCCGGAGTGTCTGTAAGCACAACATGAACTTGTATGGTGCCTTCGGAGACACATAATTCCAGCACCTCTTGGAGCTAGCTCTCTCCTCTGCGCTGCCCGGAGTGTCTGTAAGCACAATAGCCAGGCTGGTTCACAACATGAAGATAGCTGGGCGGGCCCGTTGCATCCTTCTGTTCCGTCATGTTGTTAACCAGACCGCACAAGAAAATGCAATGCCAATCTCGATTAGAAAAAGGTTGTATTCCGTCGGGCCTATCAGAATACTAGAATCTAGCATGTGACAATCTGACAGCTGTAGAGGTGGGAGGATGGCGATGGATGAAGAAAAGTGATGGAATCTGTCCGGAGCTTCCCCTGTTTACGGCAAGTCACAGTAAAAGCCTGCGGACACGAGAGCAGAGGAGATGCCTGGAACGTGGTGGCAGGTCGGGTAAGAATGGCCAAACTGCAACTAGTTGCATGATTAGCAAGGTCGCTACAACTTCAGCGAGTGAATATTGCATGTGCCCATGTCTTACTCTCTCGTCACCTCCTCCTAGCCAATAACAAAATCAAATCATCTCTTCTCTGCTGCTGTCACTGCTGCCATCCATTATCAATGAATAGGGTCAAAGGTCAATCTACGGAGCGTTCACAACTGCTCGATTATTGTGAACCGGCAAATGCAATGCTCCGCTGGACCACTGCACATGATGTGGTGAACACGCCTTCAGCCTTAACCGTTAGACACCAACCGCCTTACTGTTTTAAATGTGATCTTATTTTTTTATAACTTGGTATACAGGAGAAAGAAGAGTTCCAAATTTGTTGAACCCAAGTCTTCTCCGCCCAGTTGCCACCTAAGACTAGGCTAGAATGTCACAGTGCATCACTCTCACTGGAAGCTTCCATCCAAGGAATCTGGGGGGGGGGGGGGGGGGGGGGGTGAGCAATGGTGCTAGGTCCATTTGGTCGAGCGCCAACTCCCTTCCCATTGACAGGACCCTATTGCGCTGTCACCCACCAAGATCCTAAACAGATGCTTTTTACCTTCCAAGTGACTTTCACCCTCAGGCAAGTCATGCACTCTAGAGAGAGGGAGAGAGAAAAGCCCGTACCAGCCGGACACACACCTGAAACAGAGTAAACAATGTCCGGGTTCTTCCTTTTCTGAACATTTCACAGTTCCCTGTAAATATATACAGAAGCTTCCTTTTGGGTCCGCTCAGGTTGACGCAAAATCCCACAGTTATTTTTACCTTCTCTAAAGCATACAATGCAGTCAGAGAATTCTGGTCCACTTGACATGGGCCAATCCTGTGACGTCAGATGGAGGCGGGGAGGTGGGATTAGGGAGGGGCATATGGTGAAAGCCACACTACATACATGTACTGCTGCACTTCATCACACCTATTCATCGGGTTCTGACCGGGAAAAACGACGAATATTAAGCCCCTCAAAAATAACCTGCCATACGGTATGACACATGCCGTATGACACACACGTGCATATATAGAGGAGGGGGAGGGGCTATAGCACAGGATTAGCAGCTTGTGAGGGTGTGGCTCATGTGTGGACAATCCCAATTTGGCGAGTCCGGTCAAGCCCTCTTAGGGTTACTACAAACACAAGTGAGACTGCTGCCAGACATGTCTGCACTGCTGCCCAGACTGGTGTATATGCAAACCAACACACACGCACTCTACAATGCAGGAAGACAACATCAAGTTCCATTGTGTCTAACCTGGAGGACAGACTGTGCCCAGACAACGGCTGGAGGACAGACTGTGCCCAGACAACGGCTGGAGGACAGACTGTACCCAGACATCGGCTGGAGGACAGACTGAGGAGAGAGAACTGGCTGCATTGTGACCAGAGGAGAGAGAACTGGCTGCCTAGTCAGTAGAGGAGAGAGAACTGGCTGCATAGTGAGCAGAGGAGAGAGAACTGGCTGCATAGTGACCAGAGGAGAGAGAACTGGCTGCATTGTGACCAGAGGAGAGAGAACTGGCTGCCTAGTCATGCCCAGACAACGGCTGGAGGACAGACTGTGCTCAGACAACGGCTGGAGGACAGACTGTGCTGAGATATCAGCTGGAGGACAGACTGTGCCCATCGGCTGAAGTACAGACTGTACCCAGACATCAACTGGAGGACAAACTGTGCCCAGACATCAACTGGAGGACAAACTGTGCCCAGACATTGGCTGGAGGACAGACTGTGCCCAGAGACATCAAGAAGGTCGACGGATGTGCCGATAACATCTCTCATAATTACGGGGCAACTACTGTAGTTCACCTCCAGTGAGCTATTAATTAAACCATGAGGCCAGACTAGACCGGGTGATTCTGGTCCGCACATACATGTACATAGCAAGCAAACTTCATGTCATGGTTGGTGGTAATCTGGTAGACTCGGGCTGGATCTTCCCCACCACCTCTGAAGCGCATGAATAATACAAAGTGCCACACCCACATGCGGCTAAATGTGTGGGAGGGACAGGACCCATGAATATTATAACACCTACTCTCTCTCTCTCTTTTACAAGGTTGAAGCCAGTTGGTCAAACCCTCGGCTCCAGCTATGAGAAGAGTTGGCCGTAACCATGACCCTCGTAGGCACCTTCTACATGTATTTCATGAGAACACACACCTGCTAATCATGTTGAGTTAGCACTCCCACCCAGTCAGTCATAGAAAAAATCACGGTATATACAGTGTATAATTATATATACGTACATCATCAAAAAGGGGCAGAGGTGTTGAGGGTTTATAATTTCATGTCTGGAAGGGAAAAAAGCCAGGAAAAAGGCGTGTGCATGTCTTGTTAAAATAGGTGTGATCATTCATTTTCCCCCTTCAACTTTGCACCCTGAGGGCTATACCTTCAGTTGGGTAAAGTTGAATATTAGCTGTGAGACTAACCAGTGCAGAGGGCATCCGCTCAGAGATCTGTAGCGTGGGGATTGCCCCACCCATCCATTACCTCACAGGGGAGTTGAAAAGTTGGTTACCATGCATGGCACGACTAACTAACATTGTCTAAATATGAACAGGTCACTGGTGGTATACAGAATTGAACTCTCTTCCCTGCCTAAAATGACTTGCAAGTCACACGAACCTCAAGTGCTTCAAGTTTTGACAACCTTCCGCAGTTAAATCAAAATCGGTGTTTGTGGGGGGTTCCTACAAAGGAACTGGACACCGACTGCACCTTAGATCCCACCCCATGTCATAGCCCTGTCCTAGTAGAGTAACTACATGGGCCTAGACACCTGTCCTAGTAGTAACTATGGGCCAAGACCCCTGACCTGCATGTAGTAGTAACTATGGGCCTAGACCCCTGACCTGGTAGAGTAACTATGGGCCTAGACCCATGTCCTAGTAGTAACTATGGGCCAAGACCCCTGTCCTTGACGAGTAACTATGGGCCTAGACCCCTGTCCTAGTAGTAACTATGGGCCTAGACTCCTGACCTGGTAGAGTAACTATGGGCCTAGACCCCTGTCCTAGTAGTAACTATGGGCCAAGACCCCGACCTGGTAGTACCTATGGGCCAAGACCCCTGACCTGGTAGAGTAACTATAGGCCTAGACCCCTGTCCTAGTAGTAACTATGGGCCTAGACCCCTGACCTGGTAGAGTAACTATGGGCCTAGACCCCTGTCCTAGTAGTAACTATGGGCCAAGACCCTGACCTGGTAGTACCTATGGGCCAAGACCCCGACCTGGTAGTACCTATGGGCCAAGACCCCTGACCTGGTAGAGTAACTATGGGACTAGACCCTGTCCTAGTAGTAACTATGGGCCAAGACCCCTGTCCTTGACGAGTAACTATGGGCCTAGGGGCCTAGATCCCTGTCCTAGTAGTAACTATGGGCCTAGACCCCTGTCCTAGCAGTAACTATGGGCCTAGATCCCTGACCTGGTAGTAACTATGGGCCTAGAGCCCTGACCTGGTAGTAACTATGGGCCTAGACCCCTGTCCTAGTAGTAACTAAGGGCCTAGACCCCTGACCTGGTAGAGTAACTATGGGCCTAGACACACACCACACCCTAGCTTCCCATCTTACCCCTGTCCTAGAAGAGTAACTGTAGGCCTCTGCTGTCATAGTAGAGTTAACTATTGGCCCCATGTTGTAGTATAGTAACTATGGGCATGGCACAAATGGCGGTGTATTTGTACACACAGTGATACATTTCGAGGGGTTAAATATTCACAGATTGTGTAGCGTCTAGTGGAAGCCTCACCTAACTCTGCTGTTCTCCATCGTACCTATTGACATATTGGAGTTTAACCATGCAAACTGCAAATATACGAGTTCTAGGCGAACAGCCCACTCGACGGAGTTCCAGTGTTGCATGCATCAATGTTGCTCACCATCCACTAGCCATGCTGGGATAGAGCTGTGTTGTGCACTGGCCTGCCTCCATAACAGCTCTGGTGCAGTGCAGTGCTGGGATAGAGCTGTGTTGTGCACTGGCCTGCCTCCATAACAGCTCTGGTGCAATGCAGTGCTGGGATAGAGTTGTGTTGTGCACTGGCCTGCCTCCATAACAGCTCTGGTGCAATACAGTGCAGGGATAGAGCTGTGTTGTGCACTAGCCTGCTTCCATAACAGCTCTGGTGCAGTGCAGTGCTGGGATAGAGCTGTGTTGTGCACTGGCCTGCCTCCATAACAGCTCTGGTGCAATACAGTGCAGGGATAGAGCTGTGTTGTGCACTGGCCTGCCTCCATAACAGCTCTGGTGCAATACAGTGCTGGGATAGAGCTGTGTTGTGCACTGGCCTGCCTCCATAACAGCTCTGGTGCAATACAGTGTAGGGATAGAGCTGTGTTGTGCACTGGCCTGCCTCCATAACAGCTCTGATGCAGTGCAGTGCTGGGATAGAGCTGTGTTGTGCACTGGCCTGCCTCCATAACAGCTCTGGTGCAGTGCAGTGCTGGGATAGAGCTGTGTTGTGCACTGGCCTGCCTCCATAACAGCTCTGCTGGGATAGAGCTGTGTTGTGCACTGGCCTGCCTCCATAACAGCTCTGGTGCAGTGCAGTGCTGGGATAGAGCTGTGTTGTGCACTGGCCTGCCTCCATAACAGCTCTGGTGCAGTGCAGTGCAGGGATAGAGCTGTGTTGTGCACTGGCCTGTCTCCATAACAGCTCTGGTGCAGTGCAGTGCAGGGATAGAGCTGTGTTGTGCACTGGCCTGCCTCCATAACAGCTCTGGTGCAATACAGTGTAGGGATAGAGCTGTGTTGTGCACTGGCCTGCCTCCATAACAGCTCTGGTGCAGTGCAGTGCAGGGATAGAGCTGTGTTGTGCACTGGCCTGTCTCCATAACAGCTCTGGTGCAGTGCAGTGCAGGGATAGAGCTGTGTTGTGCACTGGCCTGCCTCCATAACAGCTCTGGTGCAGTGCAGTGCAGGGATAGAGCTGTGTTGTGCAATGGCCTGCCTCCATAACAGCTCTGGCGTGTGTTTATAATAGCAAAGCCTGACCTATAAATAACAGTGTTTCTCAAACTAAAACAAATAACAGCATGAAAAGTAAGCTTAGTCTAATGGGTGCACACACACACTTACATGTACACACACACACATGCATGCCACACATGCACACACATGTACTACAACATACATACGCTCAAACCGCATGCACACACATACACTGCTGCTTATATATAATTACACAATGAAGACAGACATTACCGCACATACTACTACTGCATACACACATACTACTACACTGTCATTAGCCAAGCACTGTACAGTGAAACACTACGATCAGGTGTTGCTTGCTGTTGAAGTATCCAACTTGCTGCTACTGTAGCATGCACAACTGAGCAGATGAAGCTCAGAAAATTTGTTACAATTTCACTAACAAAAAGCATGCATACATACACACACATAATGTACATGCAGTCTGCACAGCTCAATGCCCAAGAAATCATGTGCATGTATGTACGTACGTATGCGGGCTTCAATGGACATATGGTAGTATGCAGAAGGTTAGAGAGGGTCCAGCTTACCCGAGACGTCCATGTGCTCTGGCATAGCTGGGATTAATAGAAAGTGCCTTCTTGCAGTCTGTGATGGCCAAGTTAAGTTTGTTTAGTTTGATGTACGTAGCAGCTCTAGTGGGAAATGGGAGGGGGAGAGGGAAAGAAGGAAGAAGAGGAAAAGGGCAGCAGGAGAGGGATGAGAAAGAAGTGAAGAAGTAGTTGAGGGAGAAGAGAGAGAAGAGGCGAGCAAGGAAGAGAGCAAGTCAGAAGGAATGAGGGAGTGGAGAAAGGATGAGATAGGTCTAGTGACATCACTTTCAGTCCAACTGTTATTGTTACTACTAAAATTAACAACCCAATGACGACCGACAGAATATTAACAACATCATAGACCCCTTCATCGTGTGCATAACCACATCATTAATATTAGCAGATGTCTTCTATGTATACAGAATAAACTGCTGCATTTGCTTACAGTAGGAAAATCATACACATTCACATCAAGATAAGTATGGCCAAAGCCAAACCTTGGGATCACCTTAGTGTAAACCCTTTACCACAACCAGACACTTTGACAACCCACAACCAGGTACTTTGACACAACCAGGTACTTTGACGACCCTTTACCTCAAACAGGTTGACAACCCTTTACCTCAAGAAGACACTTACCTCAAGAAGACACCCCCTACCCGTTTGTATACAACTGATGTAGCACGTGAAGCCTACTGCCGATCATCAAGCACATCTCTGTATCCATGCCAAATTCAACAATAACCCTTTACCAAGACCTACAATTTGAAGTAGCTTATTGACCACCACTTACAAGCTAATGGGGTGGAGTTTGAGGCAACTTCACAACATGCCGCATTGCACAGAACTAGATTGGCAACACAATATGAACCAGCCGTAGTGTTCCCATTCAGATCCTTTATTTCGACACTTTTCAGAGACGTTGACATTTTGAAATGGACCTCATGATTGTTGGGTGCAAACCCACGTAACGGATATACTGTACATTCTCTAATAGGAACCACGGTTACTATTCACTTCCATCCAATCTACCTGCAATTACTATTGGAAGGGTGATTACTATTGATTGCAGTTGTGAAGAAGTTCAAGTACCTCTTTGGAGGACATCTCATCGTTCTGACCAAGTGCCTGTGCTCAATGATGAGCCTAGAAAACAGATATGAAGGGTTCAATTCCTCTGCTGGTGCAGGAATTTTCTTCCTGACCTTTTCTCTCGTCGTCCTCAGTTTTAATTTTATAAGTCTAATGAGCAATTATTAGGTTGTGTGGTTACAATTGTTACTATAACCAATTGAGACTGAGCTTCATGGTTACGAGGGGGGCTCTTAATAGAGGAAATTTCAACCCACATATATACACACACCCATGCACCCCCCTCCACTCCGCCCACACAAGTCAGACCAGCATTGATGTCCATTTTGATGTCCATTAACGTTCATTCAGAGCTCATTACAAACTTAGCAGCTAATCTTGCAAGTTTGTTTTAATTAGTGGGACCAAGCTTAGTCCAGCAGCAGCTGCTATAGGATGGTGGCTTAGTGGGACCAAGCCTAGTCCAGCAGCAGCTGCTATAGGATGGTGGCTTAGTGGGACCAAGCCTAGTCAGCAGCAGCTGCTAAGTATATAGTATGGTAGCTTAGTGGGGACCAAGCCTAGTCCAGCAGCAGCTGCTATATAGTATGGTAGCTTAGTGGGGACCAAGCCTAGTCCAGCTGCAGCTGCTATATAGTATGGTAGCTTGGTGGGGACCAAGCCTAGTCCAGCTGCAGCTGCTATATAGTATGGTAGCTTAGTGGGGACCAAGCCTAGTCCAGCTGCAGCTGCTATATAGTATGGTAGCTTAGTGGGGACCAAGCCTAGTCCAGCTGCAGCTGCTATATAGTATGGTAGCTTAGTGGGGACCAAGCCTAGTCCAGCTGCAGCTGCTATATAGTATGGTAGCTTAGTGGGGACCAAGCCTAGTCCAGCTGCAGCTGCTATATAGTATGGTAGCTTAGTGGGGACCAAGCCTAGTCCAGCTGCAGCTGCTATATAGTATGGTAGCTTAGTGGGGACCAAGCCTAGTCCAGCTGCAGCTGCTATATAGTAGTATGGTAGCTTAGTGGGGACCAAGCCTAGTCCAGCTGCAGTTGCTATATAGTATGGTAGCTTAGTGGGGACCAAGCCTAGTCCAGCTGCAGCTGCTATATAGTATGGTAGCTTAGTGGGGACCAAGCCTAGTCCAGCTGCAGCTGCTATATAGTATGGTAGCTTAGTGGGGACCAAGCCTAGTCCAGCTGCAGCTGCTATATAGTAGTATGGTAGCTTAGTGGGGACCAAGCCTAGTCCAGCTGCAGTTGCTATATAGTATGGTAGCTTAGTGGGGACCAAGCCTAGTCCAGCTGCAGCTGCTATATAGTATGGTAGCTTAGTGGGGACCAAGCCTAGTCAGCAGCAGCTGCTATATAGTATGGTAGCTTAGTGGGGACCAAGCCTAGTCCAGCTGCAGCTGCTATATAGTATGGTAGCTTAGTGGGGACCAAGCCTAGTCCAGCAGCAGCTGCTATAGGATGGTAGCTTAGTGGGGACCAAGCCTAGTCCAGCAGCAGCTGCTATATACACTGTAGTACGGTAGCTTAGTGGGGACCAAGCCTAGTCCAGCAGCAGCTGCTATATAGTTAGTATGGTAGCTTAGTGGGGACCAGCCTAGTCCAGCAGCAGCTGCTATAGGATGGTAGCTTAGTGGGACCAAGCCTAGTCCAACAGCTGATGGATTTTATTAGCCTCGATCTTTGATAATCAGGAATAGGTTAGATGCTCTAATCTTCATCAGGAATAGGTTAAATGCTCTAGTCTTCAACAAGAATACACTAGATGCTCTAATCTTCATCAGGAATAGGCTAGATGATCTAGTCTTCATCAGGAATATGCTAGATGCTCTAATCTATCAGAAATAGTCTAGTCTTCATCAGGAATAGGCCAGATACTCTAGTCTTCATCAGGAATAGCCTAGATGCTCTTGTCTTCATCAGGAATAGCCTAGAGGCTCTAGTTTTCATCAGGAATAGCCTAGATGCTCTAGTTTTCATCAGGAATAGGCTAGATGCCCTAGTCTTCATCAGGAATAGGTTAGATGCTCTACTCTTCATCAGGAATAGGCTAGATGCTCTAGTCGGCATCAGGAATAGTCTCGTCTTCATCAGGCAGGGGTGTATTTAGGGGGGGGGGGGGGGGGGGGCATTTGTATCATTCTCGCCCCCCCCCTTGAAATTAGAGATATTTTTTTAAATAATGTCAAGAAAGGTGTAATACAAGAAAGGTGTAATAAGCTTATGATATCAGGTTCAAATGATAGGAATGTCAAACTGAGGTTCTTCTTGGTTTTCTCTGCCATACGTCCACAATCTCTTCAAGGTCGCTCTCAGAGAGTACTTCTGGTGCCTCTATAGCAATCCTCATAAGGTGAGAAAGGCTGCAGTCACTTAGAGAATTACGCAAACGAGTCTTGATCATCTTCATCTGTGAGAAGCTTCTCTCCACAGAAGCAGTAGAAACTGGAATCGATAAGCAGATGGAGGCAATCTCGTGCAAATTGGGAAACATGGCCTTGAGCATGTCGTTTGAAACAAGTTCTTTCAGCTGTGATGCAGTAGTATCCCGTGGTTGCTTGACTAACAGCTGGCGGAATGTTTTCCACTCTGTAAGTATTTCAGTGGAAATCATGGCTGTCTTCACTGTTTCTTCTCCATCCAATGTTTCTGCATCTCTATCTTCTCCGTAGTGAGCAATCAGTTTCTCAACAGACGTGTCTCCATAAGTGGGAAAAGATACTGAATCTGGTTTTGGAACTTTCCGTGGATCGAATATAGACAATGCTGATACAACAGCGTTGAATGAAGAAAATCGGCTTGTTATGTTGGCCTTTAAATCAGCAACAAAAGGCTTACCAACAACATTCTGGAACGAAAGTATTTTATCAGCGTCAATAGACACCTTTGTAGATGACTTCAAGTCTTCAACGTTTTCAAGAAGTTCCAACACCCAGTTCGCTCCAGGCAAAACTGCATCATCCAAGGATTTAACAGTAGCATCAACAAGGAATGATATCAACGAGAGGTCAAGCTGCTCTGCCTGAAGTGCTTTGCTGAGCTTGGCTACTTGTGGTAGAGTGAAATCAAGCAAATATATAGCTGCAATCGTAGACAATTTGCAGAGGGCACCATGGATTCCAAGAGCTTCTGGCTCGTGGGACGTCTCGTAGATGTTCCCAATGGTGATTACAATTGCAGAATAACTTGCTTTGACACACCTTTCATGTGCCAGCCAGCGTGTGTCAGATGGCTTGATCACTTTCATTTCTGGAAGTTCAAGAACGTGCTGTACCTCCTTCAGACACTCTGCTCGCTTGGGGGAATTGCGAAAATGCTTCCAAAGAGTAGTCAATGTTCTGTAAACATGAGCAATTCCAGGAGTTTTATTGGCAGCTTGCACACAAGCCAACTGCAGTAAGTGACAGTGGCAGTGTATAAACAGAGCGTGAGGAGTATGTTTCTTGATACGTGCCTGAACCCCGGTCTTTCGTCCAGAAAAAGTTGCAGCTCCATCAAATCCCAATCCAACTATTCTTCCGACTTGTAGACCTTTCTTCTTTAAACAATCGATGAGATTAGAATAGATGGTCTCTGCATCAGCCTTCTTCAATGGAATAAGCTCCAGAAAGCACTCTACTGGTACACCATCTTCCTCCCAGCGGCAAAACACAGACAATTCTTCTACGTTGGTGACATCTGTGCACTCATCTGCCATGAGGCTGTACATAGGTGCCTTTTGAAGTCGCTTCAGAATCGACTCCTCCACCCATGTCCCCAATGATTCGATGAATTCAACCACAGCCACTCTTGATGTGTACACAGCATTTCTTGGTGCAGTTTCTAAGAATTGCTTCAAATGTTGGCTGCCACATCGAACCACCACGTCAACCAGCTTCTCAAATTTTGTCGAATGTGCAACTTGTTCTTTCGTAAGAAAATGAGTGAGTAGGATCAGGCACTTCACTGCAGCTCTGTTCTGAGCTCTTTTGCGAGCTAAAACATTCTGGAGTTGCTGTACAACTGTTCCACCTTTGGCTGCTCCTTTAGCTGCAAAAAGAGCTTGAGTTGCATGGATATGGAAGTCACTTCTCGCATGAGCTTTCATTTTTTCAACAGCTTTCTTCCAATTTCTGCAAGGTTGTGTGACCCACACTCCTCCAGTACGCTGCAGACCAGATTGCTTGCAAACCTTGCAAAAGGCACCATCGCTATCCTCGTCATAATAGAGCCAACTGAAATCTTTCTCCCAGCTCTTAGAGTATTTTCTCTTCGTGGATACAGAAGAGCGGTGTTTGTTTTGCTTGCTTTTCTTTGAAGGTGGAGGACTAAGGCTAGGACTAGATGCCTCGACATGCTCAGAGCTATCTGTTCTGCTATCTTCGCTATCGCTGCTATTAGCATGAGAAGAGGCTTGAGAAGTACTTGCAAAGTATGAGCGAATATCCATATTAATATGAAGAGAAATCAGCTAGTAAGGTTTCTTTTATAGAGACTTTAAGACCATGACATAATGGACTGAGTTAAAAATACTGAGAGAGAGTGGGAAAGAAGGAGGGAACTGAAGAAGTGACAAACCTACAAAGGAGAACACGTGGTGGTGTGTGATGACTTTAAGACCATGACATAATGGACTGAGTTAAAAATACTGAGAGAGAGTGGGAAAGAAGGAGGGAACTGAAAAACCTACAAAGGAGAACACGTGGTGGCGTGTGATGACATCATGTCTAAGATTAGACTTGAAGACCATGACATAATGGACTGAGTTAAAAATACTGAGAGAGAGGGAGTGGGAAAGAAGGAGAAACAAAAGAAGTGACAAACCTACAAAGGAGAGCACGTGGTGGTGTGTGATGTCATCGTGTCATGACACATGCTCTCCTTTTTCCAAGCAGCTACAATATCATGAGAAATATATACAGTCTAGCCATAGTTCGGTATAGCATAATGCCATTGGTAGTCAGTCAAAATAGCTATCCTCAGACATTGTAAAAGCAAAAAAAAATATGGGGGGATCTTCCCCCCAGACCCCCCTTTTACGACTTATGAACATGTTAAGAAAATATTAACAAAAATTAGGGCACCAAGTGACCAACCATTTCCACCCCCCCCCCCCCCCCTAGAGAACTAGAGAAAAATTGTGTATGAAACCTGTTGTCCATGATTTTGTAAGAAAATGCATGGAATGCAACATAATTCGATTTCACAAAAGCCCACCTCCATTATACGAGTGACAAGTGACTATATCTAATCTATATATGCTGATTGCCGTAGCATGCAACTTCAGCAAATATTTAAGATGGAATGTTGTACTAAAGATTTTAGAAAAAGTGCATGCCATCATAAGTAGCAGCTATATAATACAGTTAGTACTGCAAAAATACCTGTGGGTAAAACACTTTCGTACTCCACGCGGAAGCCCAGGGTGCACGTCCCCTTTCCGCACCATCCAGGCTCTCCGCCCCCCCCTTATTTTTCCATATCTCAAGTTCGCCCCCCCTTGGCAAAATTTCTGTATACAACCCTGATCAGGCATAGGCTAGATGCTCTAGTCTTCATCAGGAATAGGCTAGATGCTCTAGTCTTCATCAGGAATAGGCTAGATGCTCTAGTCTTCATCAGGAATAGGCTACATGCTCTAGTCTTCATCAGGAATAGGCTAGATGCTTTAGTCTTCATCAGGAATACCGTCGAGAAGCAAATTTTAAGTTGCTCAGTCATTATATTCTGATCTATCAGCTGAGAATTCGGTGAGAGTCCACCTATAATGAGACGCTACTAGGATGCTCTAATTGTTCTCATTCTTTTTTCCCTAAAACTTAACCTGTGCAGGCTTCAATTTTTGCCCCCCTCCCTACATGCTACAGTATGCGTTGACTTGAGAGAATGAGAGGAAGTGCTCATTGATCAACTCTGAGCTATGTTATCAAGACACAAAATTACTATAAATCAGCTCTCAAATACATCCTGAACCAAAAAGTGAACGTCTGAGGGCAGCGGCTAAGCACTGGTCAGTTCCGAAAATTAGACTTGAAAACATGTTTTCCTCACACTTTTACCTTCTTCTTAGTATCATGTTCCACACATTATACAAGTTTTACCTGTTGCAATAGAACATTGCATTAGTGGGATCAATGGTCACGGCCTTTGTGTAACAGTCCATGGCCTCCTCAACCCTATTGGCCTTCAAGTGCACGTTCCCTGGAAGAAATAAAAATCAAATAAATCAGATTGCATTATCTGGCGCTGGCCAGAGCTTTCTGCTCTGGCCTGGACATGTTTTCACTGGTGACCATGCAGTACCTTGCTGCTTGTAAGCCTCAGCCGTTCTCTTGTCTTCGTCACTCACCTCCACTGCCACACCAGCTACCAGCTCCTAGAAAGAGGCATATAATATAACAATAAACGTCGATGTAGTAGCATTGGTCACTGGACATATTCCAATGGAAGAAAAACAACTCCGAACTCCACAAAGCAATCGTCTCCACACAAACAGAGATCATCCCATCACTGCCACTTGATTGCTATGCAAGAGAAGTTTCACTTCTCTTGTGCTAAATTTAAGTGGCTCGGCATTACCATGACTGGCGGGGGACTGACCTGGGACATCCCTTTCCTAGGGTGGGTAAGGATATGTAGGCGGTCATGACTGCCAGGATGCTGTGGTGGAATGACCCTTTCCTAGACTGCCCAGGTACAGTTAAGCCGCGGCTAAGGCTGGATGGACCCTTTCCTAGACTGCCCAGGTACAGTTAAGCCGCGGCTAAGGCTGGATGACAGCGCATATGGACTGGTGTAGTCGCAGACTTATAATTGTCACCGAGAAATCAACAACTGGCACTTGGAAAGGGGGGGGGGGGTAACACACACAAAAACATGCGAGTTCTCAGATGGATCCTAGGAGGTGGTGCGCGAGAGTGGACCGGGGCAGTCCTATAATAAAATACATCCAGGAACAATGGTCAGATTCTGACAAACACAAGGCATTCAAGACCACACTCACACAGCTAAAAAGTGTGACTACAGTAGCTCACAGAATCCCATAAAGAGATCCAGCATGTACTTGATGTGCCAGAATTGAAGATTATCAAGCCTTCTTGTACTCGCTGATTGGCACATGAGAAGTGTGTCAAGAGAGTAAAAGTAAGCTATTCTGCGATCGTTACTACTCTAAATAACATCCATGATATAGCACACATGAGCCAGAAGCATGAGCCAGAAGCATTGGGACTTAGCAAAGCTCTCAGTAAGCAGAGTCAGTTGTAACAATGTTCTTGCTTGACTACACACTTCCGCAAGTAGCCAAACTCTGTCAAACACTCCAGACAGAACATTTGGACTGTCCAACATATCCAGTCTTGTCAATGCAACCCTCAACATGTTGCACGATACAATTGTACTGGCAGCAGCAAATTATAAAATTTATTTAAAACTGGCTACCCATACCTAAGTTCCAGGGGTGGGGTGAGATTGCCTGCCTGCCCCCCAATTGAGGCCGGCCTTTATCTACTTATGCACTGCACAAGTCAGCACAGATCACAACTTGCTGTTTTGTTGTTAGAGCCAGCCAGGGATCAGCTGCAGCCTCCTTAAGACTTGGCACAGGAGAACTCCAGAACTAACCAACCACAGCAGATGCTATTCCATACCGCAGATGCTATTCCATACCGCAGATGCTATTCCATACCATATGTTGTTCTATACAAGTTGCTTGCTTTTGCTTTTAACAGGTTAGTCATCAGTAAGTCAACTGACCGCTTAGTTCAGATCCAACTAGTTATATAGGACAGCACATGGCTTGCTTGATGACATCATCTACAACCAAGGCTACCCATGCACTTTAAATGTTTTATATATTTTTTACTGCAGTAGAATAACTGATGAGTCATAGACATGCATTGTAAGGTTTGCTGTCTTCAGCTACTAAAGTGTGGAAGGGAGGGGTGTGTGTGGGTGTGTGGGTGGGGTGTTGGTGTGGGTGGGGTGGGGGGGGGGAATAACAACAACACAAGAGATGATGCAGATAGGTCCCTCCACTTCAAAGGCTTTTTCAGACTTGCGATGGTTTTTGAGTGTGCCAGCTTGCTACCTTGCTGAAGGATTCAAGGCAAGCTTGGAGTCTTTCGAGAGCTAATATCGACCTAAACCATTGTTCAGGCAGCTCTAAGAAGCTGCCTGTGCAAGTTTTAGCTGCGATGCAAGCTCTTTGCTTTGCCATCTGCCATTGGTCAAACCAATACAGGGCAGTATGCACAGCAGTGCAATCAAGGTTTCATATGAGACTCTTTGCTACCAAGGGATAATGTTTAGTCAGCTTATGCATGTGTGTGTATATATGATGTGCATGTTTGTATATATGTGTATGTAGGTGTCTGTACATGTATGTATGTATATGTATGTGTGTGTGTGTGGTTCCTTACATGCAGTGTTGGCTTCATGGCAAAGCGTCGTTTATCCTCCTCACTGTTCATGTCTATTCCATAGGCTTGACAGATACACTGCACAGCAACTGTGAACACACACACACATACACACACAAATAAATAAAATTAAATCAACAAATACAATAAATAATACAATAATAATATGATGATGATGATAATGTAAAATTAGGGGGGTTGGGGGTTGGGATTATCCACACGCACACTACTTCAATGTTGACATGATGCCTTTCTAGGCTGGCTTTTTTCTTATCCAGTTAGGCAGGGGCAGATCTAGGGGGGAAGGGGCGTCGGGTTCACAGGACCCCTTCCCCCATCCCTTACCTTGCTTAGCTGCAGAAGACTTAATGACTTAACTGCTAGGTACTGTATGTGCTTGAAGCCATCCACCCAACAAGACCTACTGTACCTACAAGGCTGACAGAAGAAGTCTCGAGTGATTCTACAGCCAGCCAGTACTTTGTGACAACCCCCCCCCCCCCCTCCAAGTCCTGTATATATCTGACACTGTTACGCATAAACAGCCTATAGAGATTTCACACCTGGTTAGCAAGCATGCAAATACATAAGTGGATGCCGACCAAGATGAAATTGAAATGGCTGCCTTCTTGTAGCTAATAGACAGGGCACATGGTGCAAGAAGCTCCAAGAGAGCAGAACCGAGATACCAAAGCTTTTGATTTTTTGGGGTACTTTGGTGGGGTTCCACCGTTCTGAAATAGGGACAAGCCCTGTACAGGGCGTGCCAGCACACTAGCTGACAGATTGTAAGTGGACCTCAGTGCTACCAGCATTCCTATATTCTAAAACGTCAAAGTTAACTTTCCTGATACATCCAAAGTTGGTGTAAAATCAACATGAATCACCATGCATACATAATACAGACTAATTAAAACCTTCTGATGCAACCCTGAGTGCAAACACTCGGCAGATGTCATGAAATAATAAAAATGGAATAATAACAAGAATGTGTTCATGAAGTTTTACCTCACCCTTCATGACCTTATACACCCTGGGTGCTGTTCCAGTTCAGAAGTGAGGTCAGGGGTCAGATTATTGCTGAGTGTGCATGAGCACACATACGATCGCTATAATTAGAGCACTCCTTTTATAGACCTAGCCTGTTGGAATGAGACAGATGAATGACTTTTCAAGTCATATAACTGCTTCTTCTCACAATAATCAACTTGAAATTTACTTTCTAGACGTTTCGCCTAGATGCTCTAGCCTCCACCAGGATGCTCTAGCCTCCACCAGGATGCTCCTGCCTCCACCAGGATGCTCTAGTCTCTACCAGGATGCTCTAGCCTCCACCAGGATGCTCCTGCCTCCACCAGGATGCTCTAGTCTCCACCAGGATGCTCCTGCCTCCACCAGGATGCTCCTGCCTCCACCAGGATGCTCCTGCCTCCACCTTGTCTCCACCTGCCTCCACCAGGATGCTCTAGTCTCCACCAGGATATACTCCTGCCTCCACCAGGATGCTCCAGGATGCTCCTGCCTCCACCAGGATGCTCCAGCCTCCACCAGGATGCTCCAGCCTCCACCAGGATGCTCCAGCCTCCACCAGGATGCTCCAGCCTCCATCATGATGCTCCAGCCTCCATCATGATGCTCCAGCCTCCACCAGGATGCTCCCTCCTCCACCAGGATGCTCTAGCTCCACCAGGATGCTCCAGCCTCCATCAGGATGCTCCAGCCTCCATCAGGATGCTCCAGCCTCCATCAGGATGCTCTAGCCTCCATCAGGATGCTCTAGCCTTCATCAGGATGTTCTAGCCTTCATCAGGATGCTCTAGCCTCCATCAGAATGCTCTAGCCTTCATCAGAATGCTCAAGCCTTCATCAGAATGCTCTAGCCTTCATCAGGATGCTCTAGCCTCCATCGGCAATAATCTAACAGCTGCTAAATTCTCAGGTGCTTTTTGGGAGGGAAATAGAGACCCCCTGATTGAGCACATATATATATATATATATGTATATATATATATACATGTATATGATGCACAACTCAATTACTCTACCCTTCCTTGCACATGCATGGGCTAACAATTAAATAGAAAACAACAACAAAAACAAATTAAACAATCAAAATAAATAAATAAATGATAACTGTAAATTAAAAAAATAATAATAAATGAATAAATAAATGCATGGACAAATTAATATGTAAATAAATAGCAAATAATAAATAAATAAACAAAAAACTCAACAGCAACAACAAAAAGAAGGTGAAGGGTGAAAGAGGATCTACTGTAAATGTGGTAAAGGGTGGTCAATGACACCTCACCCAAAGCCCTTTTCTGTGTATATATTATAATGCTACCTTTCACACCTTGTACAATGGCCTCGTGCGAATGCTCATTATCTGTAAGTCCATTATATCTAGATTTCTGTGTAACCTTCAATACACAGTATGTCCACCAGCTTTTTGTAAATCCGGGGAGAGGAAGAATCATTAATTGCCCAGTGTCAACAAGTACTGCACTATTCAAAGTTTCAGGGCAAACATTTGTGAGCTAGGAGTATACAACACCCAATGGCTCAATGAAATAAGTTGTACATACAATGTACACTTGTTGTGGCAGCAATAGTCATCATGGCAATGACCCAGGGAAAGACACAAAGAAGAGCTTACCTCTGTGGCTATCCCCCCCCCCCCCCCCCCCCCCCCCCCCCCCCCAAGTGAGTGAGACATCTCCATTCCCCCACCCTCCATAGCTATGTTGAGTTATGTTTACATTATTAAGATTCCTTTATGCTCTATAATTATAATCATAATTTGCTAGCATCAATGAGGCCAACCCGTTTCATAAAGGTCATCAGCAGTGTGCCTTCACACACATGCACACAAAGGTCATTTATGACACGATGCACGGCCTTGGTCGCATAAGTTTGCATCAAGTCGTGGACATGCTCGCAACACGGCTCAGCCCAATGCAAACTCAATTGAACAACACTATTTTTGGGGGTGAGCTACGGAATGTAATCTCTAAATTGGCAAGGACCAATTGGGTTTCGTCCATAATAACCATATATGTGATGACCAAAGTGGCCAGCTCTTGGCTCGAGCTGCTCACAGGGGGTGTCTATAAAAGGTAGCTAGATCCATCTTGAGAATTTATGGAAGCAAGCGACCTGCCGGATAAACATGTACATGCAGTTAGATAATGTTGGGGGGGGATGGGGGGAAAAGAAAAAAATGGGGGGAAAGGGAAAAAGGAAATAAAGGGGGGAAAGGGGGTATGGGGTGGTCAGCTTCAGCTTATCCAGATTAGAAGTACTAGTCTCAGCAACACTAGTTGTGCTTATAATAAGTCTTAGGATGCACTCCTAGATCTATGGCTGTACAACAGCCCCGGCTTACAACAGCCGGCAACAACGAACCATCCACCCAACAAAGACAAATCTAACAGCAGGGACACACATATGCGGTAGAAAAATATCTATTTCTATAGCCCTCAAGGAGCCCATGTGCTGTTGGCTAGCTAGAATGGTAGCGGACATAGAACTATTGCAGAGCAGAGCCTGGAGAGGGCCACACATCGACATCACATAGATCTACAAAGTCTGTCCGGTCTCCAGTAATGGCTTACAAGATGGAGAGAAATAGTCATGCCAGATGCATATGTATCACACGAAGGCTAGAGCCAAGAGACAAGAACAAAAATGTACTTATATATAAACCATATTGGATGATCCTTTACCATTTAAAAATTATATACACCAATATAGTATAGTACAGTGGGACCTCAGAGTTGCAACCCCCTGGGAATTGTGGTGTTCGTAACATTGAAATTTCATTACCCTGAAGTTTTGATGTCATTACTAAATATATTATGCAATCTTATTAATGCAGGTACTGTGTGCAAATAATAGTTTCCACAGACACCTCTAGCTTCAGCAGCAAAAACTGCAAATGATACTGGTTTCTGGCTGGTTTATAACATGTACATGTATATACATGTACATGTATATACATGTACGGCAAATCCATACTAACTGGAAATGCTCGTTAATCGAGTGCCGTCATTAAGTTCAAAACAGTGGTCTGTAAACATGGTAACTCGCTTCCTTTCTCACTTGCCAGCTTTCCTTGAGCTGATGTCGTCATTGCTGGCTTAACCTTTTGCTTCGCTTCTCTGAGTTAGCAGATCATCGACAATAAAACAGCTGGAAAGTTGGTATGGTTGATCACGTGTGCGCAAAATGCTGTACGGTCCACCGTTTGCTTAACCGGTCAGTTTGTTAGATGGGTGTTCGTAAGAGGTCGTACTGGGTATGATTTTAAATGGTAAAAGGATTTCAACAGATTGTGGCCTACAAGGGTACCTATTTATTTTTAAATAGATACTTTTTTTACTTTTTTTTAATGGAAACATTTTGTTCTTGTTACATGCCATGTCTTGTTGGTATTGTTGACTGTATATTACACACATACCACCACATGCCATGTCTTGTTGGTATTGTTGACTGTATATTACACACATACCACCACATGCCATGTCTTGTTGGTATTGTTGACTGTATATTACACACATGCCATGTCTTGTGGTATTGTTGACTGTATAGGATCTCCTTCCAGAAGATGGAGAACTCCACCAACCAATGGCAGATATTTTGGTAGGGGACCAGCTACGGCCTCCTTAGGAGTTCGTAACGGTCTAGGAGCAAGAACTCCACAAACTAAGTAGCAGAACTGAGCGCGGGTCATTCCTTCTGCTCATAATATGCAGTCTAACTCAATTCCAATGACAAAACTGCTCTCGAGCTAGCTAAATTGTGTCATCGACACCACTACTAGCAGGCCCTGACTGGCCCTAGGGCATACCAAGCAATGCCCGGTGACCGGTGCTTAAAACGAGCAGGGGCCTTGACCAAGAAACAACAACAACAACAACAACAAAGGGTTAAACTAACCTGGTCAACCATCATTTACCCCCAGAGCTCATTCAACTCACTTAATGCAGGCCCACTTACGAGGTCGATTAATGCTTAGGCATGAACTGCAAAAATCCCCCACCTAATGTCACCTTCGCTAAATAATGTCTACCACCATGTCTACTTCAATGATGGACGTGGTTTTATTGGATGTTCAGGTTTGCTTTTGCTTCCTACAAGCCTGTTACCCTATGTAATCCTGGGCCCAAATCACCCAGAGGGTTTGTTAACTGATCACCCTATGTAATCCTGGGGCCCAAATCACACAGAGGGTTTGTAACTGATCACCCTATGTAATCCTGGGCCCAAATCACACAGAGGGTTTGTTAACTGATCACTCTATGTAATCCTAGGCCCAAATCACCCAGAGGGTTTGTAACTGATCACCCTATGTAATCCTGGGCCTAAATCACACAGAGGGTTTGTTAACTGATCACCCTGGGCCCAAATCACACAGAGGGTTTGTTAACTGATCACCCTATGTAATCCTGTGGCCCAAATCACCCAGAGGGTTTGTTAACTGATCACCCTATGTAATCCTGGGCCCAAATCACACAGAGGGTTTGTAACTGATCACCCTATGTAATCCTGGGCCTAAATCACACAGAGGTTCTGTTAACTGATCACCCTATGTAATCCTGGGCCCAAATCACCCAGAGGATTTGTTAACTGATCACCCTATGTAATCCTTGGCCCAGAGGGTTTGTTAACTGATCACCTATGTAATCCTGGGCCCAAATCACCCAGAGGGTTTGTTAACTGATCACCCTATGTAATCCTAGGCCTAAATCACACAGAGGTTCTGTTAACTGATAACCCTATGTGATCCTGGGGCCCAAATGAGTCAGAGGGTCTTAGCAATTAAAGCACATAATTACGCACAACCACCAGCAGGGACCAGGCAACACCAGCAGGGACCAGCAGGGATCAGGCAAACACCAGCAGGGACCAGGCAACCCCAGCAGGGACAAGGCAACCCCAGCATGGACCAGGCAACCCCAGCAGGGACCAGGCAACTACCAGCAGGGACAAGGCAACCCCAGCAGGGACCAGGCAACCCCAACAGGGACCAGGCAACCCCAGCAGGGACAAGGCAACCCCAGCAGGGACCATGCAACCCCAGCTGAGACCAGGCAACCACCACAGGCAACCACCAGCAGGGACCAGGCAACCACCAGCAGGGACCAGGCAACCACCTACATGTACCAAGCTATCAAGGTACTCACAGGTTGGTACCTATATGCCTTAATTCATTAAAATTCCGCCATTTTTACTCTCCTTCTTCCCCACCCACCCTGTAAGCTGTGAAGTAACCTGCCATCTGTCAGGCCTGGGCACCCGACAGTACCAGGGGTTTCTGGCTAGGCTAGGAAGAGAGTGGAGCCACTTCACTTTCTTCTTCACCATGTAACCCTTTGGCTCAATAGGCTATGGCAGAAAAGAGGGAAAGGAGAATCTATGGCCAAGGTTCTGTTGCTATATCTCATCCCCCAGATGAGTTGTGCTCCCAGACCAGATAGTACTGATGACACTGTGATACAAAAATTCAACACATTCATTGACACAATTCCAATTGTCATGGAACCTAACAGTAGCTCTAAGGTTGCACTCCGTAATAAGAGTGCACTTATCATGGCGAGTGTGTATTTTCTAACAAAGACATGCAAACTTTGTCCCTATTTTGTGGTGTTGGAACGCCATGACTAACCCATACACTACTAGCAAAGGCTTACCATCTATTCCTTCTGCCTCATCTTCGCCTAGAACACCCAAAGAGACCTGAGATTGAAGATGTTGAGCTATGCTGTAAGCAACCTTCTTGTCCACATCTGAAAACGACATGGCTGAAGTGAAAATGAGAATGGTATCCTTTCTATATACTTGAGGAGTGAATGGGGGAAATTTCAGTAGGTGGCCTGGCAATGTGCCCGGCCTTGTGATGGGCGCGGTCTAACGTGCCGTGTATTTAGGACAAAATAATACTGAACCTTTCTTCCTGTCGGTAAGCCAAGGACCTAATCATGTCAAGCAGAAAGAGCGGTACTGGTTGGCTATCCAGCGGTAGTGGAAAACGTGTGTCCAAAAAGAAAGCGCCAGAGTCTACTCCACAGTCTACTCCAAATAAGTTTCAAAATGATGGGAGCTTCATGGAAAAGTTCAAGAAAATGGCGGAAGAGCAGCAGGCTTACGTGGAGCAGAGTGATTCAACAGAAGCCTCTACCATAACTTCTGCTACAGAAAAGGAAGTTTGTGTTGAAAATGATGGTCTACCAGCCACCACTTTTCTAGCACCTCAGACCATTAGCTATAAGTCTAGTTCAGAAGACAAAACGGCCTCCTCAAAAAGGCCTCAACAGGTATTATTTTACATGTAGCTTCTTCTTTTTTTGTTGCCGTTGAGCCATTGTGATGTACACAGCTATCATTGTAATAGTAATTGAGGGGACAGGCATACCTTGATCAACATCAGTATGATGATCTTGGTGTTTATCTTTGGGTATTTATTTCATCTGGAATGTCCTTGTTTCAGGAGGGCTATTTTAGGTTATAATTAGAATAAGTCTCTATGATGTTTGTTATTGGCATGTTTGTTATTGGGTAACTGCTATATATATATGTACATATATATATATGTACAGAGTACCAAAAGTTTTTTGTTGTTGTTTTTTCTTCATGATATGCTTGCCAGTGTTTCACGCAGAGAGGTGAGTGGGTGCTCTTGGATATTTCGCCTTCCTCCCTAATCAAAAATCCTATATGAAACCATATGTTTTGGTTTCAATGATGATACAAACCTATTTCCATCTTTGGGATACATGTACCCACCCTTATACATGTACTACCAGGGCACTAGTATCAGATACCATGCTGGACTTGTGGTCATAAACCATAAGAACCTTTAATCAGAAACCACCTCTATTGGGAGGCCACTTTATGTGATCCTTCACATGTTGTAGTATGTGTGCAGGCCCATAGCCAGGATTACTGAGATGTGTGGAGGGTGGGTTACAGTAGTGATAAATACTTTAATAAAGAGACTGGTTGCCATGGCTAAGTATAGAGAGTCAGCCCCACAACACCATTTAACATTGAGATCGATAGGGCTACACGGTCAGGCAGCATTAGAAGGCCCACCAATACTTCCTATAGTAGCTTTCAGTGGTTATGCACAGAATTGAGCAGTAGACACTCAGAAGTTGAAGCGGCCATCTGAAGCCAAAACCTTTATTGAATGGCATTTGGTGTGTGTGTAACTAAAAGTACTTTAGCAAGCAATCTTGGATGCTGCTGGAGTTTGTCCTCTTCTTCCTAGAAAGCCTTGACATAGTCGCAGGCTACCAGAACTCAACACTGACAAGAAAATGGCCACACAAAAAAAACCTCGAGATTATCATTTTGTTGACAAACATGGCAGCTACACTTGCATGATTTTGAAGGAAAAGAAGTTGAGATACAAGAAAATTCAAAAGTGGGGTTCCCCCCTTCCTGACTATGAGCTAACTCCCTATGCAAGTGTTATACCAGTCCTTATGATGTATGTGATAGGTTCTGAGAACAAAGATGAACTGTACAAGAGACAAATTGCTCAATAAAGACTTTCAAGTTGTATTGCTTTTCAAAATGTATCATCCAATGTTTAGCCTCTGCTTTCATATCTTATATTTGGCGAGCTGATCCGAGTTCCGTTCTCTAATAAATCAGAATTTGATTACTTGATACAATTGATATATTTTCTCAGATCCCATCACATAGCTATGCATGCACTGTATTTATCTGAGGAAGTCTCTTGCAGGGCATCATTGGAAAGAGAAAGAATCTGCTGAAGACGAATGAACTAAGAGAGAAGAGAAAGAAACGACGTGGAGAACTAGAGGTTGTCCTTATTCCTATATGTTGTTACAATAGGGGAGACTGCGTCTCCCGACCTTATTCTTGTCCGTCTTGCATACAAAATAACTACATAAATCCACACAAACTAGACATGTTTGCTTTTTCATGAGTTGAGTAATCACTGCCCCAGTCTCTTATGACATTAGGAGAAGCAGAGTGCTGAGTTGGCAGAGCAGAAGAGTAGTGCGTGGAAGTCCTACATGGCCGAAGTGAAAGCCTACGAGGCTAGAAATTGTGGTGACAGGGATGATCATAAAAGGCCTCTGGTGAAATAGCAATATACCTGTTAAAGTACATTTATATATATAAGTATACTCTTTTGTGTCATATGATTGTCATGAACAACATATTGCTTTTGTGAAATATAATATGTACATTGTACTGGGCATTAAATATATAGTTGTGAATGTGATTGTTGAGTGAAGATCTTCATGTCTCACATGTCAATGCTTATTTATGGTGTGTGTTGTCCTCATGGGTTTGACTCGTACACAGTGGTGGGTGGTAATAGAGCATAATAGAGCATTTTTAGCTCACATTTCATTGGCCACCTGACCTATTGGTGACGATGAGTTGGCTATTGCCGAAGTCAGTCTTGCATATATGGGTGGTAATAGAGCATAATAGAGCATTTTTAGCTCGCATTTCATTGCCACCTGACCTATTGGTGACGATGAGTTGGCTATTGCCGAAGTCAGTCTTGCATATTTTACCCTTGACCAATTGCTAAGTTGGGAACGTCGAACTGACATCGAGTGTTATGTGGTGGATGCACTGGCTGACGAGATGGATGACAAATACTTGTGGCTTAACAGCTTGTTTCTCAATACATTTTTTTTTTCCTTGTTAAATAAATAAAGGAAGCTATTTTTATTTGTTTCCCTATAATTTTTTTACCTTATTTTATATTGAATATTGTACTAAGCTCCTTTTGCTCATATTTGGAAGTATTATTGAAATGTGTGTAAATTTGTGTGAACATGTGTTGGAATGTTATGTGGACATGAATTGAGAAGGTTATATTGTGAATTAAATGCAGTATTATTACAAAAACTCTTTAGAGGGCTTATCTTGTGTTATTCATCAGTCCATAACATCAATTATGGCCAGTGTAGACCAGCCAAACTACTATATAGAAATATTTTAAAGATAGTATATCAGGTGACCTTCAGCCTATAGTACCTACAATATTATATAATAACATTTATAATTGATACCATTAAACAGATAAATTTAAGAGCTACAATTTGGTGCCAAATTCAGTTACATAGGTGGATGTAGCAAAAAGTTATGGATGAATTAGTTTGAGGTATTAAAATGCTTATTTACCACAAAATAGTCCCCTTAATCAGTCTCGCCGACCATGTTATTATTGTAGACCCCACTTACAATATTCATGAACTCGCAACGAACTTGGTTGACAACGAAATTACCATGACCACAATGATCACTTGAAATCTATTCCCTCTATGTTTTGACTAGAGCATTTGACTAGATGCTCTAGCCTGCATCTAGAATAATAAGATACTAAGACTCATGTGAGCTTGTTATATATCGGTAGCTAGCTATATATCCACCACATGATACAAACTACACCCTGGCACAAGGACCATATGTGGCAAAAATAATAATTATTATAAACACAAAAAGAAGAAACAAAAAATTATAATTGAAAGAAGACTTGCCACTCACACTGGTGCTAGGCTGATGTGCAATGCCTCCTTCGCTAGCAGTTCCTCTGGCATGGTCCAAGATGGTGACTTCTTCCCACAAAATAGGATGTCTATTGTCCCATACATGTTATATATATATATTATAGCAATTGCAGATTTCTCTATGGCACACTTTTCACGGGCATCTTGATGTTCTTTCATTCTGATTTCCAGTCTTCGTCTACCTCTCACAGCTGCAAGGGATGTGATAAACGATCACGAGTGCATACTATATAGCTGTAATTCACCCTTAACTCGGCTCAGTTGTGCTCTTCCAGATCTGAAAATGACATGTGATTTCTGCAAACCCTGATGTCTTCACTCATCCCTATTACATACCATAGGATCCTTCTTTTCAGACCCCCAACTGCTTGGTGTCCTCATCCATTTAGATGTATCTAGGAAAAGTTTATGAAAGCTTATGGATAACTATTTTCTAAGACTCGATTTAAATTATGCTCTTGCTTCTCCGTCACTACTCCGCTGGCTCTCATATAAGCTCCATATATATATACTCTTCTTCTGACATGATAGAATGGTATGGTCTATAATCGACCGGTTGGTGTGTGGGTTTTCTGTGAACTGTTCGAAGTCGGCCTTTCATCGTCCTTTCTTACAGTGTAGGTGGCAATTTAGAAAGGGCAACAATTGGTCCACTTCAAGCCCCATGGTAAACTTTATGGACGGCCTGATGTTGTTCAGATGGTGACAAATCCTACTCTCTCTCTCCCCTTCTGCACTATGCAGAGGGTATCATCCACATATCTCTCCCAAAACCTTGGCTTCAAGGAGGCAGTTGTGAGCGCCAATTCCTCAAAGAATTCCAATGCAAAGGTTGGCTACCACTGCAGATACCGGAGAGTCCATTGCTGCGCACCCTTTTTCTGCTCATAGTATTTTCCTTAATACCTGAAGTAGGTGGATTTTAGGTGTAACTCTAGTAGAGATGAAGGTAAGTACACTGATATATATAGGCAATTCTGAAAATAAGGATCCTATGGTGATAATTGTATAGCAGGAATGAGTGAAGACATCAAGAGGGTTTTCAGGAATTGAACAGCCGAGTTGTTTTCAGATCAGGAACAACTCGGAGGGCACAACTGAGCAGAATGAGATGAATTACCAGCTTCTGGACTCCATCCCTTGCAGCTGTAGAAAGTACTACATATAAGAGACCAACAGAAGACTGGAGACCAAAATGGAAGGTCAAGATGCTGTAAAAAATGTGCTCAAGAGAAATCTGCTATTGCTGAACATATATGGGACAATGGATATCCTATTTTGTGAGGAAGCCACCATCTTAAACCAGGCCAGAGGATAGAAGGAACTACTAGTGAAGGAGGCATTGCACATCAGCTTGGCACCAAAATTTGAGTGGTTCAATCAAGATTGTGGAATGAACTTACCTGGCTGCTGGGGAACCACTCAGGACCACCATAATTCCAGTTATAAATCATTCTTTGTTCATGTTTTAGTTACAATATCAAGCACGTCTTTTATTGTTTTGGTGTTACTTATTTAAAATTTAATCACGTACTGTTCATGTGCTGGACACATCCGAGGGTGAGGTTTGTGACGGCCAGCCATATAACGAGCTCACGCGAGTCTTAGAATCTGAAGGCTAGTTAAAGAATAAATTTCCAGTTTGATGATTCGTGAAGAGACTGAGTGAGACTGAGTGGGATGGAAGAGTTTAAACAGGTTCTAAGTAGAGAATATTTAACACTGTAGCTTATTAAATGGACGATCCTTACCATGTACGTCAGTTTGACATCAATATTCGGCCAAAATACTGCCCCCGAGATCACAGGTAACAGTTCAGAGCGGCTACTCCCCAGACATACACATTGCTGTCTCCCAATCAGATATCCCTGAAACCACAACCATAAATCACCACACACACCCATGCATCTGAGCTTGTAGAGGAGTTCATTGTGGGGAACACTGTCAAATGCCTTGGAGAAGTCTAGAAAGATCGCATCAGATTGCAAGCATGAACTTACAGACTCGTGTATATTGCTGTAGAACACTAGGAGTTGCTGCAGGGTAGATCGTCCACTAAGGAATCCATACTGTGCAGTGGACATTAATGGCTCCAAGAACTCTATGCATTTATTGTATATAATGCGTTCAAGGACTTTGGATGTTGAGCTGAGGAGGGATATTGGTCTGTAATTCTCAACTGATCCTCTATCACCTGTCTTGTGTATTGGAGTTATTCTGTGTATGCGCCATTCTGCAGGAATTGTATGCTGTGTTTTAGGCTCTTTACGAAAAGGTGCCGTAGAGGCTCACAAGAGGTAAAGCACATAGCTTTAAAACTTTCGGTCCAATCCCGTCTAGTCCCATTGATTTACTGGTATCAAGTGACATCAGGACTTTGACTACATCTGATTCTGTAATATCCATTGATGACAGTGTAATCAACTTCTCTGGCATTTCCACTGAGGAAGGCAATGTATACGAGCTTTTTGTGTAGACTGTGCAGAAGTAGTTGTTGAATAGAGTCGAACTTTCGGAGTCTGTTGTAGCAATAATAGAGCCATGGAATACTGTTGATGGAATGGCACCACCCTTCCGGATGTGACTGATATATTTGAAAATACCTGTGCTATCTGCATTTGAGAAGGTCGTTATTAGGTTGGTTTCGTAGTGGGCCTTAGCCGTCTGTGATGCTGCACAAAAGGCTTCCTCTGCTTCTCTCAGCTTAACTTTCTTGAGTGGATTTTGCTTTCTGTTAAATTTTCTTCGTAGTGTTTTCAAACATTTGCTTTGGTGACGAAGTTCAGCAGAAAACCATTTAGGTAGTTGAGATGATCTCAATTTCACTTTTGGGATGACACGTTCCATTGCAGATGTAACAGCATGTTTGATGATAGCCCAGATATCCTCTACATCTTCCAGCTCTAGTGCCATGCACAAGCCAGAGTTTTCACCATCTATTAGATAGTTGCAGAGTCCTTCCCAATCATCTTTTGTGTAGTCAAATACTACTGATGAGTCCAAATCCTTTGCACTTGCCCCAGCCACTCTTAGCTTGAAGGAAACCAAATAGTGGTCAGTAGGGATAGGAACTTTCTGAGACTTGACTACTTCAATGAACACACCAAGTCCTCTCAGTTGACATAACATACAATAGATGTTTCGACTAGCCTCCATCTGGAATAATGAGCCGCTAAGATTAACGTGAGCCAGCTCTAGCGAGCTATCCACCGCATGCTGCGGGCCCACGTTTCCAGCACGCAGGGGGGACAGTTGCATTTTTAATTTTTTTATTATTTTTATTATGGTTACAATTTTAGAGCTCCGTAGATTCTGCAAACTTCATGGTATGGACTTGATATATAGCTCAAAAGATAGGTCTCTCTGTGTGCTCTCTTTTGATACTAAAATATGTTTCATAGGTATAACTATAGGCAAGTTAGTTACTAGACCTAAAGTGGAGGGACATCAAAAACCTGAATCCCTACAACCTCCACATAAATAACTCCAGATTGATAAGTGCTAAAGATTTGAAATTGGTACCAGTGGCTAGAGGAAACCTTAAATGACCGTTTTCATTAGGTGTTAAAATGTAAGCTATTGTCACAAGCAATTTCAAATCTTTAGCACTTAGCAATCTGGAAAGTGGAGTTATTTATGTGGAGGTTGCAGGGATTCAGGTTTTTGAGGTCCCTCCACTTTAGGTCTAGTAACTAACTTGCCTATAGTTATACCTATGAAACATATTTTAGTATCAAAAGGGAGCACACAGAGAGACCTATCTTTTGAGCTATACCATGAAGTTTGCAGAATCTACGGAGCTCTAAAGTTGTAACCATAAGTAAAAATTAAAAATGCAACTGTCTCCCCTTGGGTTACACCTCCAAAGCTAGAGCATACTGATCAATTGAGTATCTAAGCCAGAATAAAACCCCAGCATTCTTTCCCATCAATAGTTTTTCACACAACACAATCTAACTTGATGCTGCTGCAATTTTTCTTTCCTCTCTAGCTTTGAAACTGCTGTTGTTTTCTTGATCATTTTCTTCGCTACAACGTCCCTTCACCCATTCAAGGTTCACATAAGCTCCATTATTAAAGACAGGTGAGCCATTCATACTTTTATGAGTGAACAGACATGCATGGATGGGTACATATCTAATTTTTACTTATTTAATATTTATATAATATTTTATTTATTTTTTATCTTTTTTATAATTTTTTTTTACATCCTGAATTCATGCTAAACTGGAAATCATCACTGTGATGAATCTGGAAAATATCTGAGCAGGTTCTCACCTCAATCTTGGAGAAGTTCACAATCTGTAAGTGATATATATATATTATACACAATTCTTATCCGATTCACTTAAAAAATTTAAAATGTATCATGTTCAGATCAGTCCACTCTATTAGGGCTCCTACTATGCTAGACTTAGGACACTGTCTAGAGTAATACAAGGATAGGATTTCAAGGTTTGTCCAATTTGGCATCAGTAAAATATTTTTCTTTTCCCATTGAACTTTTGCTCGCAACTTAAATCATTAAAATTCTTAATCAGTAAGCATTTGTTCAGTGAATACATACTTGGTGCATTTTCCACAAACCTCCGATAGTACCTTATTAATCCAAGAAAGCTTCTTACATCTGTTTTGTTCCTGGGACAGGTGAAATTCCTTACTGCCTCTACTTTAGTTTCTTCCAGCGACATCTTTCCTCTTCCAATGATATGCCCCAAGAACTTACACCTGGCCATGCTGATGTTCTGGGCCTTCAATGTGAGGCCAGCTTCTTGCATTGCTTATGACATGGTCGAGATGGGTCGTGTGGTCTTCCCAGAAGCTACTGTAGGCCACTCTGTGCTCCAGGTATACTCGCACATAGTCCCGAGTACTTGACAACAGTATGTCGACTAGGCATTGAAAGGTAGCTGGAACCCCTTTCAACCAAAATGGCATTCATAAAAATTCAAATTTTCCTACTCGAGTAATAAATGCTGGTCTTCTTCCGTGACCTGCCCCCACTAGTCATATCCCGCATGGAGATGAACTGTGCGGTCGAGTAAGTCATCAGTCTTGGACATCAAGCAGGGTTGAGGGGCTGTGATCGCATTTACTTTCCTGAAGTCGATGCAAATTATGATTGAGTCATCCTTCTTCTGGTAAGCAAATCATGGGACAACACCACATGCTGTTCGATGGCTGGATAATTTGTAGCTTGTTTCTAGTTTTTCCCTTGCAGCTTCCTCCCATACTTTGGGCACTCTGTACGGAGGCTTTCTGCAGTGATGTGCATCTCCGGTGCGTACATTGGTGTTTATTTTCCCCGGTGTTAACTTCAAAGCAGCTTGCGGTGTTGCAGCAAGGGTTTGAGGGTGGTGAGCTGTCTTTCATCCAAACATGCACTGAATTGTGGTGCGCTCTTTTCGTTGACGTCTAGCGTGACAAGATGATCGTCATCATCCACTTAGTCTGATTGCATCAATATCGTTGATAGTTTTGCTGGCTGTGGCTCCATTCAGCCACGTAGCATGTTGATAGGCCCACTGTTTCCAGCAGTGCTGTTTATTCACCATGTCTATTATGTTGGACACAGGTAAGACCTGTTCTGGGACTGTATATGGTCCTTGCCATTTGGCTGAGAGTTTGTCATGGCCTACTGGTTGAAGAACGAGCATGAGGTCTCCTAGTATGAAGGAACCTTTGTGTGCCATCTTATCATACCAAGTTGGTCTTCTCAATGTCGTCCCATGCTCACTTGAGGGTTGGGTCCATTTTCTGCTGCAATCTTAGCTAGTTCCTGTCTGCAAGGGGATTGGTAACTGTTACTGCTGCAATCTGGTAGTGTGTGCCACCTTTCTTTTTGCTGATTTTGTCATGGGCTCCTTGTTCTGGATGTGGAGGGTCTCCAATCTGTCGATGCTGACCCCCTGGAGTTCCTCCATTAGCTGAGCTCCAGTGGTCATCTGTAAACTGCTATCCTGGCTCACTGCCTGATCTATCAACTCATTTAGTCTGGGCAGGTCTGTCCTCAGAAGAGCATCGACTCCGATATCATCTACAGCCACTTTGCTCTGCTTGCCCAATACAATTGTCACTTCAGATAGTTTTAGATGTTTGGTCCCTGCTCTGCAGCATGAATAACTCAGTGATGTAGGCATTGTCTCATACAATGGATGGAGCACAGTGATTTCTGCCCCAGTGTCAGACTTGAGGTGATCTCTAGTGATGTCAGTCTGTCCCTTGATAAACAGGTCTTGATGGCATGGGTCTGGATTTGTAGCATCTGTTGTGTGGGCACTTTGTGCTGAAGTGCAGCCCCGATTCTTGACAGTTAAAACACTGTGGTCTGTTGTCCATAAGTTTCTCAAACATTTGCAGGTAAACTTCCACTTTGTCCTCTTTAGGAATGTGGGGTAATGAAGGTGTCTTGCTCTTTTTTATCTGCTGTATAAGGATCAGCATTCTTGAGTCATTGTCTTTCTTCCATTGTTCCATCCTGGCATCTGCTTAGAGCTGCATTCTTTCCAGTCGTGCTTCAGTTTCCATCCTCCTGGCATCTGCTTCTTTGGATTGAGTATCCAATAACAATTTCATGAGGAGCGCCAGCGGTCACGCCAGAGTTGATTGCTGCTGTTGTTAAGGTGATGCTCATAGTTGAGGGTGTGCTTCCTTTGCCCGAGAATGGCTTTGTGCACTTGGAGTCCATGCTGTATTTCAGCTGGCAAACTGGATGCAGAACTGAGGTCATCACTCTCCTGGTATATTAATTTCCAGTTGCTCACTGCAATCCCATATCTGCAATCTGTTCCTTGTCGGGTTTTCTTTACTGAGAACGAGTTAGTATCCTTACATTTTGATGTGTACTTGTAATCAAATCAGACGAGAGTGGTTGAGTTAATTCGAAGCTACAATAAAAAATTAATCTACACCTATTCCCTCGATTAGTCCCTCACAGTTAATTAGTTATGTCATCACAGTTAATTAGTTATGTCCATCACAGGGTCGGATCCAGGATTTAAAAGTGGGGGGGGGGGGGGGGGGGCTAATATCCAACACATTGTCCGGAAAGTTGCCACATGTGCGAAATAATGGTTGCAAAATAAGATGCATGCCAAAGCTTGACATGTTTTAGAAGTACAATGAAGTATTATATATACACTCAGAATATTATGAAGGTAAAGTACAAAAATTATTGAGTTGCAGCAACATGCGTCGAGAATGACATCGAGCAAATTCCTCGACAACTTCTTCAGGAGTAAGGTCTATATCCTGATGATGGTAGAGCACTGCTAACCCATTCAGTCTTTCTTGCCCCATGGAGCTATGGAGTGGTGTTTTTATCAATCTTAGCATGCTAATAGATCGTCCACATTCGCAGCGGGTAACAGGAAGTGAGGCCATGATGTGCGGAGGTATGTAAATGTTAGGGGGAAAATCCTTGTCTGTATATTGTAGGGCTTTTTAGGGGGTATCTAGCTCAGAGGCCAGCTGAGTCTGACTGTCCCACTTTTGTTTCCACATGTCAAACTCAAAATCAAAAGCTAATGGAAATGGTAAATCATCTTCATAGAACCCCAAAAGAGTATCAAATCAGTGTGTCACTATGGATGCTCCACTAGTGTTAGCTGAAGGAAGTAATAGCATGAAATCAGCAGAATGAGGTGAAGCTTCATCAAACCTGGTGTCAAGCTTAGTGATCAGGTGATCCAGCAAGGGAATTGTGAGATCTAGACAGAAATAATCACTGCAGTTCTGTGTCTGGATATTTGGACGATGTTGCTGTCTATTAGCTAGACATGGTCTGGACTCCCCCATACCAACACTTGCAGCCATTTTAAGAGCTCTTGTGTAGAGACTATGAAATGAATTCACGAACCCCCTTTACATTCTTTACTTCATGATAGGCATATGCTACATCCATATAAGGCCCCTGAAGCTTCACACTCAGCCCTCGAGTGCAAGCTAAAACGTTATGTGTAGCTTCCAAAGCCACAATAAAAGAAAGAGACAGAGTCAGTTGGAGTGATTGAGCATCAGATCGGGAATCTCAATTCCACTCGATTTCTGAACTGTTAGCAATAGCCTCTAGACAACTTACTAGATACTGGCAATAGCAAATTAGAAAAAAATTAAAAGGCTTCCATGATGCTCTATGGTTTGGCACATCTCTTTCAATTTTTTCCGTTTCTCACCATCCATAATGTCATCAATCCATGTTTCAAGTTCTAGCTCTCTCTTAGGTGAGTTTCCAAAGAAGCGTGCTACTTCGTCAGAAGTCTACATCATATTATTTACTTCTCGAACACTGCAACATTTTACTACACAAAGATTCAATCTGTGTGCAGCACAATGGGTATATACTGCCTTTGGATGTTGTTTGGTGATAAGTGCAGTTGCTCCTTTTGACTTCCCTGCCATAGCTAGCACCTGCTCCATTATAAGCTTAGCCTCGAAGAAATTGTGGCTCCAACTACCATGTACTCAGCTGCTGCAGCTGATCACTATAGCCTCACCTGTGGGACCAGATGTACATTCATAATAACCAAGGAACTTTTCTTGTGGAGTGTAACCAGCAACAAATCGAATACTTATGGAGAGCTGCTCATCATTGGCTGAATCAGTTACTATAACAGAATAGAACTTAGCTTTGCTGATTTTTTGGAAAATTTTACTGCGAATATAATATTCCCACAAATTTGAATCATTTGATTTTGTATTTCTTTACTGGTGTACATTGCATTACGACATGTATGCAGATGTTCTCTGAGAACTTCATCACCAGCATCGATGCGAAAAATCAACAAGAATAGGAAGTTACCTCGTCTCACTGAACTTTCAGATTCTATTTGTTCATGATGCCCTCTAAAAGTAAATGCTTGTCTCCCACACAAAATGACAGTTGAAGCAATGGAACGGAGCTCTAAATGATTTCCAGCAATAATTTCAGCTCGGCTTGAACTAATTTGTTGATCAATGGAAGCCACTCTGTTCTCTTTCACAGCAGCAAATGCCATTGTTTCTCCATAGCTAGCTGATGAGACTTCCTGATCTTGGAAAGAAAATGATCATTTAACTTCTCAATTGCATTCTTAAAATTTGTCAGAGACCTATTGACCAGAACACCTAACTCTCTTACGGATGCTACACTTTGCCCAAATAGTACACAAAACAAGAAAAATCACCATCTTTTGACCGAGAATATGTTAGGCCTTTGTACTTGTCCAGCCAACTCTTTTGAAACTGCTGTTTTTGAGCTTTGAAGGTATGTGTAGGGAATTGATATGCTTTGGTTGGAATAAAATGGTTTTTGAGTAGAAAGAATTTCTCTTTATTGCTGAGGTCTCTCAGGGATTTTAGTGTACTACCTGGCCTAAGTCTCCTGAATGTACATCAGGATGAAATGTCGCTTGAATCTGAAGCCAAAACACCACTGCTTCCTCCTATACCCCACTCTCTTCAACATCAACAATATAATTGGTACATGTGCCATCACTATCCTTGCTGCTACTCTCCAACACAACTGCACCGCTTTTAGCACATGCTACGAGAGAGTTAGACTAGTCATCTTCTGATAAAGAATCAGCACCACTCCAGACTCAATGGGGTGTATGAAGCTGAGAGACACTGCTGGAACTGCCACCAAGTAGTACTGAGGTTCCAGAACTTAAGTAAACAATAAATCAATCTGGTCATGTACATTACTCTGTCTCATAGGTATTAAACTTAGCTATAGCTTATTGCTAGAAAAATATTGGCGTAGATCCATGGTCTTGGCCATTCACTTTACAGGAGTTTCAATTGAGATAGAGGCCCTTTTAGACATGATCTGATTCAACTGGTGCAAGACTCACTGACACTGATCAGATAGAAAGCCACACTGTATGCTTGCTGTTGCAGCTGACACAATAATTTGAAATAATTTGAAGATTAAAAGCAGAAGGTCTGGCCTATATTACCTCAATACATGTACTCTTCATTTTCACATTTTTTGCTAAGTGTTGATCAGATGTTGATTACAGTTGCTAATGCCTGTTGTATTTTACCTGCCTCATAATTATTATTATGCTAAAAAACAGAAGAAAAAAATCATATTGAATATCATTAACTTGAAGTGGGGGAGCTTCAGCACCCAAACCTCCCCCCCCCATCATCCCCCATCATATTTCTTAGTTCACTGTTGTGGTTGTATGCCTCTGGTCAAGACTGGGCTTCCCAACACTCTATACAGAATTATTTTCCACTTAGTACATAGTACAATTCCGGTACTTATCATCATCTTGTATCATGCTAATGTTTGAAATCTTTTAGCGCATCCTCCACAGATCTCCCATTAATTTTTTCTGTAACCCTAACCATTGCTTGTATGAAGAACATAATGATATATAAAAAGTGATTAAAACAACATCACTCTTAGAGTGAGCCACCAAGTGCAAGCATATATTTTACTCGCCTCACAAGTAAAACATCTAAGGCATAGCTGAATCTTGTACCTTCCTCCTTAGCCATGATAAGAAAAACATCTTCCAAGAGGGTTGTGACCTTCATGCAATCTAATAATAACAGCATTGTTAGTGTAAATATGTACTCTATGACAATACAATACCTGACTTGGATCCCATCTCAATATTGGTCCTTTCTTATTGCAAATTGGAGCTGTCTCTGTTCTTTGCTATATTGTCACAAAGAAATAGACATGGTGGCGCACAGAATCTTTCCTGATATGAAAAAGTAGTGGCTGAAAAGTGATACAATATGTGAATCACTCCTAGCTAGAACTATACTCAGCAAGAATTTACATCGAGTTATTTTACTTCACATGCAACCTGCTCATAACTGTAATCACTCGAAGTTCTTTTGAAGTGGTGGTATTACTTGTATCTCAACCAACAGGGCTGATGTAACCATAGAGTCTTGCTGTGGCAATTACAATCGCAAGCACGCCACACTAGTCCCCTCCTTTTTCCAGTTGCACATTAGCATATTCAAAAGGTATAACTTCTGCTTTGTATGAAGAAGAGATCAGCTACGTATTAGTTTTATTACTGATGTTGTTAACGTTAGGTGCGTAGTATCATATTATACTCTGACAACAGCTGGTGGACATACAATAGTTGAGACTTATCCAGTGGCTATATATTTATAATATTTAAAATTTGAACAAATCCTCTCTTTCAGTGCATTTGATATAACTGTGTAAACTGCAAGATTATACCCTGAAATCCAGATAATTGTGGATTCTGCTGCTTTAAGAGTTGTTGAGCTACATCAATATGACTGTCAGTTAGCCACTCTCCTAATGTAAGTGCAGTCTTGTTACTCTCCTTAACTTTAATCCCACCAACAACTATTCAACAATTTTTGCTCTCAGAAAGAGATGAAGTAGACTCAGATTTAACAGTGAGATCCACACAGTCCAAACTATTAACATGTTTTGGTGTTTCATGGTATTCACACAGGACCAACCTGGATAGCAATGGCCCCCAAATCTAACCATCTCTTTTGCATCCACATTTCTGTGATGCACACCATGTCCTACATTTAAAAGAGCTAGTGGATGGAAGGAGAGTAGGTAGGACAGGTAATTGATCTTCAACGTGCTGTTTTCTTAGTAGTAAATTCTGCTAAACTCTCTACTATCTGGCATGTGCATTGCTTTAAGTGGGCTGTGTGGTCTAACCTATGGCTGCTGCACTCTCTGCTATCTGGCATATGCATTGCTATATAATTATAAGTGGGCTGTGAGGTCTAACTTATGGCACGTGCTGTTTCACTAGAGGAAGTAAACACTCCAAGAGCTATTCAGGGGCACAAAATGGTCCACTTGAGGGTATACTACAAGTGATGGAACAGCGAAGGTCATCAAGTTTTGTGTATGTTATTGATAGAACATGAGTGCATAGCCTTAGTATGATGACACCATGCATGTGGATGGATGTAGTATTATAGGACAGTAGTAATCAATTACACAATACTAACTAACTCTCAGCAGGCTAGCTATTAGTGATACCTGCAGAGACTCTGCTGCTATTTTTATCTCTCGCAATTAATGTTAGAATCTACTAATGCAAGAGTCTAAACACTTCCCCATAAGGACTCTGAGGGTGGTCTGGTGTCATTGTAGTCAATTCTGTGTCATTCATGATGAGCAATTTACTAGGGATGTACATGGATCATCTGTGGATGGCAGAGTTACTAAAGATATCCAGAATTCATCCACGGATATCCACATATTCACCATGACTCCCTCTCAGTATCTGTGGATGGAAATGTTACTAGGAACATCTGCGGTTCATCCATAGATGGCAGAGTTACTAGGGTTCATCCATGGATGTCAACATATACACCATGACTCCCATGTCAGTTTATATGTGGATGGAAAAGTTACTGAGGGACATATGCGGCCCATCTGAGGATGCTAGGGATATTAACGTTTCATCTGCAGATGTCTATAAACCTTATGACCTCACCATCAGATTATCCACGGATGGAAAAGTTACTTGGAATATCCACAGATGAACCCTCGATGTTTCTACAAACTCTGCCATCCATGAATGATACTGCAGATGTTCCAAGTAACTTTTCCATCTGTAGAAAATCTGACAGTGAGGTCATGGGGTAGCTCTATGTGGACATCCATAAATGAAACTGGTATATCCCTAGAAACTCTGCCATCTGCAGATGAACCACATTGTCCCTAGTAACTTTTCCATCCGGATTCTCTGACAGTTGGGTCATGGGATATATGTGAATACTGCAGATGAACCCTGGTAACACGTCATCTGTAGATGAACCGCGGATGTCCCTAATATCTTTCCCATACACAGATACTCTGACTATGTGGTCGTTTAGTTTATGAAACATCCGTGGATAAACCATGGATAACTGTGGGTACTCCGACAGGTATTTTGAGGTTATTGTGGACATCTGCAGATGAACCCTGGACATATGTGGTATCTCTGTCATCTGCGGATTAACTGTGGATGTCCCTAATAACTTTTCTCTCTGCAGATACTCTGACAAATGGATGATGAGTTATATGTGGACATCTGCAGATGATCTCTGGACATTTGCAGTATCTCTATCATATGCGGATGAACTACAGGTGTCCCAAGTAACTTTTCCATCAGTGGATTCTCCCAACAGTGGTGTCATGCGATATGTGGGGTATTTATGGATGAACACTGGATAACTCTGCCATCCATTGATGATTTATGTAGATTTCTATTAACTTTGTCATTCTGGATGACACGGAGTTGATGATGATTAATGCAAGACAGGAGGTGTAGGCTGTAGCAGGAGATTTGTACTCTGGGGAACTTTGACCCATTTGTCAGGAGAGTTTGTACTCTGGAAATGGGGAGTGAGAGAATTATAGCCAGGAAAGTGGTTGAGTGGAGAAATGTAGAGCCATCTATAGATGCCATTCAAAGAAGATACTTTAATTATATTATTGACAACTAGGTATATGTATAATATTTTTATCTATTCTAACTGACAGTGCATGTGTGATTGTTCTTGTGAACAAATAGATTAAACATCCTGTTATATTCATCCAGGTGAAAATATATAAGCATGTGCAAAAATAACCAATGGAGTGGAAAGGAGAGAAAAGAACAGCATTGCCAGACAAGCAAAGTATCATTCCTCAGAGATCTAAACACAGAGAGGCAGAGGTTTGTGAGAGCAGCATTATTAATGAACAGAGAAAAGTAGAGAAAAACAAGTGGAAGTCAAAAACAGCAAGAACTATCAATCAGCAAAGCAAAATATTTTCAGCAAAACATAGGAAATACAACAGTCCCTTTTTCCGCATCTTTTGGAGACACACAACATTTATTCCTGGTAGAGCAAACAGGCTATGAATTCTCATTTAAAATGCAGATGATGTGGAAATCATTAATAAATATACAATATTATGCTAATATAATTTCCAACACCTCACTCCCATTTCTTTACTTTTCACTTTGGTGAACCTAGTCAACTAAAACTGAAAGACACAAGTAAGTTTATGCTCTGTATCCTTTGGCTGGTGAGCAGCACTAATGCCCATATATATGCAGAGGTGGAGGCTATTTCAATTATTAAAGCCAGTGACTCAGGAGATGGTGAGCAATTCTTTGCTTACTGAAATGCTGCAAAAATGTAACAAGAATCCAGCATCATCACATCAGGAATATAATAAAAATTGCATTGCTCTGTCCATTACCTAGAATTTTTACCTACCCCAAGCCCTATTTCAGTATACTGATCTGTAGAGTAGATAATCATAAATTCCAGGATTATTTCGTGGTGAAGGATGGAAATGTGGCATTGCTGCTGGGGAAAGGTGTGTATGGAGTGAGTGAAGTGATGGAGAAAGGTTGTGATTGTGTTATGTATTACGTAGTGAAGTGGTGGCAGAGGAGGAAGGAATTGCTGTATGGCAAGCTGATGGATGAACTTTGCTCCCCTCTCCATTTTTGAACACACGACACACTTAGCTATATTATTATTGCAATTGATCCTATTCTTGTCAATAGCATAATATATTTCAGACTGTTATGTTATTAAATGTCACACTGTCCTGTGTCTGTGGTGACTTAACAGGCTCAACAGCATCAAGATAAAATTAATGATCTCCAGCCATTTACTCCATTGATCACTTCACTATGACGACCATTCCAGATTTACATAAACCCTCATTATTTAAGGTGGGTGAACCGTCCACATTTCTTATGGCCGTTCGATACATAGAGATATGCCATGCGCATGGCAATAGCAAGTATTTCCACCCAACCCACCACTGATAATAATATCAATAAAACAGCACACAGGCAAACTCTATTTCTTCATCACCTTACCCATAGCTCTTTTCTGT
>JAQNBH010000011.1:15180000-15400626 GCA_028752905.1 Cladorhizidae sp. MBARI D1340-BT2
ATAAAAAGGAGAGATAGAAACAAGCATAGCTCCTAGATAATGAACTCCACAGTGTTTTCACATTTTCATGTTAGTTTTTGCTATCACCATAGTGAAGAATCCAAGGCCTGCTTGGAGGCCTTTGGAACTAGTATCAGCCAAAACTATCACTTAGAGGAACTGCCTATGTGAGTTTTAGCTGAGATATGTTATTTGGGGAAGTTGCCATCCACCATTTTGAAATACGGGTTAAAATTCCCAGAACAAGACCAAGACCAGATCAAATAGTAATTATTTTTTCTGTTGCTGCATATCCAAGATGCACAGTACACACACTTGCAGTAAGTCAATGCTGGTAAAGCAGTAGCACTTACAAAGTTGAAAACCTACTTTATCTCGCCATGTACATTTACAGAAATGTCTGGTATAGTTTTCCCACAAGATATTGAAGTATGGAGCCAGACTATGGCACTGATAGCTGAGGTGGAGATGAATATGAGTCAGGATAAATTAGGGTAACAGTTGTCGGCAAAGGAGTGAGCTGCAAAAAACAACAACATCTAACACAGGTTACACCACAAATAGCCTATTTCTGAATGATGGCCTCAGGCTACCACCATCAGACTTTCCTTACAGCACCAACTTCACCATCATCTCTGTTACAGTTACTTTCTCCAGTTGGTCTACCATCAAAGTGCTGGTAGGATGCTTAACTTTAATTCCTGCAGAGAACTATATAGTCTGGCACATACACACACATGATGCACACACACATCACATGCACATACAGAGACATGCACATGAATGCACACATGCACACACATGCACACAAACACATACTTACTAAGAATACACTACAAAGTAGTCAACTAACTAGATAATTTTTGGTAATTTCTAGAAGAACCTTTTTTGTTGCATCAAGCATCAATTTAAAAAAAATGCCAATTATAAAAATTTCAATTAGGTGATGATTATTAGAACTACCCTGAGAAAAGATACATCCAGTGTTTGTGAGTGAGCATTCATAACAGCAACACAAGTTTATGATACTGCTTTGCCATGCACAAAAGGATTCAACAGTCGTAGCTATTGTTTGCTTTGATATGTCTGTTATGTGGTGGTGGACAGAATATTCTACCTTTAATAAGCTTCCTCTTGATCTTGGCAAGCAAGTATGCCCAACCTGCAGGATATCTGCAAACGCATAGTTGCTGCAGGAATGCAAGCTAATTTTATGGGATGAGGCTACAATGAGCCACAAAGGAATCTCCAAAGCCCTAGACCACATTCTACAGGACCTATGCAACAACAACTAAATCATGGGAGGAATTATTGTCGTCCACTCTGGTGACTTCAGGCAGACTCTGCTATTTGTTATCATTGGGGTATTTCCCACCTGAAAGTTGGGTGTCAAAAAGCAGCGGTGTTGTTACTCTATACTGGGGACTGAGGTACGCACCAAGTAATTTTTGAAAAATTGGTTCGCAACTTTTCATCTACAGTTTTCTCTCAATATCATTATGTGACACGACCAGATATGAGTACCATAAAGACTAGAGGGTGAGAGTCAGAGAGACCTATACACTGTAAAAACATGCTAAATGTCTTGCACACCATAGGTGTGCTGCTGTAATTAGTGTGATATAGGCGTGGATATGCCCACATCTTGATCGCAATTTGCCTCACCCTCTTGATTTACACCATGTTGACAAGTACGTACTATGCTTTTCAATAGGGCATGTCATAATGACCACGATACGGTAGCAGAAAAACTTCTCTGGAGCAATCTTGGATATCGATAATAGTGATGAAGAGATCCATGGATGTGGCATTTGCTGGCAGTGCATACTACAGATATGTACCATATCCCAGAGTTTTAGTGTGTCAACCTGTTTTGTTCTAATACATTGACACATTAACAGGTAACACCCATAGTGACTTCAGAGAACATCAATTCATTTATGCTCCTTTATGGACTGTTGCCCCCTTAGTTCTTTATAACATTGCTTTTTGTCCCTCCTCCAAGACACCCTCATTCAAATTTTAGAAAGAAACATCGATATTGACACAATATAGAGCATAAACGATCATGATAAATTCTATAACATATTCTACAAAGTTTCAGCAAGTGATTTTGTATGTCTCCTTGACTTTGAGTAAAAATAGTCCAGCTTGTTTCATAGACAAAGGGAAGCTGTCTTCTAGATCACTTGTAGCTTCATCACTTAGAGAGAAGTTGCATCACCATACTCACCACTCTGGTTGTCTTCTTCAAATGCTGGAGCATCAAAGGTAACCATTCAATGTTCCTCTGTGGTGTCAATACAAATGTTGCCTATAGGACTGAAATTTTTGTAAGTTTAAGATAAAAGATCTTTTAAAAAAACACTAACCATGCTGACTAAAATAATAGCAGAAGTAATTTTTCTAGTGACAGGAAGTACTCTTGACTTATCTGAGGTTGATTCCAGTGTAGAAGAAGGTAATGACATCCTTGATTACATGGGAACCTTGTTGTGAATGTGGAGCCTTTGATAAGTTGGCTACAGCAGTCGAAACTATTGGAACAAGGTGGATGAGCTTAGCACTACAAAATAAATGGATGGCTTGGTCTCTGATAAAGAATGCATGGATGAACAAGGCTTCTCAGGTTTGTGAATGGGATTTAGCTTGTTGTAATGACCCAATAATATGCTTTCTTTGTCTCCAATAATTTAGCGGAAATGCTTACTGAATGTTAGTAAGCAATAGTTCACATGCAAAAAATAAAAACAAGATTATGTATTGGAGTGTGTCTCTTCAAGATTAATGGTGTATCAAACTGGAAGGGTGCAAAAAGGAGAGCTGCTAAGGAGTTGAGTATGGCTACAGCTGTGGACAAATAGTTTGTACCAAATGGAAAATAGAAATACTGTATAAGCTGAAATGTCAGAGGACATTGCAGCTGGCCGGGTAGTATGTTGGGAGATCTAGCTACTGTCTGTAACCTCAAGAAGAGTGAAGTCATGATATCTTTGCCTGAATGATAGCATAGGTATTTCCATGAAAAGGAAAGTAACAAGGAAAGCCAATGATGCAGCTCTGGATAATTCGGGTAGGATGTATAGAGCTAATTATTATCAGAGATCGATAGTTCTGACAATGAACAGGACTCACATTCTTGTCACCTATGGAGAAACAATGGAAATGAAGGAGAAGGTTCTCAAATGGCACTAGAACCTCCAGCCAACTCACTTTTCCATTTAAAAAATATGTGACTAATCCTGCACAAAGTATGTTAAAGCAAAGGGCATTACAATCATAATATATAATGACAACAATAATGAGTGTCAACATTCATGGATCACGCCTTCTCTCATAGAAACAACACTGGACATTTTTATATTGTTGTATTGTACAGACTGATGTTGATAGTGTGCTCTAGCCTAGTCATCCTATGCATAAATCTGCTATATTAATACTGATTCTTGGCAGAAACCTATTATCTGCCAAGTGTCAACAGACAGTTTACAGTCAAATTGCCAGATATTTTTCGGATATCTCCATACACCAGTTCAGCTCTTGCAAGAAGTGTATTCTTTGGAATCCTTTCTCTTATTCTCCTTTGATCAAAAAGTAAAGTTGTAGAAAAGTGTAGTTTATAATGAGTGGCTAGATAGCCATATTTCATCCAATCAAAAAGGGGATCATAAGTAGCCCTAGAAATCTGCCTTCATATTAGCTAGGAGCAAGGCCTAACAAAAAAGCATCAACTCTTTCCACACTCCTAAGAGAAAGACTACTCCCAGCCTACAAAACAGAGCAGTCAATATGAAACAATTCATACTGACCTGTTGTTTCTGTATTGGCTGTTACAATGATGACATAGACAGAATGGCTGTGCTCTTTTTATGGCAGATCCACAAGTATTCTATAGATGATCTTGGTATTGATAATAACAATAATAAAGTGTTTCCGTAATGAAAATAACTGGTAAAGGGTACTCACATCTGCTGAATATATGGTGCTCGTATTTTTTAACTATGGTATAATTTGCACAAGTGGTCAATGTGCAAAATGTATGCCTAGCTGACAATTGATGCTTGTGGACTATATATATATGATGAACGACTGCAAGGCTTTATGGACCGCTTTCCCTCATAACTAAGGTTCTCCCTCATAACTAAGGTCCTCCCTCATAACTAAGGTTCTCCCTCATAACTAAGGTTCTCCCTCATAACTAAGGTTCTCCCTCATAACTAAGGTTCTCCCTCATAACTAAGGTTCTCCCTCATAACTAAGGTTCTCCCTCATACTAAGGTTCTCCCTCATAACTAAGGTTCTCCCTCATAACTGAGGTTCTCCCTCATAATTGAGGTTCTCCCTCACAACTGAGGTTCTCCCTCACAACTGAGGTTCTCCCTCACAACTGAGGTTCTCCCTCACAACTGAGGTTCTCCCTCACAACTGAGGTTCTCCCTCACAACTGAGGTTCTCCCTCACAACTGAGGTTCTCCCTCACAACTGAGGTTCTCCCTCACAACTGAGGTTCTCCCTCACAACTGACGTTCTCCCTCACAACTGAGGTCCTCCCTCACAACTGAGGTTCTCCCTCACAACTGGTTGTGAGGTGCTCCCTCACAACTGAGGTTCTCCCTGACAACTGAGGTTCTCCCTGACAACTGAGGTTCTCCCTGACAACTGAGGTTCTCCCTGACAACTGAGGTTCTCCCTCACAACTGAGGTTCTCCCTCACAACTGAGGTTCTCCCTCACAACTGAGGTTCTCCCTCACAACTGAGGTTCTCCCTCACAACTGAGGTTCTCCCTCACAACTGAGGTTCTCCCTCACAACTGAGGTTCTCCCTCACAACTGAGGTTCTCCCTCACAACTGAGGTTCTCCCTCACAACTGAGGTTCTCCCTCACAACTGAGGTTCTCCCTCACAACTGAGGTTCTCCCTCACAACTGAGGTTCTCCCTCACAACTGAGGTTCTCCCTCACAACTGAGGTTCTCCCTCACAACTGAGGTTCTCCCTCACAACTGAGGTTCTCCCTCACAACTGAGGTTCTCCCTCACAACTGAGGTTCTCCCTCACAACTGAGGTTCTCCCTCACACTCACAACTGAGGTTCTCCCTCACAACTGAGGTTCTCCCTCACAACTGAGGTTCTCCCTCACAACTGAGGTTCTCCCTCACAACTGAGGTTCTCCCTCACAACTGAGGTTCTCCCTCACAACTGAGGTTCTCCCTCACAACTGAGGTTCTCCCTCACTAGTTAATATTATGCAGACGCCCTTTACCATATGTAACCACACCCACATCCTGTATGTATATAACAAGCTTACACACATACATTATGTCAGTTACTGCGTACATCACTATTATTATACTTATACTACGTGACGAGTTATTCTCTATGTACGCAGTAACTCTAGCGCAGTGTAGTCAGTCTTCATAGACCCAGAGCTACCAGGGTCAGATATATAGCGCCACCAGTGGCATCGCTATACCAGAGGACACCGTTGTATTGTACCGTTGTTGTATTGAGAATACCACGCCCGTGGTCCTGGAGACAGTTGAATCCTGCAGGCCAGACCTTGGAGGGTTCGCCCATATCAAGGGCCAAGCAACCCCATCACCAGAGACCGACTACTCCAGGGGCCGATCGAAGGGACCAACCAGACGCCCAGCAGCAGGCCTAGCGCCTGCCGACGAAAGGTCAGGGTCCCTAAGAAAGGTCACGGATTCGTGGTGAGCTCATAACCATAACCGACTAACCATAACCATCCTATAAGACTAAACCATCCTATAAGACTAAGACGCACTACTCAATGGGCACCTCATCAGCCACACCCCACCCACACCACATCAGGCCCACCACAATACCAAGCTGGAGCCAGTCAAGCGGCCTGTGGTTAAGTCCGAGGGGACAGCGGAAGAATGGCAGTACTTCCTCCACCGTTGGGCGGAGTACACCATGGCCACGAACCTCGTCGGCCCTGATCGGGTCCAACAACTCCTCGAGTGCTGTGACCCCGACCTGCGTCTTGGGATTTCCAGACAGGCAGGCACCTCCATGGCCAGACACACAGAGGTCCAAGCGTTGGCTGCCATCAAGCTCCTTGCTGTCCGAGCCGAGAATATCGAGATGGCCACAGACGCCCTACTCGCCATGAGACAGGACAGGGATGAGCTCGTTCGTTCATTCGCCACCCATGTCAAGGGTCAGGCAGCCACCTGCCAGCTAACAGAATGATGCACTTGTGGCCTAGATGTGTCATTTTCCGATAGGATGCAGCGCCATGTCATTATCCGTGGACTAGCAGATGGCCAGATCCTGAGGGAAATGATGGGAGACACAAACGAGGACAAGAGCCTCAGAAGACTGATCACAGCAGTGGAGAGCAAGGAGGCAGGGAATCGGGCACATACTCAATGCCCACCACCAAACCCCACATCGATGGACGCTAGCAGCTATCGACAACAGGGGAAGAGACCCTCGCCCCCACGCCCCCAACACAACAGTCAACCGTCTGGCTGTACCAACTGCGGTGGATCACACCCCCCAGGCAGACAGTCCAACTGCCCCGCTTTCGGGGTCATTTGCTCGAATTGTGGTATCCCGAACCACTTCACCAAGGTGTGCAGAAAACCCCACAGGACCTACAAGCAGAAACCCAAGCGGGGTAGGCGGTCACCTGACCGCGACCACACCCCTGAGAGGGCAAACCAGGATGTGGTACATTCCACACCAACCTCATTGCCTCACACCTTCACATCCGCTGTCAGATCCTCTGATAACCAGATGGGGATCCTAGACCATCACGTCTTTGACAAGCGATCGAGGACCTGGATTAAACGCACATCCCAACCTCAACCTTATGTGAAGCTCACCATTTCGACGCACAAAGGGGACTACAAAATCCTCAATAGGTCTCTCTCGAGGGAAGGCACCACCTCTGTCTACGCTATGGCAGACACCGGATGCCAGAGCTGCCTAATGGGCCCTCAAACCGCGAGAAATTTGGGACTCCGCCCCACGGAGTTCCTCCGGGCACGAATGAGGATGACGGCAGCCAATGGCCAGGACATCGAGCTCCTTAGAGCTGCCATTGCCACCCTAACTCATCCAGATGCCCCACACCGCTCCTCTAAACAGATGATATACATCACTAGCACGGCCACGAAGCTATTCCTGAGCCTAGAGGCTTGCATCGACCTCGGCATCGTCCCAACTTCATTCCCCGACACAACATGTGACTCTGCAAAGGGGGAGGCGCCACCTAGAGCTACCAGGATCACCCTACCTGACCGAACCTGCAATTGCCTCAAGCGTCAACTCCCCCCACCACTACAGGAATCGCTCCCGTTCCCTGCCATACCTGATAACAGAGCCAAGCTGGAACGCTTCCTCCTGGACCGATACTCAGCCAGCACGTTTAATACATGTGAACATCAGCCCCTCCCAATGATGTCTGGCCCCCCTATGCGACTCCTCATAGACGAGAACGCCACACCCGTGACTGTCAGATCACCAGGGGACGTCCCAATCCACTTCCGTGACAAAGTGAAAGCGGGTCTGGAAAGGGACGTCAGGCTAGGCGTCATTGAGAGGGTGGAGATGAATACGCCCACCGGCTGGTGCCAGAGGATGGTAATTACTGCCAAGGCTAACGGAGAACCCAGACGAACAGTCGACTTCCAGGCCCTGAATAAGGTGGCGAAAAGGGATACCCACCACACCGTGGCACCCTTCCTCCAGGCCAGGTCCGTGCCCCCACGGACCATTAAGACTGTTACAGACGCCTGGAATGGATACCACTCCGTTCCCCTCCATGAGGACGACCGCCACTTTACCACCTTCACCACACCCGAAGGCCTATTCCATTACAGGACTGCCCCCCAGGGATACATTGCCTCTGGGGATGGCTACACTCGCAGGTTTGATGAAATCACCAGCGATTTCTTGAACAAGACCCAGTGTGTGGATGACACCCTTTTATGGGCAGATGATCTCACAGAGTCCTTCCACCAGACCTCTCGTTGGCTAGACCGCTGCGGGAGGAATGGGATCACCCTCAACCCTGACAAGTTTGACTTCGGGAAGGAGACTGTGAACTTCGCGGGCTTTACCACCACCCCCACCAGCCTCACGGACGTGCGGTCATGGTTTGGCCTAGTAAACCAAGTGAGCTACGCCTTTTCAATGACGGACACCATGTTACCCTTCAGGGAACTTCTAAAGAAGGACACCCGATTCAAGTGGACACCTTCACTGCAGGAGGCCTTGGAGGAGTCAAAGACTGTGATCACCAGGATGATTGCCAAGGGAGTCCAGATCTATGACAAGTCTCTACAGACATGCCTAGCTACAGACTGGTCCCGACAGGGAATCGGGTACTGGTTGTTTCAAAAACACTGCCAGTGCCCGAAAGACAAACTGTTCTGCTGCCATGAAGGTTGGAAGATCGCCATGGTGGGTAGCCGCTTTACCCAGTCAGCGGAATCCAGATACAGCGCTGTGGAGGGGGAATCCCTCGCCCTGGCCGACGCCTTGATCAAGGCTCGCCATTTTGTCCTGGGCTGTGATGACCTGATCATCGCAGTGGATCATCAACCCCTGACTAAAATCTTCGGTGACCGAAGATTGGAAGATATACAGAACGCCCGGGTCCGGAACCTGAAGGAAAAGACTCTCCCATTCCGGTTCCGGGTGGTTCATATTCCCGGCGTGAGAAACAAGGTGGCTGACACCCTATCATGCCACCCCACTGGAGACACCCATGGCCCACCCATGCATCTCCAAGATGCAGACTCTGTGGTCAGTCACACCCCATCCCTATCCATCCCCACCCACCTCTTCAGAGGGGTGCACTGCGGTATGGAACTGGAATCAATAATGGATCGTGACCTCAACCAAGCCCTCATCTCCAATATCAACTCCTCAACCCTGACAACCTTGCCCAACGTCCTGGAAGCTACAATAGCAAGTCCAGACTTACAAACGCTGATGGATCTGATCGAGAACGGCTTCCCTAGTTCGGCGAAGGAAATGCCTACCAACCTCCAGCAATACTTCCCCCTTCGAAACAACATGTCCATCGATGAAGGGGTCGTCTGTTACAAACACAGACTGGTCATCCCAACCACCCTGAGGAAAGCCTGCCTCTCGGCCCTACATGCCGCGCACCATGGCACCTCTACAATGATAGCCAAGGCAGAAGAATCCATTTTCTGGCCTGGCATCACCAGAGATATTGGACAAACCAGGGATTCATGCGGACCATGCAACCGCATGGCCCCCTCTCAAGCCAAGCTTCCCCCAACCGAACCCATCCTCCCTACCCGTCCCTGGCAGCACATCTGCGCCGACTATTTTACATACATGGGTCATCGCTATCTGATCATTGTCGACAGATACTCTAACTGGCCTGTGATATGCAAGTCGGTGGATGGGGCCAGAGGACTGATCGAACAGCTGAGGATCTCCTTCATGACGTTCGGCATACCAGAGGAGCTGGCAACAGATGGGGGACCGGAATTCACTTCTGGTGCTACAGCCAAATACCTGAAAGATTGGCAAATCCACCATCGCCTCAGCTCGGTAGCCTTCCCTCACAGCAACTGCCGAGCTGAGATTGGTGTGAAGTCCATGAAGCGCATGATCGCTAACAATGTGGACAATTCAGGCAGCTTGTACACAGACAAGTTGCAGCGTGCCATGTTAGCACATAGGAACATGCCGGATCCTTTGACGAAACTGTCCCCCGCACAGGTTATATTTGGTCACAGGATCAGAGACCTCCTTCCAATCCGAGAAGGGAGATACTCCCCACACTCCACCTGGAAAGAGCTCATGACCAAACGGGAGGACGCCCTCCGCCATCGCCACGCCAAGACTAGGGAGTCCTGGAAGGAACACTCTAGGAACCTCCCACCCCTACGAGTTGGTGACCATGTTATGGTACAAAATCAAACTGGAAATTTCCCCACCAGATGGGACAAGTCGGGGATCGTCGTCGAGGTCAAGCAGCACCATCAATACCTGATACGTATCGACGGGGTTGGGAGGTGCACCGCCAGGAATAGGCAGTTTCTGAGGAAATTTACGCCCTACACTCCTGCTCCTCCGCCAGAATACAGAGACACACTTGAATCCATTGGACATCCCTTACCAGACATCAATGCCTCACCAGGGGACACCTCTCCGGGCATCCCCACTGAGCCACTCAATGGCCCCGTCTCTACCCCCGATCCAGCTCCACCTTCGACCACCCCACCACCGAGCCCCACCCTCGCACCGACTCCTGCAGACCCGTTCAAGATGCCACTGGATGAGATCATCCCACCCGAGCCCGCAGACCCAGCTCCCACCCGATCATCTGGGAGAAAAAAGAGAGCCCCAGGCTGGCACGAGCAGTACCTTATGTAACAGGGCTGTGCACAAACTCAGTCCAAAGCACCGACTATCTCCTACCACTTTGAACTTGGGGGAGGTAGTTAATATTATGCAGACGCCCTTTACCATATGTAACTACACCCACATCCTGTATGTATATAACAAGCTTACACACATACATTATGTCAGTTACTGCGTACATCACTATTATTATACTTATACTACGTGACGAGTTATTCTCTACTCACAACTGAGGTTCTCCCTCACAACTGAGGTTCTCCCTCACAACTGAGGTTCTCCCTCACAACTGAGGTTCTCCCTCACAACTGAGGTTCTCCCTCACAACTGAGGTTCTCCCTCACAACTGAGGTTCTCCCTCACAACTGAGGTTCTCCCTCACAACTGAGGTTCTCCCTCACAACTGAGGTTCTCCCTCACAACTGAGGTTCTCCCTCACAACTGAGGTGCTCCCTCACAACTGAGGTTCTCCCTGACAACTAAGGTTCTCCCTCACAACTAAGGTTCTCCCTCACAACTAAGGTTCTCCCTGACAACTAAGGTTCTCCCTCACAACTAAGGTTCTCCCTGACAACTAAGGTTCTCCCTCACAACTAAGGTTCTCCCTCACAACTAAGGTTCTCCCTCACAACTAAGGTTCTCCCTCACAACTAAGGTTCTCCCTCACAACTAAGGTTCTCCCTCACAACTAAGGTTCTCCCTCACAACTAAGGTTCTCCCTCACAACTAAGGTTCTCCCTCACAACTAAGGTTCTCCCTCACAACTAAGGTTCTCCCTCACAACTAAGGTTCTCCCTCACAACTAAGGTTCTCCCTCACAACTAAGGTTCTCCCTCACAACTAAGGTTCTCCCTCACAACTAAGGTTCTCCCTCACAACTAATGTTCTCCCTCACAACTAAGGTTCTCCCTCACAACTAAGGTTCTCCCTCACAACTAAGGTTCTCCCTCACAACTAAGGTTCTCCCTCACAACTAAGGTTCTCCCTCACAACTAAGGTTCTCCCTCACAACTAAGGTTCTCCCTCACAACTAAGGTTCTCCCTCACAACTAAGGTTCTCCCGCACAACTAAGGTTCTCCCTCACAACTAAGGTTCTCCCTCACAACTAAGGTTCTCCCTCACAACTAAGGTTCTCCCTCACAACTAAGGTTCTCCCTCACAACTAAGGTTCTCCCTCACAACTAAGGTTCTCCCTCACAACTAAGGTTCTCCCTCAAAACTAAGGTTCTCCCTCATAACTAAGGTTCTCCCTCACAACTAAGGTTCTCCCTCACAACTAAGGTTCTCCCTCACAACTAAGGTTCTCCCTCACAACTAAGGTTCTCCCTCACAACTAAGGTTCTCCCTCACAACTAAGGTTCTCCCTCACAACTAAGGTTCTCCCTCACAACTAAGGTTCTCCCTCACAACTAAGGTTCTCCCTCACAACTAAGGTTCTCCCTCACAACTAAGGTTCTCCCTCACAACTAAGGTTCTCCCTCACAACTAAGGTTCTCCCTCACAACTAAGGTTCTCCCTCACAACTAAGGTTCTCCCTCACAAATAAGGTTCTCCCTCACAACTAAGGTTCTCCCTCACAACTAAGGTTCTCCCTCACAACTAAGGTTCTCCCTCACAACTAAGGTTCTCCCTCACAACTAAGGTTCTCCCTCACAACTAAGGTTCTCCCTCACAACTAAGGTTCTCCCTCACAACTAAGGTTCTCCCTCACAACTAAGGTTCTCCCTCACAACTAAGGTTCTCCCTCACAACTAAGGTTCTCCCCCACAACTAAGGTTCTCCCCCAAAACTAAGGTTCTCCCTCATAACTAAGGTTCTCCCTCACAACTAAGGTTCTCCCTCACAACTAAGGTTCTCCCTCACAACTAAGATTCTCCCTCACAACTAAGGTTCTCCCTCACAACTAAGGTTCTCCCTCACAACTAAGGTTCTCCCTCACAACTAAGGTTCTCCCTCACAACTAAGGTTCTCCCTCACAACTAAGGTTCTCCCTCACAACTAAGGTCCTCCCTCACAACTAAGGTCCTCCCTCACAACTAAGGTCCTCCCTCACAACTAAGGTCCTCCCTCACAACTGTAACAGTGTAATAACTGAATTATTATTCATTTATGTATTTGCATAGTGTAGCTGATTGTTAGTTTGGTGTTGTGTGGTGTTTATGTATGTGTTGTGTGGTGATTGTGTCATGTCCTGTGACCCCTGTGGTTCTTTTGACTCTATGGAGTATGCTGACTTATATCCTGTGATGTGGTGTCCTGTTCTTGATATTCTTAAGCCAGGTTAGCGATCCATGGTCTGTCCGGAGTGTGAACGTACGGCCTAGGAGGAAATAACGAAAGTGACGAGTGAAAACAACTACGGCTAGAAGTTCTCGTCTGGTAACGCAGTACTGTCGCTCAGGCTTGCTCAATAGTCTGCTACCATAAGCGATGACTCGCTCTCGGCCTTCATCGTCTTCTTGGGAAAGCACTGCACCAATACCTGTGTCACTGGCATCAGTGTCTAAGATAAATGGCTTGCTATAGTCAGGGTAGGCCAGTACTGGTGAAGAAGTGAGATGGTACTTAAGTTTGTCAAAAGCCGTCTGGCATTCGGTTGTCCATTTAAAGGTAGCCTGGTGTTCAGTTAGCTTGTGCAGGGGTCTAGCGATTTTAGCGAAGTCTTGAATAAATCTTCTATAATAGCCAGCAAAACCCAGGAACTGCTGTACTTCCTTTGTTGTTCTAGGAGTGGGCCAAGTGGCAACTTTCTCTAGCTTCTTGGGGTCGGCTGACACCCCCTCGTCTGACACTATGTGACCTAAAAACTGTACTTGGTGTCGAAGCAATTGGCATTTCTTAGGCTGTAGTTTCAAGCCAGCTTCACGGAGACGACTAAACACTTGTTTCAAGTTTGCTAAGTGCTCAGAAAAGGTTTTTCCCAAAATGATGACATCGTCAAGATAGACCATACAGTGAGACCATTGCAAGCCGGCAAGGACAAGATCCATGAGCCTCTGGAATGTAGCCGGAGCATTGCACAGACCAAAAGGCATCACTTTAAATTCGAACAAGCCTTCTGTTGTACAAAATGCCGTCTTAGGTCGGTCCTTCTCTGCGACCTCAACCTGCCAATAGCCACTGAGCAAATCTAGCGTAGAAAACCATTTGGAGCCGGCTAACGTGTTGAGAGTGTCGTCTATTCTAGGTAGTGGGTAGGCATCTTTATGAGTGACCTCATTCAGCTTGCGATAATCGACGCAAAACCGAAAACTATTGTCCCTCTTCCGGACGAGCATGATTGGTGAAGCCCAAGGGCTTTTAGAGGGTTGGACCACTTCATTTTCGAGCATAGTATGCAAAAGCTTCTGCACCTCCTGCCTACGATGTGGAGGGAATCTACGAACAGCCTGCCTAACTGGGGTGCTACTACCAGTATGTATCTCATGCTCGAGCTTGCCAGTTCTACCGAAATCGGAACTAGACCTAGCGAAAACATCAGCATATTCGCTAAGTAAAACAAAAAATTGCTCTCTCTGCTCATCATTTAGCTCTGCCCCACTCTCTTCAATTAAATGCCACAAAAATTCGTCTAGTTTCGGGTCGGATCTGTCTGAGCTAGCAGAAGCATTGGCTACAACTTCCAGAGGAATATTCACTGACTCTATTGTACCAACTTGTACATGCTTTGGGATCACCACTACTTCAGGTTTGGGGTTAAGCAATCTCACAGGTACTTTACCATTTTGAGGCTTGACTAATGCACGAGCAACCGAACATGCCAACCCTTTACCTGGCTTCTCCTCTACGATATATGTGCCTTGATCTTGGGCCAATTCATCGGAGTAAGCCATGACGACTGTCTCAGAGAATGGGGGCAATTCGATGCTGTCTATGAGGCAAACACTACCACAAACATGTGGAGATTGGTTGGGCTGCTGAATAGATATTGGGTCTTCCCCACCTATGTTTATCTCGGCTCTTCCCAAATCAATGGTTACATGGTGTTTCCTCATAAAATCTAGCCCTAGAATGGCTTCACTAGTTAAGGGGCTCACCACAACAACGCCAACTCCATACTTGTTCCCATTCAGCGAGAGGTCCACACTGGCATGTCCGTGTATTTGCAGCGGTGTCCCGTCAACGCTCACCAGCCTCAGTTCAGCATACGTCTCCAAGTTGACTTTCCGATCCTTGGTCACTCTGTCCCAGGTATCCTTCCACATCAACGTAACTGCTGCTCCAGTGTCAACGAGAAAAGGAATAGCCTGTCCATACACTAGCCCCTCTACTCGAAATCCACCTGTTGGAGTAATGACAGATATTGGTAGATCTACGGGGTTTTGAGTCCTACTTTTCTTACCCTCCTGCACTCGACTCCTCGTGCAGGGGGTGTCTAGTTTTCCTGAAACTGCTTCTTAGGGGATCGGCATAGCCTAGCGATATGTCCCCTCTGGCCACAGTTCCAGCATATAATATCCCTGTTGGCTGGAGTATTCAGCTGGGTCTCCCTAAAAGAGGTCCTGGTCCCACCATTTCCTTGGCGTCCTCTTCCTGAGAACTGGTTGCCAGTGCCTTCTGTCCTTCCTACTTCCAGCTTTTCCACTCTTTCAATTAACTTCTCAACTAATGCAACTAATTTATCATTAGCACTTACAGCTCCAATTTGTGCCTTCTCCTCGCACTCTTCATCCACAACGCTGGAGACAGCTGTCTTGGGACTCAGATAGGATTCCAGTTCGAGAGTTGCAGCTATAGCCGTATCCAGATCAGCAGGCGTCCTCTGCTTCACTCCAAACGCAACTTGAGGGTTGTCCAGGAGTCCCAGGTAGGCGTTGAGGGCTAGTCTCTCCCTAGCGTTGTCCTCGAGATCGGGGTACGCCTTGTCTGCAGAAAGGCGGAGATCTTCGGCCAGATCTGCCCAGCTTTCCGTTTTCTTCTTCCGACGAGTTTGGAGCTCCGCCTGGTATCTGGTCTTCTGGCTAGATGGCTCAAACCTCTCTTTCAGGGCAGCCAAAACCAGCTCTAGGCTAGCCTGGGTTGCTGTTGATAACCGTTGGAATGCTGACTGTGCTCGCCCCGTGAGTCGCACCTTGAGCCACTTCAGCTGTGCCTCCTCGTTCCAATCGTTAACGGCCACGACGTTCTGGAAGTGATAGTGCCACTGACTCCAGCTCCCCTCGCCATTGTAAGCGTCTGGTACCACGAGCGGTCTAGCTGCCATTCTGTTCAAATCCTGCCGACTACGCCAATGTAGAAAAGCTCAACTTTGAGAGTTTAGATAGAAGTAGGATTAATGATTCAAATTGGTTGACAAATATCAATCTCAGAAACAACAACCATCTTACAAAAATGAGCACTCTTATGTACTAACTGCTTGCACAAATCAGACTCCCAAGCCTAAGATACAAGAAAGTAATATAACAAAATAAGAATATCAAGAACAGGACACCACATCACAGGATATAAGTCAGCATACTCCATAGAGTCAAAAGAACCACAGGGGTCACAGGACATGACACAATCACCACACAACACATACATAAACACCACACAACACCAAACTAACAATCAGCTACACTATGCAAATACATAAATGAATAATAATTCAGTTATTACACTGTTAACAGTCCAACTGAGGGAGACCAGCCAACGACGACAACCGAATTCGCTACTAAGCTGCAAGATAGGCTGCGAGAAGCCTACACTCGTGTTCGGGACACTATGGGACGTCAGCTCGACAGGCAAAAAGACCTGTATGATGAACGAGTTCATGGCAAACCCTTTGAAAAAGATGACCTGGTGTGGCTGCACTCAAAAGTTGTCCCTCGTGGAGTGGGTCGGAAACTTCACCGCTCCTGGACTGGCCCTTTCAGAGTAGTCAAGAAACTGTCTAACTCGGTGTACCGTCTTCAGAACTCTCTTTCGTCAAGGCATCGACTAATTGTGCACTTCGACCGTCTCAAGCCCTGTCCAGAAGGAATTCGTTTGCCAACTGTCCCTAAACGAAAGAAACAAGCACCACCGACTCCAACACAGCCTCTCGACCCACCAGGCACCAATCTCTCTGAGGTACCTGATGATGACCCCTTGCCGGTACCCGAACCACGCTATCCTCGTCGCAATCGGAGACCCCCCCCCGAACGATTGAGAACGCTTGTACCACATGGAACTTAAATCCGGGATGGATTTCTTCTCAGTGGGGGGCTGTGTAACAGTGTAATAACTGAATTATTATTCATTTATGTATTTGCATAGTGTAGCTGATTGTTAGTTTGGTGTTGTGTGGTGTTTATGTATGTGTTGTGTGGTGATTGTGTCATGTCCTGTGACCCCTGTGGTTCTTTTGACTCTATGGAGTATGCTGACTTATATCCTGTGATGTGGTGTCCTGTTCTTGATATTCTTATTTTGTTATATTACTTTCTTGTATCTTAGGCTTGGGAGTCTGATTTGTGCAAGCAGTTAGTACATAAGAGTGCTCATTTTTGTAAGATGGTTGTTGTTTCTGAGATTGATATTTGTCAACCAATTTGAATCATTAATCCTACTTCTATCTAAACTCTCAAAGTTGAGCTTTTCTACACAACTAAGGTCCTCCCTCACAACTAAGGTCCTCCCTCACAACTAAGGTCCTCCCTCACAACTAAGATCCTCTCTCACAACTAAGGTTCTCCCTCATAACTAAGGTTCTCCCTCATAACTAAGGTTCTCCCTCATAACTAAGGTTCTCCCTCACAACTAAGGTTCTCCCTCACAACTAAGGTTCTCCCTCACAACTAAGGTTCTCCGTCACAACTAAGGTTCTCCCTCACAACTAAGGTTCTCCCTCACAACTAAGGTACTCCCTCACAACTAAGGTTCTCCCTCACAACTAAGGTTCTCCCTCACAACTAAGGTTCTCCTTCGTAACTAAGATTCAACTTTCGAGATAACTTTATAGACTTATAACAGAGGCTATGGCCTTTAGTTAGAATTTTGAACCACTTCTGAAACTGTTCCAAAGCCAAGTTTGAGCTAAGGTGAAAACCTTGGCCGATAAAAATTCAAGTGTTTGTATACACAATGTTCTCGAGTGCACTAGCTATAGGTTATAAGGCCCTCACTTCTTAGTTGGTTGCAAAATCCTCCACTGTTTTATGAAACAAACTCAAGAGCTATTCTCCAATGTATATTGAAATGTTGTACATTACTCTTGCTCTCCGCATTGCCTTACATATTCTGTATTGTGCATTAAAACATTTTCAGGTCATTATCCACAAGGACAGACCCCCCTACTTGCAGTACTACTGACGATCTCGATGAGATTAAGCTCAGGGAACATCCCTCAAACCCCAAGGATGCTGCTTTAAGTGGACCTGAGACATGCCAACTACCATTAGACATTGATATTAACCAGTGCCCTGCAGTGCATATGGGGAAAACACCACATCACCAAACCTTGAATGCGGAGAAGAACAGAAAGGTGTGGAAGGACTCCAATTGATGTAATCCACAAAACAATGAAATGATGATTGAATATACATTGGTTTTCACATGTGTTATATAGCTGACTATTATTCTATAGTAAGTCCCTACTAGTGATGTGTGCTGTGCTGAAAAGTTTTTTTTTATGTATTCATATTTGTTTAGATTTTGTTAGTGTACTACAACTGTTTTAAGTTTACAAATTCATATGTACAAAGTTTAACAAAAATAATACATTATAAGACACAGTGAGAGGTTAGCTACAAAGCGGACTCATGGTTGTCCCTACTAGCTACACATCATCTACCTATATATCAATAATGCTTGGCACATTAAACTTTCATTAACTTTCCAATTTTTCACAAGTCATTACTCTCCTACAGTATTCAAACATTTTTATAACATAATACCTGAAAAACGTGTGGTTCCAACACATCTCAGCAGAATGGAGAGAAAAACATTTCCCCCCCCCTATAATGTGGTATTCTTAATAGATATTTCTGTGTTGGGGTTTAAAATTTAGGATTTAAAAAAAAAAATTATTGTCTGAGATTAAAATTAAAATTATTATAATTATATTATATTATATCTATCCTATTATAATTGACCGATGAGCACAAAGATGCCATTCTTAATCAATTGTATCTATGGAAACCAAACTTTTCCATTGTGTTGAGGACACCGATAAGAGCATAACAACCAAATTTTAAGGACATTTATAAAAGAGTACAGCAATAATGTTTGCAGCAAGAGTATATAGTAGTTAATAATGTGGCAAGCACTATGAGCCTTCATGATTATCACCCACGAGGAGCTGTTGTAGAATAAAAGTGTAATGATATTCCATAAGCATTTGCATATAAATTTTTCTTCAACTTTCCATTTTATGTTTGCTGTGATGATAAAAGAACAGTTTTATGCACACACACACACCAGTAACAAATGCAAGGCATTGAGTGGCGAGAAAATAAAGCAAAAACAAAACCTAGATCTAGTTTATGAACTGAGTAACTATTTCATTATCCTTTCCTGTCAGCTAACCATGTAGCCCATCATGTAGAGCCAAAAAATTAGTATGAAGGCCTATGGGGGAGGTTTTGGAGTGATTGCGGTGTGGGGTTGGGTCTTTATTAGGTAATTGATTTATTGTTTGTCCTATTTCTTGATGACTTGTTCTGCTACTGGTAAGGGGGAAGATCAGGTAATAGCCATACAGAATGTGCAGCCAAACCAATATAGCTTCGAATCTGATGCAGTAGTGGCTGGGAAGGCCGGTCACATCGTTCACATGCCTAAAGCGGGTGACCTCTTCATTGGCAATCCACATTGTGGAATTGGATGGAAAACTAGGCATGACTGAACATGGTGTATATATCTATCTAGATAAAATAAGAAGGTTTCAGGCTCTTGAGAGTGATTCCCCAGCAGCCAGTCTAATTCATTCCACAGTCTGGATTGAACTCCTCCCACTTTGGTGCTAAGCTGATGTGCAAAGCCTCCTTCTCTAGCAATTCCTTCTGTCTTCTGACCTGGTCTAAGATGGTAGATTCCTCCCACAAAATAGGATCTCCATCATCCCATGCATGATCAGCAATTGCAGACTTCTCTTTAGCACACTTTCTACAGGCTTTCACTCTGGTATCCATTGTTCTGATGGTCTGTAGTATTTCCCACAACTACAAGGGATGCGGGTCACAAAGCATAAGTGCATATTAGCTGGTAAAACATCCTTCACTCTGCTCAGTTGTGTCCTCAGAGTTCTTCCTGATCTGAAAATGACTTTGATGTTGAACTTCGTGCAGACCCTCCTGATGTCTTCACTCATCCCTGCTGCATAAGGAATCACTACCATAGGATCCTTCTTTTTAGACCCCTCATTGCCTGTATCGGTGTACTTATCTTCCTTTCTACATTTAGAGTGTATCTGCAGATGAAAGGTTGATGAAGGCTTGATGGATAACCATTCTCTATAAAGATATGTTCTTCCTTCCAAAGGTCCTCCTTTTCAGTCACTACTCTATATAAGTACTGAATTAGGGCTTGTGGTAAGGTTAGGGAAGGTCAGGGTTAAGTCCAGGGTACTTACAAGGGTTAGGTAATGGCTATATAGAGCAATGCAATTTTTACTATATTCCTGATGTGATAATGCTGAATTCTTGTTACATTTTTGCAGCGTTTCAAGAATTTGCTCACCACCTCCTGAGTTGCTGGCTTTAATAATCAAAATAGCTCTAGCCACCTCTGCATATATGGGCATTAGTGCTGCTCATCAGCCAGAGCATAAACTTACTTGTGTCTTTTAGTTTTAGTTGACTATGTTCACCAAAGTGAAAAGTAAAGAAATGGGAGTGAGGTGTGGGAAATTATATTAGCATATATATATATATATATAATATTATATATTTATTAATGATTTCCACATCATCTGCATTTTAAATGAGAATTCATGGCCTGTTTGTCAGGAGATTTGTACTCTGGGGAACTTGTGCCCATTTGTTGGGATAGTTTTTACCACGGAAAATGGGGAGAGAGAGAATTATAGCCAGGAAAGTGGTTGAGTGAAGAAATGTAGAACCATTTATAGCAGTGCCCGTCAAAGAAGGTATGTTATTTATATTATTGACAACTACATATGTGTATATGATTTTTTATGTATTCTGACTTACAGTGCATGTGTGATTGTTCTTGTGAGAAACATCCTGTAATATTCATCCAGGTGAAAATATATAAGCATGTGCAAAAATAACTAATGGAGGGAATGGAGAGAAAAGAACAGCATTGCTACACAAGCAAAAAACCATTCCACAGGGATCTAAACACAGAGAGGCAGAGGCTTGTGAGAGCAGTATTAACAGATGACGAAAGAACAGAGAAAAGCAGAGGCTAGCGAGAAGAACAAGTGGAAGTCCTAGCAATGCTAACTTCTACCATTGGCCAATGTCCACACTGTGCCAGCATGTCATGCTTTAAGGTTTAATAAGGACACACTGAACTGCTGTCACAATGGTAAGGTTAGTTGAACACTACTTTCTGAATGTGCACAAGCACAGCAAGAACTATCAATCAGCAAAGCATTCAGCAAAACAGGCAACATTTATTCCTGGTTGAGGCATGCTACAGCCTACACCTCCTGTCTGGTATTATCATCGTCAACCGTGTGTCATGCAGAATGACAGAGATGCACATCGATCATTAATGGATGGCAGAGTCATCCGGTGTTCATCCGTGAATACCCACATATCGCATGACACCATTGTTGGAGAATACACTGATGGAAAAGTTACTTGGGACATCGACAGTTCATCTGCAGATGACAAAGATACTATGTATGTCCAGGATTTTTCTGCAGATGTCCATATATAACCCGAAAACACATGTCAGAATATCCACAGATGGAAATTATACCAGGTGTATCCAGGATTCAATGCGCGGATGTTCCCATAAACCTCATTACCCCATTGTCAGAGTATCTGCGGATATAAAAGTTATTAGGAACATCCACAGTTCATCCACAGATATCAGAGATACCATTATATGTCCAGAGTTCATCTGCAGATGTCCACAATATCCCCAAAACACCTGTCAGAGTATCCACAGATATCCAGGGTTCATGTGGATGTCCACATAAACTCCACAACAACATTGTCAGAGTATCTGCATGTGGATGGAAAAGTTGCTAGGGACATCCATGGTTCATCTACAGATGATGGGTTACTAGGGATATCCTGGGTTCATCAGCAGTTGTTCACAATACCCCATGACCCAACTGTCAGATAATCCGTGGATGGAAAAGTTACTAGGGGTATACGTGGTTCATCTTCAGATGGCAGAGTTACTAGGGATATCCAAGTTATCCCTCACTGTCAAATTTTCTGCAGATGGATAAGTTACATGGAACATCTGCAGGTTCATCTGTGGATGTTCCAAGTAACTTTTCCATCTGTGGATAATCTGATGCTAAGGTCATGGGGTTATGGACATCCATGGATGAAACTTGAATATCCCTGTATAGTAATTCTAGCAACCGCAGATGAACCGCATATGTCCCACAGTAACTTTTCCATCCACAGATAATCTGACATGGAAGTCATGGTCTATATGTCATTGTGGACATCCGTGGATGAAGCCTAGTAACTCTGCCATTTATGGATGAATCCTAGATATCCTCAGTAATCCTCAGTACCTCTGCCATCGATCCACGGATCAACTGCAGATGTTCCTAGTAACATTTCCATCCGTAGATACTGACAGTGGGTCATGGTGAATATGTGGACATCCGTGGATGAATCTTGGATATTTTTAGTGTCTCTGCTATGGATGAACCGCAGATGTTCCTAGTAACATTTCCAACCACAGGTACTGACAGGGGGTCATGGTGCATATGTGGAAATCTGTTGATGAACCCTGGATAACTCTCCCATCCACAGATGATCCATATACATCCGTAGTAACTTGGCCATCCATTGATGACACCAGGCCACCCTCGAAATCCTTATGGGGAAGTCTTTAGACACTTGCATTAGTGGATTCTAACATTAATTGTGAGAGAGAAAAAATAGCAGCCGAGTCTCTGCAGGTATCACTACTAGCCAGCATGCTGAGAGTTAGTTAGTATTGTGTGATTGATTATTACTGTCCTATAATACTACATCCATCCACATGCATGGTGTCATCATACTTAGGGCCATGCACTCATGTCTGGCCCATACTTCTATCAATAACATACACAAAACTTGATGACCTTCGCACTTCTGTTCCATCACTTGTCCTCAAGTGGACCATTTTGTGCCCCTGAATAGCTCTTGGAGTGTTTACTTCCTCTAGTGAAATAGCACGTGCCATAAGTTAGACCTCACAGCCCACTTATAATTATATAGCAATGCACATGCCAGACAGCAGAGAGTGCAGCAGAAACTACTGCCATAGGTTAGAACACACAGCCCACTTATAATTATATAGCAATGCATATGCCAGATAGCAGAGAGTGCAACAGAAACTACTGCCATATATAGGTTAGACCTCACAGCCCACTAATAATTATATAGCAATGCACATGCCAGACAGCAGAGAGTACAGCAGAAACTACTGTCATAGCTTAGACCTCACAGCCCACTTATAATTATATAACAATGCACATGCCAGACAGCAGAGAGTGCAGCAGAAACTACTGCCATAGGTTAGACCTCACAGCCCACTTATAATTATATAGCCATGCACATGCCAGATAGCAGAGAGTTCAGCAGAAACTACTACTAAGAAGACAGCCAAATTCCACTATGAGGATCAGTTACCTGCCCTACTTCTCCATCCAACCACTAGCTCTTTTAAATGTAAAACATGGTGTGTATCACAGAAACATGCAAGCAAAATAAATGTTTACATTTGTGGGTCCTATTGCTATCCAGGTCAGTCCTGCGTGAATACCATGAAACACCAAAATTTTTTAATAGTTTGGACTGTGTGGATCTCATTGTTAAATCTGAGTCTACTTCATCTGTTTCTGAGAGTAAATAGGATTAAAGTTAAGGAGAGTAACAAGACTGCACTTACATTAGGAGAGTGGCTAACTGACAGTCATATTGATGTAGCTCAACAACTCCTAAAGCAGCAGAGTATCTGGATTTCAGGGTATAATCTTGCAGTTTACACAGTTATATCAAATGCACTGAGAGAGAGAATTTGTTCCAACTTTAAATATTATGAATGGCCACTGGATAATAGTCACAACTGTTGGATGTGCACCAGCTTTGTCAGAGTGTATGATACTATGCACCTAATGTTAATAATATCAGTGAAAAAAATAATAGCTGATCTTCATCATACAAAGCAGAAGTCATACCTATTGAGTATGCTAATGTGCAACTGCCAAAAGGAGGGAATGACTGTGGCATGCTTGCATTTCTAATCGTCACAGCGATTTGCTCTGGAGAAAAGCCAGAATCCCTGATATTTGAAGATCAAGTCAGAAACATTTGCAAGTACCATTTACAAATCAAGTAGCTACCTGTACCTTTTCACACAAAGCCAGTTAAGAAAAAAGCTTGTATATGGAGGAAGCAACTACAGATCCACTGCTCCTGCTGATAGATTTGATGATGGCCATGAGATGGTAAAGTGTAATGGTTGCAATGAGTGGTTCCATACAAACTGCATCAGAATATCATCAGATTCTCTGAAAGACTCTATGGTTACGTCAGCCCTGGTAGTTGAGAGACAAGTGATACCACCACTTCAAAAGAACTTCTAGAGAGTGATTACAGTCATGAGCAGTATACATGTGAAGTAAAATAACTAAATGTAAGCTCTTGCTGAGTATAGCTCTAGCTACGAGTGATTCACATACTGTATCACTTTTCAGCCACTACTTTTTCATATCATGAAAGAAGAAATATCTTCTGTGCGCCACCATGTCTGACAATATAGCAAAGAACAGAGACAGCTCAAATTTGGCAATAAGTACAGACAAATATTGAGATGGGATCTAAGTCAAGTATTGTATTGTTATAGAGACAATGCTGTTAGTATTAGATTGCATGAAAGTCACCACCATCTTGGAAGATGTTTTTCTTAGCATGGCAAAGGAAGAAGGGAAAAGATTCAGCTATGCCTTAGATGTTTCATTTGTGAGGTGAGTAAAATATATGCTGCACTTAATATTATGTTCATCATACAGGCAATGGTTAGGGTTATAGCAAAAATTGATGGGAGATCTGTGGAGGATGCCCTAAAAGATTTCAAAGATTAGCATGATACAAGATGAAAAGAACCAGAATTGTACTAAGTGGAAAATAATTCTGTATAGAGTTATAGACTGTTGGGAAGCCCAGCCACAAAGGACTTGACCAGAGGCAGAGAACCACAACAGTGAACTTAGTACTATGATAGACACACAACTGATTAATTGTGTGTATATAGATCAAGGGGATAGGTGTAGGGGTATTGTAGCTTCGAGTGAACTCAACCACTCTCGTCCGATTCGGTTACAAGTACACATCGAAATGTATGGACACTAATTCGTTCAGTAAAGAAAACCCGACAAGGAACAGATTGCAGATATGCAGCGAGAAATCGGAAATTAATATACCAGGAGAGTCATGACTTCAGTTTTGCATCCAGTTCACCAGCTGAAATACTGCATGGACTCCAAATGCACAAAGCCATCCTTGGACAAAGGAAGCAAACCCTCAACTATGAGCACTACTTTAACAACAGCAGCAATCGACTCGGGCCTGACATTACTGGCTTTCCTCATGAAATTATCAATCGATAATCAATCCGAACAAGCAGATGCAAGGAGGATAGAAACTGAAGCATGACTGGAAAGGATGCAGCTCTAAACAGATGCCAGGATGGAACAATGGAAGAAAGAGAATGACTCAAGAATGTTGATCCTTATAGAGCAGATAAAAAAGAGCAAGACATCTTCATTACCCCACATCCCTAAAGAGAACAAAGTGGAAGTTTACCTGCAAAAGTTCGAGGAACATATAGCCATGGAAAAAAATTGAACAGGCGTTGTGGACCAGTCACCTACAATTACTCCTCACCGGAAGCTGCATTCAGAGAATAGGAAAGCAGAAGCCCAGGAGACTACACAGCAGTTAAAAGCTCTCTCCTTGCATGCTTCAACATCACCTAACAAACATACACGCTCCTCTGTTATAATGAGGAGGGGCAAATGCAACAAACTATGAAAGATTTCCTGAGTCAGCTGATGGACATCTGGAAAGGTTACATCGGTGGCTGCATTACAAAAACAGCCAATTCTGATTGTGTTCTCACCGACAAGTTCCTGGACATGTTCAACCTAGACATCAGCACATGGGTCAGAGACAGGAGGCCCAGGTCAGCACTAGAAGCTGCAGACTCGCTGAGCAATACACAATGGAAAGCAAGCTCGACTAAAGCAAAACCTACAAATCCAAGAGACGTTCCCAAGACAGAAGACAAATGAGCAGTGATATTGATGCTACCAAGGTTCCATGAACAGTGCTGAGATATCACGATCGTCATAGGATGACCCCATGAATGCAAAATCAACCGTTGACAACAAGGACTACCTAAGGAAGTTCTTTGACAAGGACAACCGTCCAGAGACTTTTAGCTGTCAAGAATGGGGGTGGGGGGGAAAGTTCACATACAAGCAAATGCGATGAATCTTGACAGACCAATGCCATCAAGACCTGTTTATCAAGGGACAGACTCACATCACTAGAGATCGCCTCAAGTGTGACATTGGGGCACAAAACCATGGTCCATCTATGATATGAGATGATGTCTGGTATGCTGCAGAGCATGGACCAAACATCTAAGACTAGCTGAAGTGACAATTGTACTGGCAAGCACAGGACAAAATGCAAAATCGCTGTAGATGATATCGGAACCGTTGCTCTTCTGGGGACAGACCTGCCCAGAGTGAATGAGTTGATAAGTCAGGCAGTGAGCCAGGATAGCAGTTTATAGATCCTCACTGGAGTTCAGCTAATGGAGGAACTCCACCAGGTGGTCAGTATTGACTGAGTGGACACCCTCCACACCCAGAACAATGAGTGCATGACAAAATCAGCCAAAAAAAAGTTGGCATACGATTACCAGATTGCAGCACTAACAGTTATCGATCACCTTGCAGACCAGGACTATCTCAGAATGCAGCAGAAAGTGGACCCAACACTCAAGTGAGCATGGGACAACATCAAGAAACCAAGACACTTGGTATGATAAGATGGCATGTAAACGTTCCTTTGTACCAGAATTGTTCTTCAACCAGCAGGCCATGACAAACTCTCAGCCAAATGGCAAGGACTACATACAGTCCTAGAACAGGTCTCACCTGTGTCCTAATTAATAGACATGGTGAACAAACAGCACCACTGGAAACAGTGGCTTGTCAACATGCTACATGGCTGGATGGAGCCACTGCCAGCAGTACTGACAACTATATTGATGCAACCAGTCGAAGTGGATGATAATGTTCAGCTGATCGCACTGGATGTCAATGAAGAGAGCCCACTACAATATAGTGCATGTTTGGACAAAAGACAGCTCATCACCCTTACTGCACACCGGAGAAAATAGAAATTGTTAAACACAATATATGTACCAGAGATACACAGCACTGCAGAAAGCCTCGGTACAGAGTGCCCAAAGTATGGGTGGAAGCTGCAAGGGAAAAACTATAGCTAAACATTATCCAGCCATCCAACAGCGTGTGGTGTTCTCCCATGATTTGCGTACCAAAGAAGGATGGCTCAATCTCAACTTCAAGAAAGTAAATGCGCTCACAGCCCCTGACCCCTACTTGATGTCCAGGACTGATGACTTACTCGAATGCACAGTTCATCTCCGTGCGTGATATGACAAGTGAATATTTCCAGGGTCAAGGAAGAAAACCAAGCAAAGACAACGTTTGTTTCTCGAGTAGGAAAATTTGAATTTTTACAAATGCCATTTGGGTTGAAAGAGGTTCCAGCTCCCTTTCAATACATAGTAAACATACTATTGTCAAGCACTCGTGTCTATGCACGAGTATACCTGGACATAGTGGTCTTCAGTGACTTGTTGGAAGGCCACACAACCCATCTCAACCATGTCATGAGCATTGCAAGAAGCTAGCCTCCCATTGAAGGCTAAGAAGTGCCACATCAGCATGGACAGCTTGGGACCATCAATGGAAGAGGAAAGATGTCGCTGGAAGAAACTAAAGTAAAGGTAGTAAAGAACTTCACCCGCCCATGGACCAAAACAGATGTAAGAAGCTTTCTTGAATTAGCAGGGTATTATCGGAGGTTTGTGAAAAATGCACCAATTATGTATTCACTGAACAAATGCTCATAGATTAAGAATTCTAATGATTTGAAATGCAAAAAAAATATTTCGGTGAAGACAAACCTTGAAATCCTATCCTGTAGCTACTACTCCAGACAGTGTCCTAAGCCCTAATAGAGTGTACTGATCTGAATATCATTGATGTCATTATATTTTTATTGTGATAAGTGAAGCAGATAATACTTTTAAATTCTGAACTTGACCAAGGTTGAGGTGAGAACCTGCTCAGATATTTTCCAGGTTCATCACGGTGATGATTTCCAGTTTAGCGTTTATTTAAGGTTGGGTAACAACTCCACAGCTAGAGCACACTAATCAATTGAGTATCCATGTCAGGATAAAAATCGAGCATCAATAGTTCACAATGCAACACAATCTAACTTGATGGTGCAGCAAATTTTCTTTGCTCTCTAGCTTTGAATCTGCTGTTGTTTTTTTATTGTTTTCTTTACTATGACGACCATTCACCCATTCAAGGTTCACATAAGCTAAGACAGGTGAGCCGTTATTATTTTTTATGGGTGAACAGACATGCATGGATGGGTACATAGCTAGATAGATATACCATGTTCAGTCGTGCCTAGTTTTCCATCCAACTCCACACTGAGAACTGCCAATGAAGAGGTCACCCAACTTAGGCATGTGTAAACCGGGAATGGTTGTCATAGTGAAGGAAACGATTGAGAGAATGGCCTTCCCATCCACTACTGCACCAGATTCAAAGCTATATTGGTTTGGCTGCACACACTGTATGGTTATTACCTGATCTTCCCCCTTACCAGTAGCAGAATGAGTCGGCCAGCAATAGGACAAACAATAAACCAATATCCCAACCCCACACCGCAATCACTCCAAAACCTCCCCCAGGCCTTCATACCAATTTTTGGGCTCTACATGATGGGCTACATGGTTAATAGCTGACAGGAAAGAATAATGAAATAGTTACTCACTTGATCTAGCTTTTTTGTTTGCTTTGTTTCATAGTGCTTGCCACATAATTAACTACTCTTGCTGCAAACTGTAGTATTCTTTTATAGATGTCCTTAAAATTTGGTTGGTATGCTCTATCGGTGTCCTGAACATAAGTTTGGTTAACATTGATTAAGAATGGCATCTTTGTGCTCATCTGTTTGAAATCAATAGATATAATAATTTAAATTTAAATCTGCCAGAGAAGTTAAAAAAATCTTTCAATTTTTTTAAATTAAATTTTAAACCACAACAACGAAATATCTATTAAGAATACCGCATCACAGAACAAATAATGGGCTTTTTGGGGCATTAGTTGAGATGCGCCGGAACCGTACATTTTTCAGTATAAAAAAGTTTGAATATTGTAAGAGCAATGACTTTAAAAAAATTGGAAAGTTAAAGTGCCAAGCAGTATTGATATATAGCCTACATAGATACATGATGTGTAGCTAGTAGGGACAACCATGAGTCCTCCTTTTAGCTAACCTCTCACTGTGTCTAATAATGTATTATCTTTGTTAAACTTTGCTAGTACTTTACATATGACTTTGTAAACTTAAAACAGTTGTAGTACACTACAAACGCTACCTGAACAATGTACAACAGAACAAAAACTAAACACATAAAAATAAGTGTTCAATCTTTTAACACAGCACACAGTACTAGTATGGGCACGAACTACTTGCTATAGAATAATAGGCAGCTATATAACACATGTGCAAACTAATGTCATCATTTCATTGTTTCATAGACATCATCAACTATTTCATAAGTTTCATCAATTGGAATTCCTTCCACACCTTTCTGTTCTTCTCCGCATCCAAGGTTTGGTGAAGTGGTGTTTTTCCCACATGCAGGGCACTGGTTAATATCAATGTCTAGTGGCAGTTGGCATTTCTCAGGTCCACTTAAAGCAGCATCCTTGGGGGTTGAGGGACGTTCCCTGAGCTTAATGTCTTCATATATATTGACATCATCAGTAGTACTGCAAGTAGGGGGGTTTGTCCTTGTGGATAATGACCTGATAATGTTTCAATCTCCATTAATACACAATACAGAACATGTAAGGCAATGCAGAGAGCAAGAGTAATGACCATTTTCATAGAGTCTGTCAGTATTAATTTTGTAATGACATTTAAACATGCATTGGAGAATAGCTCTTGAGTTTCTTTCATAAAACAGTATAGAGGATTTTTCAGAAGTGAGGGCTTTATAACCTATAGCTAGTGCACTCGAGAACGTTGTGTATACAAACACTCGCATAAGTCATATTTCATCTTTCATTGGCCAAGGTTTGCACCTTAGCTCAAACTTGGCTTTGGATCACTTTCAGAACATGATTCAAAGATTCTAACTAAAGGCCATAGCCTCTGTCATAAGTTTATAAAGTTAACTCGAAAGTTGAACCTTAGTTATGAGGGAGAACCTTAGTTATGAGGGAGAACCTTAGTTATGAGGGAGAACTGGAAAACCTTAGTTATGAGGGAGAACCTTAGTTATGAGGGAGAACCTGGAAAACCTTAGTTATGAGGGAGAACCTTAGTTATTAGTTAGTTATGAGGGAGAACCTTAGTTATGAGGGAGAACCTTAGTTATGAGGGAGAACCTTAGTTATGAGGGAGAACCTTAGTTATGAGGGAGAACCTTAGTTATGAGGGAGAACCTTAGTTATGAGGGAGAACCTTAGTTATGAGGGAGAACCTTAGTTATGAGGGAGAACCTTAGTTGTGAGGGAGAACCTTAGTTATGAGGGAGAACCTTAGTTAATCTTATGAGGGAGAACCTTAGTTATGAGGGAGAACCTTAGTTATGAGGGAGAACCTTAATTATGAGAGAGAACCTTAGTTATGAGGGAGAACCTTAGTTATGAGGGAGAACCTTAGTTATGAGGGAGAACCTCACCTTAGTTATGAGGGAGAACCTTAGTTATGAGGGAGAACCTTAGTTATGAGGGAGAACCTTAGTTATGAGGGAGAACCTTAGTTATGAGGGAGAACCTTAGTTATGAGGGAGAACCTTAGTTATGAGGGAGAACCTTAATTATGAGGGAGAACCTTAGTTATGAGGGAGAACCTTAGTTATGAGGGTGAACCTTAGTTATCAGGGAGAACCTTAGTTATGAGGGAGAACCTTAGTTATGAGGGAGAACCTTAGTTATGAGGGAGAACCTTAGTTATGAGGGAGAACCTTAGTTATGAGGGAGAACCTTAGTTATGAGGGAGAACCTTAGTTATGAGGGAGAACCTTAGTTATGAGGGAGAACCTTAGTTATGAGGGAGAACCTTAGTTATGAGGAGGACCTTAGTTATGAGGGAGAACCTTAGTTATCAGGGCCTAGCAAGCAATTTCGATGTGGTCCGTCCAGGAAGTGGGTGTGGCCATGGGAGTGGCAGGATGTGATTACATTTAATTACTCATGATTGCTTATTGCTATTGATTTTGGCTATATAGGACTGATAGTAGTAGGAGTGAACTAGTGGTAGGAGTGAACTAGTGGTAGGAGTGAACTGGTAGGAGTGAACTAGTGGTAGGTGATTCTGGCTAGGACACAAGTCCATGTGTTAGTTATTTGAATGCAAGTCCATCATGTTGTTAAATTGTATTGCCTGACAGACTAATAATGCTGATTCCACTTCAAATTGTGTACAAATTCTTCTTTTCATGCTCCTCATCCAATATGTGTGTGTGAATTCTGTGGTGGTCAAGCAGGATATATATATCACCTGAAAAATTGCACAGTTTCGCCAAGCATCTCAAAGATTGCAAACTTGCATCGTAACTTACACATTACATATTATTTTTAATTTATTCATTGCCACTGTTAAAAAAAAAATAATAATAATAATAATAATAATAATAATAATAATAATAATAATAATAATAATAATAATAATAATAATAATAATAATAATAATAATAATAATAATAATAATAATAATAATAATAATAATAATAATAATAATAATAATAATAATAATAATAATAATAATAATAATAATAATAATAATAATAATAATAATAATAATAATAATAATAATAATAATAATAATAATAATGCTGATTGATATTGATTAAAATTTATTACACCTGTGATCTGAACTGAACTACCTATAAATTCGATCCAGTGCATCAGTTTTATCCTTATGAACATGAAGAAGCATTAAGTAATTCAGGCATTCCTGCTTCATGCATTGGTGGCAGGCATGACCACAAGGCATATGACGGAAGACAAAAGTGTCAACTGACCAGAGGAAAGTGAAAGAAAGTAATTCTTGACATGAATTTGTTCAGTCTCCTACTGACTTGTCATGGGACTGTAGTGTTGGAAATGCACACCAAAGATCTAGTCAGCATTGCTTGTCTTTATTCTTTTTGTCTTGATTCCCATGATACAAATATGGCAGTACGCAACATCTTTGGCCTCATCATACAGTACGTGAGGAATGGCCATTTCGAGAACCAAACAGGCAGAAAAGCACAGAACATTACATTCTTCTTACCGAGAGTTTAAGAAAGTTGAACGAGACTGGTTGGTGGGGAATATCTCCAGAGATCTCTGGTAGACCTCAAGAAGCAGATGGAGCAGCTCCAGGAGTAGCGATAAGAAGGACAGACTGGACTGACTGGATTGCTAAACGTTTCGTGACGTTGCCTGATTTCAACTCTATACGCATACGTTAAGCATGCTTGAACTCTGAACCTTTAAATTTTTATTTAGCAAAAAAAAGTGGTCCGGCCAAAACCGGAGCAGCGGACCCACTGCTACGGCCCTTCAGTCACCTACTCATGAACTAGAAGCCATGACCTTTCTTTAGGACTCGGACCACGTGCCTATAATTCTAACTTGGACATTTTTTTAAATTTTATTATTATTATTATTTTTTATAGCTGGGCTTGAAATTTGGTGTGGCCGAAACCGGAGCAGTTGTAGTGATTGCTACGGCCCTGGTAATGAGGGAGAACCTTAGTTATGAGGGAGAACCTTAGTTATGAGGAAAAGAGGTCCATAAAGCCTTTACATCAATTGTCAGTTAGGCATACATTTTGCACTTCACCACTTGTACAAATATACCTTAGCTAAAATATGAGCACCCAGTTGCCATAGAGGACACACTTTATTATTGGCATTATCAATATCAAGATCATCTATGGAATACTTTTGGATTGATCTGCCACAAAAGGAGCACAGCCATTGTAACAGCCAATACAGAAACAACAGGTCAGTATGAATCATTTCATATTGATTGCTCTGTTTTGTAGGTAGTCTTTCTCTTAGGAATGTGGAAAGAGTTGATGTTAGGCCTTGCTCCTAGCTAATATGAAGGCAGATTTCTAGGGCTACATATGATCCTCTTTTTGATTCGATGAAATATGGTCATATATCTAGCCACTCATTATAAACTACACTTTTCTACAACTTTACTTTTCACTTGTAAGAATCCAAGGAGAATCAGAGAAAGGAATCCAAAGAATACACTTCTTGCAGGAGCTCAACTGATGTATGGAGATTTCTGAAAAAATATCTAGCACTTTAACCGTAAACTGTTGATAATCGATGCATGCTTGGCGGATAATAGGTGTCTGCCAAGAATCAATTATGCATATTTTATGCATAGGATGACTAGACTAGAGCACACTATCAACATCAGTCTGTACAACACAACAATATAAAAAGTCCCAACAGCTTCTTCATTACAGTATTTCCAAAGTAAAATGTATACCTACAATAGAACCTTAGTTATCCTTATGTATCCAGGGACTCACCCCACATTATGGATAATGGATGGCAGAGATTCATTATATTCGTAAACTATTCCATGAAAATGCCTCAATGTAAACTATAATACAGTACCACACATTTATTTAGTGTTGTTTCTATGAGAGAAGGCGTGATCCATGAACAAAGACACTCATTATTGTTGTCATTATATATATGATTGTAATGCCCTTTGCTTAAGATACTTTGTGCATGACAAGTCCCATATATTAAATGGAGAAGTGAGTTGGCTGGATTCTAGTCCATTTGAGAACCTTCTCCATCAATCCCATTGTTTCTCCATAGGATTATTGGATGATGAGAATGTGAGTCCTGTTCATTGTCAGAACCATCGATCTCAGGTAATACAAAGCTCTATACATCCTACCCGAATTATCCAGAGCTGCATCATTGGCTTTCCTTGTTACTCCCTTTTCATAGAAATACCTATGCTATATCATTATGGCAAGAGATCATAACTTCACTCTTCTTGAGGTTACAGACAGTAGCTAGATCTCCCAACATACTACCCGACCAGCCGCAATGCACTCTGACATTTCAGCTTTTCTACTTTCCATTTATTACAAACTATTTGAGCACAGCTGAAGCCATACTCCACTCCTTAGCAGCTCTCCTTTCTGCACTCTTCCAGCTTGATACACCAATAATCTGGAATAGACACACTCCAATCCATAATCTTTATTTTTATCAATATTAGAACAGTTATATTTTGCATGTGAACTATTGCTTACTAAAATTCAGCAATCATTTCCTTGACAAATTAAAACACATGGCTTTAAGTAGCTGAAGCATTGGAGACAAAGGCAGCATATTTCTGGCTCATTACAAGAAGCACATTGCTACTCTCAACATTTGATTGACAGAGTAGGTTGTTGTTTTTTTGTCCAGAAACAATATTGCTTTTTATACGTTATTTCTTTATCCTAACATATCCCAGGCCTTGCTCTTTGCCACTATGTACCACACATATGAATGTGATTATTCTTATTATCTACATATGACATTGTTTGTTGAATTAACTTTTACATACATGTGACCGGATTTGAGAAAATTGGTCTAAACTTGGTGGGACAATTATTGTGATGTAGGTAATTTGTTATTTTGGCAAAATATGATTTTATTGCAACAATAGCTAGATTAAACATAAGCCAAGGCCCTAGTTCTAGAGAACATTTAAAATGAACTGGGTCGATGCAGTTACCCTTCATAAATGGACTGTGGTTATTCTAGTTTCATGCAAGCTTTGTGTTTAAGAGATAGCTATCTAGTGCTCTAAATAGATGGATCAGAGAAGGTCTCGAAATGGTCAGTGGCTCCAATGGTCAACACACTCAATCAAAGTTAGTAGTGTATGGCTTTATTTCAGACGTGTATGGCTTAACGTCACCCATGTCCAAGCGATATGCAATTGATATACTCCAATCAATTGATATACTCCAATAATTAAATGTATATAGGGCTTGCTGGAGGGTAAGTGTTTTATGCCATAGCTCATAGGCAATCCACTCAAACAGTGCTGAACTTTCAAGACATGATATTTAGGATCATGGTGCCAATATTTTTTAATGTCTCATTTTTGATTAAATCAGCATTTAGACTGGTTTCCCCAAATCTGGTCATGAATATTTGCATAATTGATTATGAGAGGAGATAATGAGTGAGGACAAAAAAGGGGCTAGTTCTCCACCACCATCATCAATCATCAAGTCTATGAGCATAAAATCCATTCAGTGTACAATTTCAACCAAAAATTCAAGGATATACCCGGGAAGCTAGATACCCGCATTTTACATGTTAAAAATGCTACTGCTCCTTATTTATAACAGGCTAATACTAGAGCTAAATCCCATTCACAAAGCCTTGTTCATCCATGCATTCTTGATCAGAGACCAAGCCATCCATTTCTTCTGTAGTGCTAAGCTCATCCACCATGTTCCAATACTTTCGACTGCTCAAGCCAACTTTTCCAAGGCTCTACATTCACAACAAGGCTCCCATGTAATCAAGGATTTCATTAACTTCTTCCTCACTGGACTCAACCTCAGATGAGTCAAGAGTACTTCCTATCACTAGAAAAATGACTTCTGCTATTATTTTAGTCAGCATGGTCAGTTGTTTTTATTTTATCTTGAATTACCTGGAATTTATAACCTTGATATTAGGTGTATAAATAGAGCCGGAAATAAGCTAACGGTGTTTTTTTGGATAGACAAAATGCAGAGCACCATGGCACCTTGACGGTGAGTGGGTTAAACTGTTTGAGTGTCTTCCTTGTGCATTTTGCTTGTCATAGATGGGTTTTTATGAAACAAATGAGTCCCTCCACCTATAGATTAAAAAAATAATTATCAATGATTAGCTATGCTTCTTATTAAATCTTTTGCTGGCTTTAGATTGCAGACCTTTAACCAATATTCAACTTTAACCAATTCTGACCAATTCTAGGCACTACTTTGAGACCCACAAGCAAGTTTGAAATTGATTGACCTAATGACTTGTTCCTTGCAGTTGCAAATAGTCTGGCCATATATTTGTAGTTTATGCACGAACTAAAACTAACCTCTTAGATAAGGACACGATGATGATGACGATGACGATGATAATCACAGTAATGGTCACCAGTGCCACAACAACTGTCACTCCAACAATGCCCCAACGTCCAAATCCTCCTCCTCCTCCACTGCCTATAGTTAACAAACAAAGGTAACACATAATAGCTAATTAAATGAACACATCCATGTGTTTGATGTAGAGAGGCAATTATTGCTCGAATGGAAGAGCTTGCTCCAGCTGCAGTACTAGCTGAGGCTTGCACAAGGGTGGTCTTGCTGGCATCCTTGCTCACATTCTGCTGTTAGCTGCAACTTGATGAAGGAAAGTAGGCTACAGTGTAGTGTGTGATGAAGGCACAATCCTCAGACAGAGTTAACGAGGTCCAGGACACTGTCATTATGCTGTTAGAAACTTTCTAAACTGACATTCCTAGGAAATACTCTAAACTCTATCAAATATTGCATTATTGTATAGTAATATTGTAGCATGATATAAATAAAGCAACATAGCCATGTCACACAAGATGGCAGTTCTTAAAGCCAATATTGGTCTACACATGAGCTGAGTTGTGCAGAGATTAATTAGCCAATGCATTGGAATGCATTTGAAAATGCTTTCTGAAAATAAATGCTGCAAGCTTCTCTCCTTCAGGCTTTCATATTTTCATATTTTTGGTAGGGAATGGAGTTACGAGCTAATTGGAGTATTTTATATCAGTGACCCATTTTGTACCATTGCCCCCTATTCTCAGAACCCATCACATTATATTTACTCTCATACAAGTTTTGTGCTGCACTCCCTATACTGGTTTGACCCATATTTTAAAATGGTGGACAATAAAACCATCAGTTGGGCAGCTCCTTAGAATTCTAAGCTTGACTAACTTTAACAAAGCGTGCTTTGAATCCTAGTAAACAGTAATCCCGTGAAAACATGAAATTATTCATTTTTAAATCTACATTTTCTTCCATACATAACTTCCGTGCAATATATCCATTTGTCTTAAGTTTACTACCAAAAGACACCAAACTGTCCATTGCATTGCAATGACTAATCAGTTTCTTGATTCAACCCTAATCCTTATCTTATTCAGCAGTCATAGACACATAAACATGCTTGTGTACATGCAATATCAAGTCTAGATGAGCAACAATCTAATGCACATTTTCATAACAAGAAGTGATCAGTTGATTTCCTCAATAGTTAACACCACAGACCTTCAACAAAATCATACATATAATATACAAGTACATAAATAAATATTTTAGTAATATAATAAAAACCTATGATTATTAGTTCTGTTGTTATACTGAATAGTTGCTTGACCCACCAAAAAACAGAAGCAAGACAAAAAATGATTTGTACATTTCTCTTTCAATCTAGTTTTTATTTTTATTGCTAATGCTTCAACCAAAATAATTAGGTTTGCATCAAGGTTAATTAACCACAGAGTTGGGCATGACTTTGAGGTCTAAGGTTACCAAGGTCAAAGATAATTTGCAAACTTGCATGAACTCATCAATTGTGGATAACATTCTCTGCAACTGTGGATGAGTGCACATTCATGAGAAAAGGAGGAAGTTGGAGACTCAAATCAAGGAGCATGAAGATGCATGCAGAAAGGGAGAGCTTGAGAAGTCTGCTATCACAGAGTATGCAACTATCACCACTCAACCTTATGGAAGAGACCTCATAATTACATAGCCAGCAAATGGAGGAAATTGCTCACAAAGAAGATGCAGTACATCCATCTTACACCTAAGGATCAGGCCTTCAATAGAAATAAGGGTGAATTGCCTAGTTTCTGGGTCTCAGATCTCAAGTCTATGCACATGAAACTGCATCCACTATCATCTGTCTGATGTGTTGGTATGCTTATACACTAGCATTCAGATTGATCTTGGATCAATGTATTTCATTTGAAATGCGTTGCCAGCAAGTGTGAATGCTTTGCATTGTTTTTTTAAATTCCTCCCCTAATGAAGATCGAAGTTTGGTTGAAACATTGGCAATAAAAAAAAAGGATGAATGTTGATGTCAGCTGAAAATAATCATACAAGACAAAAAATATAATATCTATAGGATTGGCTGGACAAAAAATATATGTTTACCATATCAATATAGAACACAAACATTTAGGACAGTTTACCTATGAATATACCACTATTTTAAAAAAATCTGTATTATATTATGTAAATGTTTGTCTTGTAGCTACTTTTGGTAAATTCTTATTTTTTGATCAGTCAATCCACTTAAACATGTTTTGTCTTTATTTTATAAAATTTGGTTGTTTAGTGATCTCGAGGATTACTGTCTATCTGCTCATAAGTTCTGACTTCAATTGTCAGGTATTTATTAAATTTGAACCATAATGACATGAAACTTACCAATAACAGAGAGTTCTATAGTGGAATTGATAGAAGACAGTCCATTGCTGATTGTGCAAGTGTAAGTTCCAGAGTCAGACATTTCAATTCTATAAAGCAGAAGGAAGGACTGCTTGTACAGCTTGCTGCTTCGAGACAAGTCTTCTTCGTAGATGAAAACTAGTGAAGAGTTGGAAATGACCTGGCCATCTCTGCTCCAAGTGATGTCTACATCAGGCTGGCCAAAGCCCCCACATACAAGCAGAATAGTCTCTCCTGCTCCCACAGAGGTATCGTTGGAAATCACTGTTAACTCTAATAGTTGTATGACAATTATGGATAAAAGTAAGGGACTGTGTTTGTGAGATCACCATTACAACAAGGTACACACTATAAATATTTTTCACAGAAGCTTTCTCATTTGTGTTCATCACAAACTAGCTTAACCGGGTAAACAGCTACAAACTTAAACCTGGACATCAGTCGCACAAAATATATAAACAATGAACCATGGTGGTAAACAGTATTTGATTTAAAACCAATTTTTTATTGTTTGTTTTTCTTTTATCTAAATATATATTTATCTATCAATCATTCAATCAATCAATCAATCTATCTATCTATCCATCTCTCTCTCTATCTATCTATGTAGAGTATTTTCAAGCTGGTGAGGCATCTAGTGGACTCTAAACATACAGACTTACACAAACGGGTAGAAGAATTAGCTATGTACTATAGCAGTTCAATGACAATGCTGTTCTCTGTAAATTTCACCATTTCATGAACTCCTTCTATAGTAGTACTACTCTGCCTAACTAGCAAACTGCTTGTGTTAAGAGACCTCTAACATAGCTACCATGGTCTATTAGTAATGGCATTATTTGTATTCTGTGGTTGAGAATATAATAAACATAGTTGCAGGTGTATCCCTAAACTAAATTGCTGATAATTGCAAAGATTGTTTTTACCTACAGTGACTTTCAGTGAGCTTGGAGTCCAATGCCACATAACAAAACATAGTCAATGTCCGTACAAGCATTAAAAGCTTTCTAGCTTCAAAATTGTAGCGACATTAAAGGATTCATACACACACACACACAAACCATTTTTCTCTTTAATCATTTATTTATCTATCTCTCTATTTATCCATGTAGTGTTACCTTGAGCTCAACAATTATAATGTAGGCAATGAACCAACTCAACTTACAGCACGTGAGGAGCGCATTATATAAAGCTCCATAACCAAAGTAAACATAGAACGTAATGACGTAATAGAAACTAAATACTAATAATAGTCTGTTTATAGTTTACACCACAATCCACATCCATCAATATATTTATTTATTTGTTTCTATTTAGCACATTATTAAAATAGCATTGAAATGTTGCTTCTGGTTTGAAGGTATGAGTGATAATTATTACATAAATTCTAGATGTTTAGCTCCCCTCTTCTAATACCAACCTGTAGCTAATTACTTCATTGTGAACAGGCACTTATTAAACACACAAAATAATACATGTTTCTAATTCTCCTACCCAAATGAAATGACTAACTGATATTTTGAATAATGGTTTTAAATGTGATAAACAATGAAGAGAACGAATCTTGGGAGCTGGAAGTAGGAGATAGAGATGGCATATCAAGAACAGATTCTGACCAATTTCACTTTGAAAAGTATTATTCGAGGCCACCATATTTAAGAATTGATTTGGATATCCTTCATTGGTGAAACACTCCACTTGGCAAAGGATAAAGACTTTGGGACAGACACTCGCTTATAGGCATCTTTTTTAATCGTGACATAACTGTTGAGAACATCCCCATTCAAAGAGTACTATAGACCTCCATTGGTCATAAGTGTAAGGTGTGAAATTAGTGGACTTATAAAACGAGGGAAGGAACCTGCAATTACATTTTCTCTGCAAAAATGAAGCTAATAAAGAAGTCAAGAATACGAGCACAGATAGTCACACACTAGTAATTCTTGCCCTTATTAAATGTCTCTGTTGTGCACGCTCTAAATTTTCAATTTTGGAGGTTAGTGAAATATTTTAATGTTCAATTAGTTGGAAGAAAGTGAAATGTTTTTGAGCGAAAAAACGAATAAAACTATCCTTTTTCTGTAGTTCTAAATACCCCTCCTGCAGCTACTTCTTCATCTTAGGATGCTCTGCAGTGCTAACAAAATCCCTATCCTTAATTTCAATTTCTGCCTTGACTTACCTCATTACCATTCATGAAATGCTGACATGTCAGGTTAATGCTTTTGATATTCTCCTGGTAAAATTACAACTTTCAGTTTCTGCTGGCTAGTTTAGCTTATCTGAGACACAATAGGGCATTCCTTCAGTAGAGTTTGCCGCATTGCTTCAGCCAATGCCAAAATAAAACATTCACAATTGACTACCTCTAAACTCAGTGGACAATGCAATGCACACAAACATCTTGCATGTTTTTCGACGACATCAAAACTGGCGCTTCTTAGCAAGTTACCACTTAAAAATGGCTTGTAACAACATCAAGACCAGTAGTGCCTAACTGTGTATTTTACTACAAACATTGAGGGGTTTACATCAGGATTTCAAGATATCTATATATATATGGTTGATGATCAGAACTGCCTTTGTGAGAGTACTTTTCAGGCCTTACTTTCTGGAATGGCTTCTGCAATCGAAAGCTCCATGGATACTTATGCTTACCTGCATTATTCTGAGTGCCTTTCCCTCTTCAGAAATGTGGACATTCCTAAATGATTTTTTTGGCTACATGTTTTGCTGCAGATATTGTGTGACACACAGTCCTATACAGCTTTTGTAGCTTCCTTCATTGATGCTATTTCTAGCAACAGACAGCAGCCAATTGTAATTGTATTGAATGAATATGTGAGATTGCAAAGTCTACTTAAAATGGGGGAAAAAATAAAGCTAAGAATATTATAATTAAGTTGGGCCACTTTAGGTTAAATACCAATATCCAAAACCACAATAATGTGAACTTACCAACACCAATAACAGAGAGTTCTATAGTGGAGTTGATAGAAGAGATTCCATCGCTGATAGTGCAAGTGTAACTTCCAGAGTCAGAAATTTCACTACAAAGCTGAAGGAAGGACTGCTTGAAGTGTCTGCTGCTTTGAAACAAGTCTTCTTCGTAGATGGAAACTAGTGAAGAGTTGGAAGTGACCTGGCCATCTCTGCTCCAAGTGATGTCCACACGAGGCTGGCCGAAGCTCACACATACAAGCAGAAGAGTCTGTCCTGCCCCCACAGAAGTATCCTTGGAAATCACCGTTAAATCTAATGGTGGTGCTGTTGTATTGGAGAGAAAAAGAAATAGTGTGTTCCATATCACCTTTACGTAAAGGTACACATTATTATATTAGTATTTTCACAGAAATTTTATCATTCTTGTTCATTACAAACTTAACAACATGACCAATTCAAATTATTGGATACAACCACAAACTCAGACATCAGCCACAGAAAAAATATAAACTATAAAGAATTAACATTTTATTTGATTTATTTTTTTCTTCTTCATTTCTTTATTTTATGCACTTATGTATAAGCAGAGATACCTGCACACAATTGTGTGGGCAATTTTTGGCATCCAATGGCCTCTGAGTACAAACATAATGTTCAAAATAAGTCTATGGCTACTCAAATTGTTTTTCGAACCTGCCAACAATGATGTTGCCCCCTTTAAATTTTGCCATTTAAGCATCTGCAGAAGTTTTTTATTACGATTAGTGGCAATTTCACCAGCAAATAACTTGTATTATGAGAGATCTAACAAATGGAATGTAGTCTATTAGTAAAGCCACCTTTATTTGCATGCTATGACATAAATAATACAGCATAAGCAGGTATGACCTAAACAAAATGGCCAGGGATCATCTAGCATGTGGATATACGTGCATTTTCCTGCTTCCATTGAGCTTGCAGTCTAATGCCACATAATACAACATAGTCACTGTCTGTACCAGTGCAAAAGCACACCCTCGTACAAATTTTGAGCTTTCTAGCCTTGAAACTGTGGCAGTATTAAAGGACACAACACACAACCACAGACTTACTCAGAGAGAATGAAAAAATCTTTATATTTATCTCTATCTATTTATCCAGTATTAACAATTTTTTTAGTTTTTAAATTTAGTTGTTATTTATACATTAATTTGTTTAATTTTTACATGCACATGTTTTGTATAATTTTTTATCATAAAAGAGTTACTTCTGCCTTCAAGGGATGACCTAGCATGTTGATATATATGCCATATTTTAGAATGCATGCATTCTAGTCATTTCATGAGCTTACTAGCTGTGCATACTATTTGAAGATGCATACCATTCAAGGGCATGCTCACATATTTGAACATGACAAAGAGTGATGCACACATCAGTTGCATGACATCGTCCCAGCTGATAGAGGTGAGAATTATTGATAATAAGTGTTTGTGCTCTAGAGTCATACTCTATTCTGGTTTCATCTTCTTCATAGTTTGCAAATTAGCTTGTGTAGAAATCCACATCATCATTTTTTTCAACTACTTTTCTTTGGAGTTTGGCTCTCTTGCTGCAATATTTCCAGTTGATTTTTTTCATAGTTCGCAGTGTGCATGCTGACATCGTGAGATCAATCTATCTCGACTGAAATGCCTCACTACTTTATGGACTTGATTATCACTCTTCAGTGGTAACAGATAGCCAAGCTTTCTCCATGACCCAAGATGGACTATTTGAAATATTTCCTACAGGTTGCTGTTAAATCGAAGGTTGTTACTGTTTGAGGCAATAAATGGTGGCATGCTCTAATAGAATGTGTTGTCTAACCAAGGATATATGGTATACATACATATATTTAGCATACTATCAAGTCATTTCTATGATTTTATTGGCTTATAAGTGGGTAGATCTATCCCACATCCATTCTCCCAGATATGTACCTGATTGTCTGATTATCGTGCAAACATGGTTTCATTCGCTTTGCAGATATTGTGTGAAACATGTCCTACAAAGCTTTTGTAGCTTCCTTCAATGATGCTATATATTTCTAGCACCAGACAGCAGCTGGTAAATTAAACTACTATATGAGATTGGAAACTCGACTTGAAATGAAAAAATTGTTAAGGCTATGAATATTAATAAAACAAGAATTAAGTTGGGCCACTATACATTTGACAGAATATACCAAACCATAATAATGTAAAACTTACCAACACCAATAACAGAGAGTTCTAAAGTGGAGTTGACAGAAGACAGTCCATTGCTGGTAGTGCAAGTGTAACTTCCAGAGTCTGAAATTTCCAGACTACAAAGCTGAAGGAAGGACTGCTTGAAGTGTCTGCTGCTTTGAAACAAGTCTTCTTCGTAGATGGAAACTAGTGAAGAGTTGGAAGTGACGTGGCCATCTCTGCTCCAAGTGATATCTACACGAGGCTGGCCAAAGCCCACACATACAAGCAGAAGAGTGTCTCCTGCTCCCACAGAAGTATCCTTGGAAATCACCGTTAAATCTAATGGTGGTGCTGTTGTATTGGAGAGGAAAAGACATAGCATGTGTCAGATCACCATTACATAAAGGTACACATATATAAGTACTTTGCACAGAAATAATCTCATTCTTGTTCATCACAAACTTAACAACATGAGCTTAACCAATTCAAATTGTAAGTGGATACAACCACAAACTCAGACATCAGCCACAGAAAAAATATAAACTATAAAGAATCAACATTTTATTTTTCTCTTCTTTGTTTCTTTATTTAATCATTTATTTATTTATTTATGCACTTATGTATAAGCAGAGATAACCGATAACCACACACAATTGTGAGAGCATTTTTAGGCATCCACTGGCCTCTAAGTACACACATGCACATGCTGACAAGAATTAGGTAGTGCTATGGCTACTCAAATCGTTTTTGGAACCTGTCAACAACGATGTTGCCCACTTTAAATTTTTCTATTTCAGCATCTGCAGATATTTTTTACTTCAGTTAGAGGCAATTTCACCAGCAAACAGCTTGTATTATGAGAGCTCTAACAAATGGAATGTAGTTTATTAGTAATGCCACCACCATGCTACGTTATGCTATGACATGAATAAAACAACATAGGCAGGTATGATCCTAAACAAAATGGCCAGAGATCAACTAGCATTGCATTTTCTTGCTTCCATTGAGCTTGCAGTCCAATATCACATAAACAACATGGTCACTGTCCATACCAGTGCAAAAGCACACCCTCATACAAAGTTTTAACTTTTTAGCTTTTAAACTCTAGCAGTATTACAGAGGCGGAGGAAGCAAGTTTAATTTCGTACGACTAATAGGGGAAGCTAGACAGGTATGTTGTTGTTGTTCTTTGTATTGCTGCAATGTAGATATTATGCTTATTCAATAGCAGAACTCTCACCAGTTCCTCATAGAAGGGATTCTGTGGCAGTGCAGGAGGAATGCTGCACCCAGTTCTGGGGTCACTTCGTAACTGATTCGGAGGCTTAGAAAACATTTAGGCTAACTATATAGCTACTAGCTAGTGGTGGCTATAGTTATTCTTCCTTTTTTATCTTGTATGTATGTTTTATCAATATTTATTTACTACTCCGTAGTGTATTATAATTTTTCTTCTGCTAACTAGCTGCTTGTTATATTTCCACTTTATTAATTGATGTTCCTAAAAAGATAAAAGTATTATCATTGTAAATTTTTGTATTAACTTGCAGCTGCATATATTTTTTGTTTCTTTTACTGTTGTTATTAGTTGTTAATGCTTCGTAGTATATTTTTGTATTTATTACTGTGATATCTCTCGCATAGGCTCCGACTTATTCATAATTATATAGAATATTAGCCACACTCACCAGTAATTACTTACGAACCCATCATTACTTAGTGACAACGCCATATTGATATAACAACACCCAAAATATATTTTGAAAGCAGTGTATACAGCATTAAAAATCATTCCTAGACCTAGTTAGCATATATACCTTTCACAGCTGTCTAGACTATTATTATACTTAAAGGACAAACAATAGATGAAGTGTATGAATGCATCCAAGACACGGGACAAGTAAAAAATAATCCAGGACTGTCCTGGAAGGTTGGAGCATGCTCTTGGTGCATATTAGCTATGTATTAACAGATATTGAAGGGAAAAATTAATGTTGTAAAAACATCTACTTGTCTTTTTTTATTTCGTGATATAAATTCTGCGGCCACTTTTTTTATATCCAGTTGTTCAGATATATCCTTATGCACATGTAAGATCATCATAATTATGATTTAGTCTTTGTGCAGATATTAAGTTTCTTAAATAGGTTTTCAGTCAGTGGAGTGCAGAGAACGAACGTTCAGCTATAGCTGTACTCACTGGAATCACATAAACCATTTGTAGAAGCTTTAATACTCTGGAAAACAAACTTGCCGTTGAATTTAGTGTAAGGATTGCTTTGTGGATGTGTTGAAGTGTAGAATTCAATTACATCATGAAGGACTGTTAGTTGATTACTAAGCCATGAATGATCCAGGTCTTCATCAAAGTGCTTACACATTTCATCAAAGTTTTCATCTAGAAATCTTCCAGTAGATGCAGCTTCAAGTAGTAATTGCTCAGCTTTAAAGAACAAATCAAAGGTCTTTTGATCAAATTTCTTGAAATCTCTCCATTAATGCAATCCAGAAATTCAAAGTAGACCTTACTAAAGTTGCTAGTCCTTTGGGTACTTGGACTGGAACCAGAGTCTGTCCACTTAGGAGGTTTCCGTACTTTCGGTAATGTAGGATCAGAAAGTTGTAATTCTTGAGCTTTAGTTGTAGACTTCTCCCAAAAGGTTTCAAATTCAGTATCAGTTCTCATTTTTGAAATCTTCTTGCAAACAACATTAGAAGCTGCTTTAGCATCGACGGCAGTTACATTCTTACCTTGCAAGGCACAGCTCAGTGAGTCAGTCGAACCAAGAATTTTTTACCTAGCATAATCCCAAATAGTAAATCAAAACTTTCTACACTTATGTGAATACCTCCAGCTTTGGGTGTCACTTCAAAGGTACTACCAGATCCTGACATGACCTCATGAAGAGTTTCCAGAAGAGCTTCATAATTCAGAAGTACAGATTCAAATGATTTGGCTTTGACAGTCCATCTTGTAGCACAGAGTAGCCTCAGATCTGGTCCCAAATCACACGATAGAGCATGCCTTATCTTCTGTAGCAGGGCTTTTCGTTTTCCCGAGTGTCATATTAGATTCAATAACTCCTGAACTGTTCTAAGAGAATTTCTGATAATAAGAATACCTTCGGAAGAGTCTTGGATGTCCATATTTAACGAATGGCAAAAATGATAAATGTAGATAGCCTTTAGATATTCAGAACTAATCTATCATAACTTTGGCCCTGCTAATCGAGCAGATCTAGTCCATACCGACACATTACATCCTTGATGATTGTGGTCAGAACTTCTGCTGTGGTATTACCTTTTCATAGAGTCCTTGGAAGTCTTCATGCATATCCATATCACGTGATACATTGCGAATGCAAATACTTACTTGATTCTTTAAACAAATATCAGTAGCCATTCACTAGAATAGAATAGTACCTATGAGTTCTTATGTCATCTGTGATTTAACGTAAAACTGTGTGAGCCATAATCTCGAAAATTTTGTATATATCATGTGACGTCCAGTTTTTATGCCATTTTAGCCATTCCTTCAAAACAGGACAAACACTACTTTGTAGGTGTAATAATCAAAGGAAATTTCCTTGACTATCATCATGACCCCTTGAAGAAGCTAAAAAACACAAAGTTGATATAATTTTAATCAACCTGGTACTGTACAAGCATTGGTTTGGTCCATACAAGCTTGCTGAGCAAGCAGGGCTGATATGGATTTAGATTTAGAACAGTGTGTCCATTTCATCACAGTTTCTTTGTGAGCATAGGAAGAGTTCCTAAATATGCGAGTTGCATCTTTCCAGTTTTGAAAGCCGTCATTGCTGAAGGTACTTTCAGTATTTTGGGAAAATATTATAAAGCTCAAGTGTGTTACCATTCTACACGAATGACAAAAAGCACATTCCTTCTAATCATTCCATTCAAGCCATGGCCACTTACTATACTAGCTAGATACTGTTGGAAATTTTGATTTCTTGGGTTGATATGGTTCAAGGTGAACAATTATGCTGCTAGATTTAGGCTTACATGCAACTATAGGCTCAACAATTGAGGACAACTCACTGGCAGGTTCGTCATCCATCTCAGAATCACTGCCAATTTCTGTATCACTGGAGCTATTTAGTTCAGCATCACTGTGAAAACTGCCATCTTCTCAGTTACTAGGGGCATAGCTCGACATTCACTTGCTTAGGTGGAGCGCTTGAAATAGTTCGTAATACATTGTGAAGAATGGCCCAGTTTAGCCTTCATTTTACAACTAAATCCAAGCTCCGCCATTTTCATGATTAGTCATATCACGTGAGTCTCGTAATTAGTTCTGACCATTTTTTGGTTTAGACCCTCCATATTGGCATTTGGTATGACTGTAGCCATACTAGCCATACTGGTTCTGCCACCTATGTAATGACACAACACATGCACAGACTAATTCACACACAGGGAGACAGATCTTTTATTCATTATTATTTTTGAAGAATTTATTAAATTATAATTGGTTTTTAAATTTATTTGTTATTTATTTATTTAATTTTTACCTGCACATGTTTTGTATACTTCTGCTTTCAAGGGATGAACTAGCATGTGGACATATATGCCATATTTCAGGTTGCAGGCATTCTATTCATTTCATGAGCTTCCTAGCTGTGCATACTATTTGAGGATGCATATATACAATTCAAGGGCATGCTCACATATTTGAACATGACAAAGAGTGATGCACAAATCAGTTGCATAACATCATCCCAGCTGATAAAGGTGAAAATTATTGATAATAAATGTTTGTGCTCTAGATGTCATACTCTATTCTAGTTTCATAGTTTGCAGCTTTGCTTGTATAGAAATTTACATCAAACTACTTTTCTTTGGAGTTTATCTCTCTCACTGAATATTTCCAGTTGATTTTTGTCATACTTCCCAGTGTGAATGCTGCCATCATGCAACCAATCTATCTCGACAGAAATGCCTCACTATTCTATGGACTTGATTACCAAAAACCAGAATAAAGTCTGCAGTCTTCGTTTAGTCTGCCCTTGATTGATTATCACTCTTCAGTTGCCAAGTTTTCTCCATGACTCCAGATGGAGCATTTTTACTGGAGCTTTCATATTTTCTGCATGTATGCTGTTAAATTGAAGGTGGGTTCTGTTTGAGGCAGTAAATGGTAAGCTCTAATAGAATGTGTGGTCAAACCAAATATTTAGCATACTATCAAGTCAGATTCCCAATGATGCAATTTCTAGCACAAGACAGCAGCTAATTTTAATTGTATATTGAAGAACTAATATATGAGATTACAAACTCGACTTGAATTGAAAAAATTGTTAAAGCTATGAATATTAATAAAACAGGAATTAAGTTGGGCCACTGCAGGTTAAATATGTTTGACAGAATATCGAAAACCATAATAATGTGAACCTTACCAACACCGATAACAGAGAGTTCTAGAGTGGAGTTGACAGAAGACAGTCCATTGCTGGTAGTGCAAGTGTAACTTCCAGAGTCAGAAATTTCCAGACTACAAAGCTGAAGGAAGGACTGCTTGAAGTGTCTGCTGCTTTGAAACAAGTCTTCTTCGTAGATGGAAACTAGTGAAGAGTTGGAAGTGACGTGGCCATCTCTGCTCCAAGTGATATCTACACGAGGCTGGCCAAAGCCCACACATACAAGCAGAAGAGTCTCTCCTGCTCCCACAGAAGTATCCTTGGAAATCACCGTTAAATCTAATGGTGATGCTGTTGTATTGGAGAGGAAAAGACATAGCATGTGTCAGATCACCATTACATAAAGGTACAGTACTTTCACAGAAATTATCTCATTCTTGTTCATCACAAACTTAACAACATGAGCCCTAACCAATTCACAAACTCAGACATCAGCCACAGAAAAAAATATAAACTATAAAGAATCAACATTTTTATTTTTTTATTTTTCTCTTCTTTGTTTCTTTATTTAATCAGTATATGCATTTATTTACCACGCACAATTGTGAGAGCATTTTTAGGCATCCACTGGCCTCTAAGTATACACATACACGTACAGACAAGAATTAGATAAGTGCTATGGCTACTCAAATTGTTTTTGGAACCTGTCAACAGCGACGTTGCCCACTTTAAATTTTGCCATTTCAGCATCTGCAGAGATGTTTTACTATTGTTAGAGGCAATCTCACTAGCAAACAGCTTGTATTATGAGATCTAACAAATAGAATGTTAATGCCACCACAATGCTGCATTGTTTGCATGCTATGACATGAATAAAACAACATAGGCAGATCACCATTACATAAACTAAAGGTACACACATATAAGTAGATATACTTCCACGGGTAGCGACAGTTCCACATACGGCCAGTAATAATACAGAGAACAAAAAAATAATCTTACCTGCTTGCGAAGAAGTGCCGCTTACTAAAATTAAAGTTAGGAACACCAGCTCTGCCACCCGATACCGGCCGTGCTCCTCAGCCATTAACATTGTCAACTTTTCTCAATTCTGAGACAGTCCAGCTAGAGCTTTATAATGCGCATGCTCAGCTAGTAGGGGCGTGGTTGAGTACTCAAAAGTCTGAAGCTAAGCTCCAGTGTGGTGTAAAAGATATAGTTTCAAACCACTGATGCAGGCAGCTGCTATAGTCTAGGTTTGTAATTGTAGTATTTATGAGAATAACACTTGAACCTCCCATTTCCATTTCATTCTACAATTGCCGTCACAAAAAAATTAATCCTGACTTTTATTACTCTTTCTGGAAACCTCTATCAGCCTTACTTTGAAGGAAAGCTGCATAGCCATCACCTATGCTCACCTGGAATTGTTCAGAATTCCTTTGCTCTTGAGAAAGAGGAGCTCCTAGATGAATTTCTTGGCTTAATGTTTTGTTGTAGACATATTGTAATATACCAATGCATGTATAGCTTACATTAATGGAGCTGAGTCTTATAACTTGTATTCTAATAGTATGACAGTTTGAAAATTGACAAAAACCAGAATAAAGTATTTAGTCTTCGTTTAGGCTGCCCTTCCTCACGCTTGCTTAGGTGCCAACCTTTACCAATTTCACCAGTAATTGGTTTCTGGAAAAGAATTAGTCATGGCATGCCTCTGCTAATTTATTAGATTAGCGAATGATTCTAAGCTCCTGGCAGTGTTGTTTGAGCCAATGCACAAAAGCATATTGAGACAAATTCAAAGACAGTTTTAATTGAGAATGGGCTTTGTTATTTGGTGCTTAGTGGGTCTGCCGTAATGTGGATCAAGTCATCAACATGGGCTAGCACTGGTATGCACTGCCTAGGTATATCAGCACAACTCAGTAGATGATTGTTGTACACTGTCTAGGTACCAGGATTTCACAACAGGGGCTGCAGCATTTCAGATAATTTTCTTCGTGCAATCTTGTTCGCACTATGTAGGGTACAGAGAAGACAACTAGCAACATGTGCCTTCTTGCCACAATTATGCCATCAGAGACACATGTGAATGCTTCCAATGATCGTGGCATAGATGTGGTCCACAATCAGATCAAGATATTTGCCAACCTGAAGTTCACTCTACCACAGGGCAGGTACAAAATCATCATACTTGATGAAGCAAAGAGGTACACTGAGTGCTGTGAGATGTGTAGCCCAGAGCTATCATCACATATTGCTGGTTGGTGTGTGTGTGTGTTTAGTGTGTGTGTGTGAGTGAGTGTGCACATGTGCATGTATGTTAGTCTGCATGCTCATTGGGTTAATTGAAGGGCTGAGTGCAAGAATTGCATAAGTTCAATTTTATACCTTAGGGGTGTCCCCTGAACTTTGAAGTCTTATACATGGTAAGCCAGCAGGAGTTTGTGGGCAAGCATTTGCTGGGCCTCCTAGCTTTCTATGAAATCACTATCCTCTAGCAGTTTTAAGTTTCAATTCCTAACCTAATTATCTCTTCCTTTTTGCTACCAATCCTCTTCCTTTTGCGGCCATCTATTACGGTTTCTCTTTACTACGAATTCCCTCCAAGACATAAGGCACTACCTGCTTTACAGTAAACCTTGGTCCCACCATCATTGCCTCCCAGACAAACGGCACCAATTGCTTCATGCTAACACCTTGGCCTGGCCAGTCATTATTATTGCCTCCTGAATATGAGGCACCATCTGCTTTACAGTGAGCTGGGAACCATTGGAAAGCCTAGGTGGATCCAGGTTTGTCAGGAGAATGACGGGGGGGGGGGGGGGGGGTTCCCACCTTGAACATCAGGTTGAGTGGACTACAGGAAGTGAGGAGCTCTAGGGGTTTGTACCAACTGTTCTGAGTCTGGAACACGTGGCCACTAACTTGTATATGTAGGTTAGGCTGTCTCCATGTTGCATCTACCCAATTAGCCATTGATGCATTGTTCCTTGGAGCCAGGATGGCTCATTTGCATAGTCATGTGCTGTCCCACAGGCAAGGTTGGAGAACACCTTGGCTATAACTATTTCTTCAATCTCAGTTTTGTGGCCAAAGAGAAGCTCAACTTGCCCATCTGCTGTTTCCGCCTGGATATGACTATTCCCTACTTGGAGGAGCTTAAGGAAAACCGGCCAGCTGCATTATCTCCATGAAGGTCACCCCTCATATTGGTGGGCAGACTCAAGCACTGCACCTTGTTCCACATGTAGGAGGCCTTGATGCCAGCACTGACTTTATTAGCATTTTTAATCCCAGGGGCATAATTTCTGTTTGGGTTGTGGTGGCAGTGGAGGGGAGGGTTAACCTACCTTTGTTCTCAGGGAGTTTCACACACCATTGAAAGGTACCATCTGAAGTGATGTAGAAGAAAGAAGACAAAAGGGTTTTAACACATTCATTGTTAATTAGTGTGAAAATTGCCAGCTAGTACAATACTCCCATAACTGTAAAGTGGAAATTGTTCTAGAATTTTCTAGGCCACATGTATTAGAAGCTAACTAGTGCAGAGTGAATTTCGGCTAAAAGACAAGCCACCTTGTTTCATTTTTGTCAAAGTACACACAAAAGAAAAACGGAGTCTGAGGAGAAGGTTGATGATGGAGATCAAGAGCAAGAATCAGATCACTCTGATCACCAAGCTGATGGATGTTGAAGGTAGCCCAGAAGAATCTGGACATGAGTCTGAAGAATCTTGAAATGCATGCCATGATCTGACTATCACATATGATATAAACATTGAGTCCTCAAATTTTTGGTCATCTCTTGGTCCCTGAAATGGTGATTCATTAAACAATTGTTGTCAGACCCTGTTGTTCATTTTGCAAAAATTGACTTCCACTCAAGCTGAAGTATTATTAGCAATAATAAAAATCAGACTCTTTTGTTTCTCATGTTCAGAAACCTGGAGCCAGTAAAATATCCACAATTCTGAATACCCTTCCTCAAGGTCCTTATCAGCCTGTTAACATCAAATACCCTAAAACCAAAATGGATCCCCTACTCTAGTGTTTTCATAAGGCGCTAAAATGGTCAAGCGCGGGTGGAAAATGAGTTTTACGGTTAACGAAATTCATTTTCCACCAACGCACTTGACCACGTACTAATAAAAACACTCATTCAATAGAGTAGGGCTTCCTCTAGCCACTGGTGCTAATTTCAAATCTCTAGCACTTGGATATTTATGCTGCCACTTCAGGCATTCAGGTTTTTGAGGTTCCCTCCACTTTAGGTCTGGTAACTAGGCTATAGTTATACCTATGAAAAATATTTTAGTATCAACAGAGAGCACAAAGAGAGACCTATCTTGTGAGCTATATATAAAGTCTATACCATGAAGTTTACGGAATCTATGGAGTTATAAAGTGGTAACCGCAAGGGGGAAAAAGGGAAAAAATACATGTGGGTCACTCTCCCGCAACTGTCCCTCCTTCAACACATATTGCCTAGAATTTTGAAAATCTATTTTGTTCTGATTTTCCGGCGAACATTACTTTGCCACACTTGACTCAATTTCAATATTTGAGGATACATTTGAGAGCTCTTTTAGTGATCTGTAATATAACGGTTTGATATTTTTTTTAACTTGAAGCATTGCCGTGTTATGGTGATTAGAAGAGGGGACTGTCAGAGATTTTGTGTTTATTTTGTGTTTTTTGAAATGAAATGCCTTAGAACTAATGAACATGAGATGTGTTAAAAAAATATGCCTCCGTTATATCACAGCTAAATGTCTTGGTAAGCTACAAACCAAATTTGGGCATCTGTAGACCAGGCACTTGGGAATTATCCTCGCCACAGTTTGGGGGGTGCAATTTTTGGAGTGATCCTTGCCTTTTTGGATGTATCTTCTAAGAAAATGTGTCTATAGAGACATTTCACATATCATCTTAAAGCACACAGAATGAGCAACAAGTTGGTATCAAAAGTATCTTCACAGAAGAAAGGGAGGGAATGTTATAATGGCTACAAATATGCGTTCAAATTTTGGTGGTTTCAGGTATAGTCCCTCCTTTTAATTACTTAAGTAATGCATGCACTCAACACTTTAAGTAATGCATTCACTCAAATGACTGTTAGGTTCATCATCATTGATGGAGCGAAGATAATGGCCATGCCCCCCACCTAGAGTTGTACGCAATCCCTCCCGAACGCTGATGGCAGATCTTCGTCCCACGCCTGTCTGGATAATCCGTCTGCATTTTGATGGGTTGACCCTGGTCTGTACTCTACATTGAAACTGTATGACTGCAGTGACAGTACCCACTTGAATAAGTGCGCGTTCAGTCTTTGTGAAGTGAAGAGTGCTTGTAGCGCCTTGTGGTCTATAATCACGGTGAATGGTCGACCTAGCAAATGGATAGCAAAATGATCCACACTCCTGTAGATGGCCAAGCACTCGATTTCAGTGGCGGAATAACGTTTCTCTGTCTCAGTAAGTGCCTTGGAGAAGTATCTTACCGGTCGCTCTACACCATCCTCGACTGCTGACAACACCCCGCCAACTCCTTTGTATGGTGCGTCTGTGTGAAGCGTAAAGTGGTCGTCATCTCGTGGAAGCCACAGCACTCGGTCGGAACATAGAACAGAAATCAAATGTTCAAAATTAGATAACATTTTGTCATCCCACTAAATGATATGTGGAGCCTTCTTACAAAGGGCAATATTACGGGAACAAGTCCATAAGGCATAGTCTGGGATGAACTGTGAGTAATAACCAACCGTACCCAAGGAAGGCATGCAAGTCTTTCTTATTGACAGGTCTCTTAAAGTTAGTAAGAGCTTTCACTCGTGCCTCAGGCACTTCTACTTTCCCCAGCCCAATTTGGTGGCCTAAGTATTCCAAAGTCCTAGCCTGCATGATCAGTCTCTGATACTCAGACATCTCTGCTTCTCCTAACACTGTTCTACCCACAGGATGATTTGGGTCAGCACATTCTTGTACCACCACACAAAAAGGTTAGCTGAAAGGTCTTTCCATGGCTTCAGCCTATTAGCATGGGCAACTATCTTGTAGTTCTGTCTCTCTGGCACCGCTAACTGGTAAGTGGTTTCCCCTAACCGTTTGGTTACTTCATATGGGCCGTACCACACAAGTTCCGATTTACCAGTAAGATTTGGCGTGTGCAAGAGCACCATCTCCCCAGGTTTGTATTCTCTGATCTCTGCTTTCTTGTCATAATTCAATTTGATCTGGGCTTTATACTTTGCCTCTCTACTACGAGAAATTTGGTGCAGGTCTGTGAGGGTTTTGCCTAACTGGTTGAACTGCCCCAGAGAAGTGTAGCTCTCCACTAATCAGACTATCTTTCATGGCCTCCAGTGGCCCACGGAGTGGTCTGCCATTGACTAACTCAAATGGGGAGTAACCTGTGGCGGCATGGGGTGTAGCCCGATAGGCGAGTAAACAATACTTTAAAAGTTTGTCCCATTGCTCCAACCTATCCTCCATCTTTTTCAACATGCCTTTTAAGCACCCGTGCCACCGTTCTAACATACCGTTAGATTGTGGATGGTAGGCAGTTGTTTTAATATGCTTAACCCCTAATAGCTTGCATGCACAGTTCAGAGCAAAGTCTACCCATAAACACACTACCTTGGTCTGTCAGAATCTCATGGGGAATATATACCAGTGTGTGAAAAAATGTCCATTAATCCCTAAGCAACTGAAACTGCATCAATCCTCTTCAAGGGTATACAGTAAGGATATCTGGTTCCCATACAAATAGCAGTTAAAACATGGCCATAGCCACGCTTCGTTCTTTGTAAAAGTCCGACTATGTCAAAGGCCATCCTGTGGTATGGTGTAGAGATAATGGGTGTGGCCACCATAGGGACCTTGGGCAAGAGGTCTACCAGCCTTTTGGCATTCGGGACAAGCAGCGCAATATCGCCTCACATCTTTATCAAGTCCAGGCCAAGTAAAAGAGTTCTTAATATGGGCTGCCATCTTGTTATGGGGAAAATGCCCTCCGATTAGCCCTCTATGCCCTGCATCCATGACATCTGAACGTTGCATCAGGGGTACTACAATCCTAGCATTTTCTTCCCCCTGATATGCCAACTTGGTGTGCATCAACACTCCACCATTATAGTAATACCCATTCTCCTCCTGTTCAGCCTTATTCCTCATCTCAAACAGCGACACATCTTCTCTCTGCTGCCTTATCAGCTCGCTCACTCCTTCCCTGTCATTGGACAAGTCGGTAGGAGAGGCTCGCCTTCAGGTTCCACACACTCTAACCCCACAAGAACATCTGCTTCTTCTACTCTTTCCGGATCTTCTTCCACCTCTACCTCAGTCTCTAACTCTCCCAGAGGAGTGGAAGAGTGCCATGGTTCCCCAACCATGTGTGCAACTACCAGGCAGACCAGGAAGAGATAACCCAGAATACCCTTGCTAATGCTAAGGATAGAGCTGTCCCTACCCCACTAAATGTACCCAAGATGACTAAGGCTAGTCCTTGTGCCCCGTCATTGGAGAGTAGTGATAATGACAAGGAGGGGGAAATGGTGGGATAGTTCTAGTCCCCGTGTGCTACCTTAGTTCCACCAGTATCAACCTTGAGTGTGGACTGGGGTCAACAATAACCTCTGTCTCCACCAGTAACGGGTCGGGTTTGGTTACTGAATCCAACATTTTTTGAATGACAGGGTGGTCTGCTCCAAGTTAATCCATCCACACATTGCCCCTTACGAACTAGAACTTTACACAACACTTCCATCCCATCCACCGCTATTTTAACCTTTCTAATTTTCATGAAAGTCTTAGACCCATCTCCTAAGTGTACCGAGCATTTCTCCCCAGTATACTGTGCTTTTTCCACCATGGAGGGTGGCACTGCCGACATGTCTGCCCCTGTATCCAGGTGAAATTCACAGGGAATACCATTAACTCTGCCCATTTTCTTTAGCTTGTTGGTACTAGGAGTTGGTGACCTAATCCTATTCAACTGCTTTGAAGGACAGTCCCGTTTAAAGTGACCAGTTTGCGTACATCCAAAGCAAACAACATTAGAGTTCTGGCTAAGGGGTTTTGTCTGGATAGGCTTGCCATCCCCGGTGCTTTCCCTAGGCCCACCCCAGCCCTGCCCCGGTTGCTCATTCCCACCCTTATGTAGAGAAGGCTCACCTTCTGGGAGTCTGATAGCTGCTTCCAGATACTTGTCTCTATGCATTCCATCCATCCTGGCGTTGACGTTGTTGATGTAGAGAAGGTTCACCTTCTGGGAGTCTGATAGCTGCTTCCAGATACTTGTCTCTGTGCATTCCATCCATCCTGGCGTCGACGTTGTTGATACTGCTGCCCCTCGTTGGGCTGGTGTCTCAGTAGCTTCTTCTTCTCATGGAATCCTTAGGCTTCCCATAGCTCCTGCAAGGCTTCCACTTTGTGATAACGTGAGTGATGATTGATGTGAAGAAGGGCTTCATTTGAGTAATTCCTGAGTATCACTCCAGTAAACATTTCGTTCAAGACTTCTTCGACTTCGTTCAGCATACGTTTCATCCTGTTGAGAGTTTTACAAGTCTGCTGTAGAAAACTGCGAGAATCTTGGTCTGGCTTGGGTCTGTCTAGCCATATGGCGCATCTGGTTTGTTGAAGAGTTGTTCCTAAACGTTCAATTAGATCATTCTTCACGGTCTGGTAGGAGACAATTCCCGGAAAATTGACAACGCCCTACCTGCGAGTTGTTTCCACAGGATGGACAGCCAGTCGACCTCAGGAATGTCTGCCTCTCACATGATGGCTTCAAAGGTCTCCAGGTAAGCTACAGCTTCAGTTGTATCGTCCCAGGTCTTGAGGGTTTGACGAATGTTGGCTTGCTTCCTGTCTTGCTTCTCCCGGTGGTACTGCTCTTCCCGCCTACGTTGGAGTTCGACCTCTTCTAGCCTTTTTTCCTCCAGCCTAGTTCTGGCTTCCTCCATTAGGACCCTGGCATTCCTGTCCTCATCCTGCCTCTCTTTGTCGAGCAAGAGACGATCTGCTTCCCTTTTTGTTTGTTCCTTCATAAATGGTATGAAGAAAATCGTCAGCTGTTTGCTGTGACCTTGACTACTCGTCAGCATGCACTCTGAGCTGCTCGTCAAATTTGCTGCATCATTCTCATCCATCGTTCCGTAGAGCGTAGACTGCGGCTTCGTCCTTGACCTTAGCACCCTTGAATCCTTCGACATGAAGTCGATATAAGTAGCTTTCGATGGCTGTGTTGCTGGTCCGATGCTTCTTCCAAGCCAAACAGCTGCCACCAGATTTGAAGGGGTAGTTGTTGTTTTAAAGAAGGTATCTAAGGTTCCTCGCTTTGGACTACCTTCTCCCTTCAGTTAATAGGTGCTGCCACCAGAGTCGATCTCTAAGTATCGCCTTAGTTAATACCTACCTAGAGAGATTTAGGGTGTCTAGGTATAACTTATGAACTGACGAAAACTATGGTGAAGACAAGACTAATCACAAATGGCTGACAGGACCTTTTATAAGTCCTGCCAGACAGGATACAGGAAGTAACCACAATTACATGCACACATAGAGTCCACCTGAATTACATCACCACACTCACAACCACATTCACAATTAACACCATGTTCACAATTAACACTTTAAGTAAATGCATGCACTCAACACTTTATGTAATGCATGCTTTAAGTAATGCATTCACTCAAATGACTGTTAGGTTCATCATCATTGATGGAGCGAAGATAATGGCCTGGCTGGCCATGTAGAGCAGCCCTCGACAGTCTATGATCAGACAGGGATAAGCCTCCATTGGAAGCCTCCATTGGAACTAGGTCACTGAAGCTGCTGTGAAATTAGAGTAACAAGCACCCATATTTCCATGTCGCGATAAGATGCCATCAAGATATTTGAGGGTAATGCTCATCCTGACCACCTTTCAAATGTAGAGGACTTTTACCACCAGATCTACTATGAAGCTGTAGACTTTGTAGCTATATAGCTGCACTGTAGTGTTTCAATGAAAAGGATTACACCATTTGTGCAACCTGTGAGCATGGGTTCTTGGGGGAACTTATCTCACAAAATGTTGACCGATTGTGTGAGCCCTACACTGAGTTTAACCCTAGTACCTTACTATACATATTCAGCTATCCATAATGGCAGAGTCATAGAGTTTCAGTCACGGTGAAGGTAGATTTCCTCAAAAAGAACAAAACGATCTGGTCCCTCATATGAGAGGTGATATCCTTGATCAAGATTGTCCTGGTTATGCCAGCAACAAATGCCAGCTCTGAACTAGCCTTCAGTGCACTGAGAAGCATGAAGTTTTACCTTCCATACAACCATGTCGAACGACTGCCTCAATTGTCACATGATATGCACACAGTGTATAAGGAGCTGGTGAAGAAACTAAGCCTCAAACAAGTCACCAATGACCTTTTGGATAGAGTAGAGAGTACACATATATAGCAGTAATAGATTTGGATGATTGCCTCTCTATTCCACTGTAAAAAATTAAGTGTGCAACAAACACCAAATTGAGTGTGCCAGTGCTGTTGCTATAAGCACACTCATTTGAGCGTGCTTTACACACTCAATATTGTAGCATGCAGAACACGCACTTTATGGTGTGAAATACACACCATTATCAGTGTGTATTAACCGCCATAATCAAGTATTACCACACCCACAGCAGAATGAAAGAATGAAAAAAGAAAACTGGGCAAACCCCTTTACAAACTAAAAAGATAGAAGGTGAAAAATGATGATACAAAATCTCTCTGCAGGTATCCATTAATATAATTATAGTTACACCAGTGCAGCCACAAAGTGTTTTAGAGTTATTGATGTTTTTGTAAAAAGGAACTGAAGGATGAGCACTATATAAATTAGAACACCTTACAGAATATTGAATATTCAAAACAAAAATGGCAGAAATTAAACAAATTAAACAAAATGGAATATCCTCAAAACATAAAGCTTCTGAAATTCTGCAACGATGAAGGCTTGCGTAGCACTCTCAATGCTCCCTACAACCAGAACACAATGAGCAAGGTTACGGACCTCATTGACAATCAAGTTAACATCTGTACAATCCTGAGTATAGAAAAAGACACCATGGTCAAGCAGTAAGGAAAACTGTCATGCTGTAACACTGTGTCTATGCTTGGGGTTAAATAACAAGCCCTCATAGCACAAAGGCTATATGAAAACTTTCTACTATTCCATCGTAATGATCACGGGCTAGTCTACAAAAGTTCACCTTGGTAAAGAATATCACTTTGTCGGGATCTGATCTGCTTCGGGCATCTGGTAGAAGAAGAGATAGAACTGTCAGAGCAAGAAATCTATTGGCTTGTATTTCTACACCAATAGTAAACACACATAATCCACATGCATCTTACACCCTCCCCTGATTTTTTTTTTACATTCGTCACACTACAGATTACATAGCACATCAGAAAGTCGGGTCTCATATTGTGCTTTGATCTTCGCCTGCTCTATGATAGCAGGAATTTGGGATCCTTTGCAAGAGATCTCAATTTCTCATCACCCAATGGCCATAAGCTACTAAATGTACCATGCTAGCATGAGTCAGCAGAAGGGTGAGCACTACTGTGGCAGCTTGGCTTTTCCCGCCAACTTTATTGAATTATTCTAATTAATCATGCAAGTTATCTTTGACCCTTTACCAATATATGATTTTGTTCTGAACATCAAATGAAAACTTTCCCGTCAAATTAGGAGTCCCATGAACGGTCATTTCTGGGCTATAGTGGTGACCCTGACAAGCGAACAGACTACGATCATTATCTTTGTCGAGACCGTCTATTTTACTCATTTGAAATCTTAAGGCTAGTTCTTCCATTTAAAGCACACCATTGCCACAACCTAGAAGTGAGCTTCTATATGGCCGACCCCGCTGCTGCTACCGCAACTGCCACCCATGCCGTATTGCTTAAGCTGCCCACATTCCTGGCAGCGAGGTCAGATGTGTGGTTTCAGCAAATGGCGAGACTTTCAGTAGACGGTGCAACTTCAGTCAGCCTTCGACTCAACAAAGCATGCTTTGGCTTCTACGACCCTGCTACTTGTACACCCCAGCAGCATGGCCACCACGTGCCTCACTGTGGATGCATTTGACTTAGCAGTGGGAGGTGTCCTGGAGCAGTTTCTAGATAATAGCTGGAAGCCACTCGCTTTCTTTTCTCGGAAGCTGGACAAGGCACAGAAAAATTACAGCACCTTTGACCGTGAACTTTTGGCAATGTACGCTGCAGTTAAACATTTTAGCTACTTAATTGAGGGTCGCCGATTTCATATCTACACTGACCACAAGCCCCTGACATTTGCCTTTGCCAGCAGCTCGGAACACAGGACCCCACGACAACAATGGCACCTAGCCTGTATAGCTGAGTATACCACAGATGTGTGACATGTTCCTGGCTGAGATAATTCAGTCGCAGATGCCCTCTCCCATGTGGATCTCGACACAACACAACGTGCATGGCAGTCAGTTGCCCGCTCATTGACTTTCTGGGCATGGCTTGGGCATAGCAAGAAGATACTGAGGTGCACGCTTACTGCACTGCCATCACCTGATTAGTCGTAAATGACCTACCAATTCCAGGTTCAAACGTGACTCTACTCTGCGACACCTTCACCGGGGTTGCACGACCCATTGTCCACCTCGCTTGGCTACGAATCATTTTTGATGCAATCCATAACCTGGCACACCCTGGCATTAAGACAGCGAGGAAGATGGTGACAGCACGTTTTGTGTAGCATGGTGTTAACAAACAAGTGGGCATCTGGGCCAGAATGTGTGTGCCATGCCAAAAAGCAAAGGTTCAGCGGCATGTGACCACTCCACTACAGCATGGAACACTTCCAGATCGTCGCTTCCAATGAATTCACGTCGATATTGTGGGACCACTGCCCATTTCTCAAGGTAAAACTTAACTATTCACTATCATTGATCGCTACACACGGTGGCCAGAAGCTATACCAATGGACACATGCATACATCATGATACATGTCTGTTAGAATGTAGGGATGGGCATGGCAAGGGCAAGAGGGAGGTGGGGTAGAAATGCAATTACATTTTAAAGAAAAGGATTAAGATAGGGTAAAATAGTTAAGTTAGCTAGTTACGTTAGCAAAGGTATATATTCATTCCATTTTTGGAGCTTGTGGGCGGCAAATATTTGAGATATTGCTAGTTGTGAGGCCCTCACAAGGATGGGTACGGATTGTTTAGTGTGTTCTATTGGTAGGACATCAATTAGGGAATCCGTGGGGTAGTGAAATGGCCAAGGGATCCAATCTCAATGGTATTGTATTGTACTTGGAGGCCTTTAGATTGCATATCCGAAATTAGATGGTGGTATTCTTCCTTACCCTGTTTCTTTAACCTGGCTTTCTCTAGGACCAGTGGAGAATTATTTGGGATGGTTAGCTCCAGCAAATATACATACTTTTCTTGGTCGCTTTCATTAAATGATCATATCTAGCCAGGTATCAGGTAGAAACATGCTAAAGTATATATAGAGCAACACAAACCAATGGGTGGTGATATTTGTAGTCCTAATACTGTAGCACTGAGCTACAGAGTGCTTGGAAAAGTCTGTTTGTCACATTGTTCTTGAAATTTAGCAATGGGCCCAGTGGGAAGCTGCTCACTAGAGAGTAGAGGAGAGAGAACTGGCTGCGTAGTCAGTAAAGGAGATTAAGTAGGTCACCAAAACTTAGTTAGGGTTAATCATTATCCACTTGACTATCCAAACATCATGAAGCGGCCTCGAATACACGGTTCGGGAAAAGTGATCACGTGAATTGAATGAACGTAACCTTACATAACGCAAATTAAAAAAATTGCTGGTTCTACCCGAAATAATAGTAGACGAGGGTGGAAGCTGCTGTGTTAAGGTGCAGGCAGCAAGTTCATGCTGAAATTGTAAGGCATACATTACCAAGCGATAACCTAGTGCTTTTTCGTTGATGTCACAAGCCAAAGTGCTGGTGTACAATTCAACGGAAAATCATAAACAAGCATTATGGAAAGAGAGAAAGTTGAACTGACCCAGTAACGGAAGGGTAGAGGCTATGGCGATGGTCCTCTGCATGGTAGTGAGTTGTAGCAAGCGTTCTGGTAGGGACAAGGACATTTCGTTCTTCAGAATTCCCAAAGTAATATCCAAACTGAAAGGAGAGAGAGAGACGCTGAGCAAGAGAAGGAAAGATGGTTTTCTGGCTGCTATTTCCAGGAGAGGGCTAACAGAGTAGATCCTGAAAAATTATAGAATTTGCTCCAGGCACTTTATCTAGAAGATCTGCTGATCTATTAATCCTGACTGGTTGCATCACTACACTTAGTTCATCGGAAGGTAATAAAATCAACTGCTATAGCTACAGGGAAGTGAGAGAGGAGAAAAGCTAGGGTATTAGTAGCCATTAGTAGGGAAGAAGTTCACAGGAAGCTGCACAAAGTAAAAGTAATTCTGTTGTTACAGTTGCTACTTGCACCACTAAAGAAGATAGACAGAGTAGTGAATCAATGGAAAATGCTTCGACCCAAACTTATGTAACATCAGATGATATTGTGACAATTTCCAAGGATCTAACTGATGGCCCAAAAAACTAGTAAAGACCTAATGCTTACAGTTAAAAACCCGACTATGAGAAGTACTCCACCTCTCTTTTGTGAGGAAGCCTTTAGAGATGACTTTTACACTGGCTTGCCTAATTTTACAATATTAAATGCTATATTTGACCACACTCTACCAGCTATAACAGTATCTGATTGTAGTAAATTGAGGCCTTTTCAAGAATATATTGTTGTATTATGAAACTTCGTTTAAACAGCAAGAGGCAAGATCTAGCTTATCATTTTGGTGTTTCTGTTTCTGTGGCTACGATATCACGAATTTTTCTGAAGTGGACAAAAGCAATGGATGGTAGATTGAGCCACATAATTTTATGGCCAGATCGTGAGATGCCCCGCAGAAGACCATGCCTATATACTTGTTTTCAAACTTCTTTCGGGGAAAAAGTTGTAGTAATTCTTGACTGTTTTGAAATATTTATTGAAAGGCCGTCCAACCCTCTTGCTCGAGCTTGCACTTGGTCATCGTATAAACAGCATAATTACTTGGAATTGCCCCACAGGACTGATTTCATATGTGTCAGACACATGGGGTGGACCAGTTATTGAAAAACATTTGACTGAACATTGTGACATTTAAGACAAGCTTGTTCCAGGGGATGCTGATAAGGGATTCGATATTTCTGAATCTGTAGGTGCAATGCAGGCAAGACTACACATATACACCAGCTTTTACTAAAGGTAAAAGCCAGTTGTCTGCTTTAGAAGTGCATGAAACTTGATGGATAGCAAATGTAAGGATACATGTGGAACAGGTTATTGGCAATGTTAGACAGAAGCATTCCATCCTGCAGTACTCTACCGATACATTACATCTCAAAGAGGGAAGAAGATTACCCGATCATTGATCATAATATTGTCTGTGTGTGTGGTGCTCTATGTAATGTGTGTGATTCTGTCATTCCATTTGACTGAATTTTTAATACATGTATTTATTATCAGATTGATTTTTCATGAGATTTCATATTACAACATTGTTTGTAAGTTTAAAAAAATTAATATGGATGAAGTGACAAGTTACTATTTTTATAAATATGTTATGTGTATTTTACTTTCTTCTATTGAACTAATCATAGGTAATATTCTGCAGTCTGGGCAATACCATTTTCCCTTAGCGATTTCTTGAATTTTCAAACATGCTGTATGAAACCGCTTCATACTACTACAGTTTGTATTTTCACAGGTTATCATTTCATCTTCATCAGGTCCTTTGCAGTAGAAATAAACAGGTGGGCTGTTTGGATCGCTGCTGGTGCTACTAGTACTTGGAGTATCCAATGATGTAAAGATTTCCTTTGAACGCGTGTATATACCACTTTCCAAGCAACTCTGGATGTACACAAGGTCTGAAAGACAACTGCACTTTACGAACACAAATGTACCAAGAGTCAAAGTCTTTTAAAATGCGTTCCACATGGAAATCATGTTCTTCTTCACTGGAAAAAGTCAAGTTGCAGTAATCAACATCACTACAAAGAGTTATGTTTGGATTTGAAATAGCCACGATCCAAATAAAGTAACCCTTCGGAATTTTCCTTAAGATAAAATTTTTGGTCACAAGCAGCAACTTCAATACTTCCACCTCTGTGGCTGTAAGAGCATTTCATTTCCATGATACCTTTCCCACAACATGAACATGAAAATTTCCATCTGGGATTGCACCAATAAATGGCTACTGAGGATTGATGATAAGGCCACTGTCTTGCAATGTAAAATCAGTGTGTGTTTCTTTCGTCATCTTCTGGTACTGATCCTTTGCTGACTTTTCATGTGAGAAACCCGAATTTGTTTGTTTACTATTAAAAATGGAGGATAACACAGAGACTTCAACAAACTCTGAGAAGGATTTGCTGCATCAGTATGGCAAACTGTTTTCATATTAGAAGCAGTTATTCTTCCAGAACGATATACCATATTTTTTAATTTATATTGTTTTCTTGACTCCTTCTCTAGCCATGTTCTGTGTTAGGTCAATGTTTACTAACTCACACTTCTCCAATAGTTCATGGTATGACTTCAAACAGTTCGGATTATAAAGCAATGGACAGTGGCTGGGGGAATTTAGGAAGTGAAATTTTAGGTATATAACGGCTTGAGTATTCTGGAACTGCTGATAATATTGCAGGCTTCGTAATGCTTTGGCTTATACCGTTGAAAAATCAATTATTTTCCTCATCACTTGAACCCTTTCATACTCTGCCGGTATCATTAACCTGTAGGGAAGTCTATGTTTAGGATTCCCTGCGAGGTTCTGCGTCACCGTTTGTATCCGATAGAGAAAGACAATTGAATCTTCATGAGAAAGACAGAATATCAATACAACGAACAAAAGGTGATCATCAATTCGAATATATATTATTACAAGTCAAGGAAGTTATGTCCCGATTACTGTTCCGTAATTGCACCGCCACACAGCTCCCCCCAGAACTGACTTGATCTTAATGAAGCTGTATCGTCCACGGGTAGCTCAGTCCAAAAACCTTGTCAGTGTTCTTAAATCTTCGTCCGGAGCGTGTAGTTCCTAGGATTGGGGTACTTCTTATCCCGTGTGATGTGTCCGGGGAGTGTTGAGTTGGCAGGACAGTGGGCTGTGCTAGGGGACGTTGAGGGGGGCGACCACGGCGTGGTGGCTGTGCCACTTGAACCTCGGCAGACTCATCAACATGTGCAATTTTAAGCCTATCGATCGAGATGGTCTCCTCGCGATGGCTGACCTGGACTTTGAAGAATTTGTCCCCTGTGGTCAATACACGAAATGGGCCATCGTAAGGTGGCTGTAGGGGCGACTTGTGGCTGTCGTGACGAATGAAGACAAATTTGGCCAAAGAGAGGGAGGTCGGAATTGAGGTTGTGGGAGAGCTATGGTGGACTGGGGGGACCGGTCTGAGTTCTGCCACATTGTCACGGAGGCGGCGGAGAAGTTCCGGAACTGGTTCGCCCTGTCCATGGCCCACAAACTCCCCGGGGACAGTGAGTGGCGATCCAAACACTAGCTCTGCTGGGGATGTACCTAGGTCCTCCTTCGACATGGTCCGGAGTCCTAGCATGACCCAATGAAGGTCTGATGTCCACGAGGGCGATTGACAGCGTGCTTTGAGGGACGCTTTCATGCTTCGATGGAACCTTTCCACCAGGCCATTCGCCTGGGGGTGGTAAGCCGTAGTCCGATGCAGTTTGGTTCCGAGGAGGTTGGAGAGATCTTGCCAGAGTTGAGATGTGAACTGGGGTCCTCTGTCAGAGGAGACATCGGAGGGAAGGCCGTAACGAGTAATCCATCCACTCAAGAAGGCATCAGCCACGTCTTTGGTACTTGTGCTAGCCAGGGGAATTGCTTCTGGCCAGCGAGTGACTCTGTCCACTACTGTGAGGAGGTGGGTGAAACCTTTAGAGAGTGGGAGTGGCCCTACGAGATCCACATTCACATGGTCGAATCGGAGTATGGGCTCGTTGTACTCAGATAGTGGAGCACGATGGTGGCGGTTGACTTTGGCTCATTGGCAAGCGATGCATGTCCTGGCCCATTCTCCGACCTGTCGACCAAGGCCGTGCCAGACATACTTGCGGGCTACCAGCTTGCGGGTTGCCCGTATGCCTGGATGGCTGAGGCCATGAAGGGTGTCGAAAATGCGACGGCGGAAAGAGACAGGTACGAGGGGACGTGGTCGACCAAGAGACACATCACACAACAGGGTTGTGTGATTGGGTCCAAAGGGAATGTCCTTAAGTTGAAGGCCGGTGATTGCTGTCCGGCAGGCAGCCATATCGACTGGGTCTGCGAGCTGTGCGGTTGCAAGGGCGGAGAAATCAATGCCTCCACTGATGGCCGAAATGGCAGCACAAAGAGCATCTGCTACCACGTTGTCCTTGCCTGCCACGTGTCTAATGTCCACGGTGAATTCTGAGATCGCTGAGAGCTGGCGCTGTTGTCGTGCAGACCAGGCATCCGAGATCTTACCGAGGGCAAACGTGAGTGGTTTGTGGTCGGTAAACAGTGAGAACTGGCGTCCTTCCAGGAAATACCTGAAGTGACGGATAGCAGCGTGGGCAGCAAGCAATTCTCTGTCGAATGTACTATATCTGGTCTGGGCCGGCTGGAGCTTGCGGCTGAAGAAGGCCAGCGGTCGCCAGAGGCCATCTGTGAATTGCTCAAGAGTGCCTCCAATGGCCATATCTGAAGCATCAACGGTTACAGCCGTGGGAGCATCTGTACGGGGATGGACCAGGAGGGCAGCAGAGGCCAGAGCAGTCTTTGCATCACGGAATGCTTTGTCCATGGTGGTCGACCATTTCACCGAAGAGGTCCTGGCGGGCCGGCCAACCAAAGCAGTGTAGAGAGGATGAAGTAGCTGGGCAGCGGCAGGTACAAACCTGTGGTAAAAGTTAATTACTCCAAGGAAGGCTTGCAATTCCTTGATTACTGCCGGGCGGGGGAAATCTTGTATGGCTGTCACACGAGTTGGCATGGGTCGTATGCCCTCGGCGTTGACCACATGGCCGAGGAAGGTTATCTCATTGACACCGAAGACACACTTGCCTGGGTGAATGACGAGGCCGTGCTGTTCAAGTCGATCGAAAACGGCAGTGAGATCCCGAAGATGCTCCTCGGGGGAGGAACTGGCTACCAGGATGTCATCTAGGTAAATGAATACGCCCTGCAGACCCCGCAAGACCGTGTCCATCAGTCTCTGAAATGCTTGGGCTGCGTTTGCAAGGCCGAAAGGTGTTCGCAAAAACTCGAAAAGGCCAAAAGGAGTAATCACTGCTGTCTTGGGGATGTCCATAGCACGTACCGGAATCTGGTGGTAGCCCTTAATCAGGTCAATCGATGAGAAAATGGTCATACCAGCGAGTTGGCTGGCGAAGTCTTGGATGTGAGGCACCGGGTAGCAGTCAGTCTTGATGCTGCCATTGAGACGTCTAAAGTCTCCGCATGGGCGCCAACCACCACCAGGTTTAGGTGCAATGTGAAGTGGGGATGCCCATTGACTGGAGGAGCGCCGGACGATCCCAAGGTCTTCCATCTCTTTGAATGCAGCCTTTGCGACAGCGAGTTTGTCGGGGGACAAACGCCGGGCTGGCGAGCGGAGAGGAGGAGACTGGCCAGTATCGATACAAAGCTCGACCCCATGGGGGACCCTGTCCTTGCGAAAAGACAACTCAGTGAGTTTGGGCCTAGAGGCGAGTAGGTTGGCATAGACATTGTTTACCTGAGGAGGTTTGATTACGGTCAAAGGTACTGGTTGACACACAATGCTGGGTACGGCGATGGTGGCGTGCGTGGCAGAGTGAACGAGGCGTTGTCCTCCCAGGTCGACTAGCAGTCCGTTGTCACGTAAGAAGTCTGCCCCGAGGATGGCCTGGTTCACGTCAGCGACGATGAAAGACCCTTGGAAGCGCTTGCTCCCAAACTGGAGTGGAATGCGACGTGTGCCATAGGTTTTAATTTCTGTCCCATTGGCTGCCACTAGTGGCGCAGAATGGGCAGAGGAAGCTGCTGCGCGGTGGTCAGCAAGAGAAGCCGGGACGAGAGAGACTTCTGCACCAGTGTCAATGAGGAAGGAGCGTCCCGAGGCCCTATCCTGGACATGTAGAAGCCTTGAGGTTGTTGCGCCAGCCACCACGGCTATTGGTGGCCGGCGTTGGCATTTCCCACTGGCGGTGTCTTAGCTAGGGGAATATGGGCCATCTGGCAGTTGTTCTGGGTGCATCTCCTTGCCTCCATTCCATACCGCCCATGGTAGAAACACAGACTGGTGTCGGTCTTAGTCCTGCACTTTTGGCGTTTGTGGTCGATGGCTGCAACCTCGACGTTGCCAACAAGTGATGATGGCTGGTTCAGGCGGGCACCGGAGAGCATGAAGTAGGCATCGGCTTGCTCAGCCAGCTGATGGGTTGTCAGAGCCGTAGAACGAGCCAGGTGGTCTTGGACATCTGCTGGAAGCTGTCGTAGGAAAAGGGCCTTAAACAGGATGTGCTCGGAATCCTCTCCAGTGGGTAGGGATGCAAGCATCTTACTGAGGAGTGCTGATGGTGTTCCATCACCCATCCCAGGCCAGTCTAGAAGACTCTTGCTCCTCTCCAAGGGCGTTCGACCAAACGCGGAAAGGAGGCGATCTTTGATGGCTTGGTAGCGAGTGCCATCAGCAGGGGGGTTCCTGATGATGTCGATCACCCTGTCCATGACCTGGCCCTTGAGTGCTGCCACCACGTAGCTGTATTTGGTCTGGTCCTGGGTAATGGCAGGAACGCGGAGGTTGAATTGCGCTTCGATGGCTATAAACCAGTATTCAATCCTGTCAGGCGAGAACTCTGGTAGTTTGAGGGCGACTGCATTGACTGTAGCTGCCATTAAAGCATCTGCAAGTGCTCGTGCTTCAGCCATAATGCCGAAGGGGAAGGAATTGACGCTGTTGAGCGGGAACGCTGTGGACGTGGACGTCGGGGTCACCAATGTAGGGAAGTCTATGTTTAGGATTCCCTGCGAGGTTCTGCGTCACCGTTTGTATCCGATAGAGAAAGACAATTGAATCTTCATGAGAAAGACAGAATATCAATACAACGAACAAAAGGTGATCATCAATTCGAATATATATTATTACAAGTCAAGGAAGTTATGTCCCGATTACTGTTCCGTAATTGCACCGCCACAAACCTCACTAATCCCAACACTCTGTGAACATGACTACATTGTATCATCTCATCAAGTTCTCTCTTCTTACCCTCTGCAGAAGTAAAATCGATTCATCTCATAGGCAGATAGTCCATATTTTTTTTGAAAAGTGGGCAATATCCATTCACATTTACACTGGGTGCATGTTGCATTCCCTTGCAGCCTTGCTTGAGCCTCTAAATAGAAGAGTACAGCAGCAACATGAGTGCACGTCTCACCCAGGCCTGCCATACAGTTGCAGTGTGCACAACACACTTCTCCAGTTTCTTCCATAATTATCCAACAACTTAATGGTGTTTCATTGAATCTCTGTGAGTGAGGAACCTGCATGCTATGAAGCTAAGTCAGTGGTGCAAACACAGTTACCTAGCTTACACGCAGGGCCGTATTATCCATAAGGCTGACTAGGCTGAAGCCGAGGGGCCCACCAAGAGTAGGGGCCCACCAAAAACAGGGGGCCATGCGCAACCTTTTTTTTCCGTACCGAAAAGTAAACGTGAGATTGGTGCGCGCATCTATTCCCAGATACCTAGGGTGTGTTTATCGGTGGGCAATATTTAGTTTCTCCTCGTGTCCGAAGAACTGGAGGCTTGATAGAGGAGTTCTAGGTGCTATTCCTCTCTAGGATTACTTACTGGTACTTCATTACTCAAATCTCAAAAGGTTTTCAGCTGATAATAATTAAAAAAAGTAAAGCGAAGAACTCTTGTTACTAAGGTGAGGAACTAACTTTACTTCAGCTAACCTAGTAGTTTCTTTTATGACTGTTAGATCAAGCTAAATAGTCAGTGTATAGTAAATAGTTTAGGTAGCGCATCTAAATAGTGTAGAATAGTAAATAATTTAGCTAGCGTAGCTAAATAGCTAGCTAACTAGCTAGCGCTTCATGAATCTAGCTAGCTAACGGACCCAAGTAGCTAACCAGCTAGCGCACCCATATAGCTAGCTGGCTAAAGTACCCAAGTAGCTAGCAAGCTAGCGCACCCATATTCCTTAGTTGCAGTTAATAGCTATCTAGCTTAGCTAAATAGCCTTTTCTTTCCTGAGAACACTGTGCTGGTTTTGTTATATAGTCCTTGCTCACATTCAGTTGTTCACTTATCAATATATTTTACATATAGGATTGCAGCAACATCTGTGATGAAGCAACATCTGTCATGTAACATAACCATGAGACTAGGATGAAGGTATACTTAAATAGATTCAGTTTTATACGTCCTCTGTGAGTGGTAGGTCTGAAAGCTGACGGCTAGCCACGGTACATCTATACAGGGTGAGGTATCTGGTGCCATCCTGCCGTTGCAGAAAGCACAGTCACACCTCTGACTTCCTCACACTTGGTAATGGTCTCCCTTGCCATTCAGCCTGTTGGGGTACTTCTCAGCCAGGTTTGGCCCACTTCGGCACCCTATGCTCAGCATGTGCATTGGTCCTGCCAATGGTAAACTTTAGCGTGGTGGGTCCAAAGAATAGCGGAAAACAATCTTCTGCATTTGGCAGGATGGAGGAACATTAGGTCCTGGTTGAAGGATGAATGGGGTGCTCTGTGGAGCAATGTCGTCATCTAGAATTTGAAATGAAATAATGGTTTATATGTAAAGTTTGCTTGATATAAAAACATTTGTCTGTGTAGTAGCTAATAATATTAGTGTTATTATTCTTATTGCAGGAATATCATACCTTCCCCAGCAGTTGTCCAGATATATTGGCGGGCATCCACACGGCTGGTTCCACTTCATATGATCTTCCTCTCCTCTGCTATCCTCTGCTATCCTCTTCCTGCAGCTCTTCCCTTCCTCTGCTGTCCTCTACCGGCAGCTCTTCCCCTATTACCACTACCTCCCATTGACATCTACCTCCCATTGACATCTGCCTCCCATTGACATCTGCTGACTTAGACCTCTCACTGTATCTCTCCCCCTATTTCCACTTGCTCCAACATCCATACTTGCACTCTCATTCTTGATCTCTTCAAAATTGCTACTCATATCTATTTCTCATCATCACTATATACAACTATTTGAGTCACAGTATATACAATCACCAATGCTATTATCATCTAGTAGAGTCTTGGTATCATAACCACAGGCCATTCACATAGTAACAACCACGAACAGCGTAACTGAACAGGGTAGCTAACCACAGTAAAATAAAATATCCCGGAGAGGTCAAGTTAAAGTGGCTGTCACGATATCGTGACAATGGTCTAAAAGGGTGACAATACTACTGTCCCGAATACGTGACTATTTTTTTAATTTTTTTAAAGTTTTATTTACATACATAGTACAATGCAGTATTGAGTACAATGTCCTTTTAAGTAAGTAAGTAAGAACAATAAATAAATCGTAATCATTACATTAATAATACATCAAAGATTAAACATCTCCATCCACCTGCAGGGATGGGTTATGTTCAGTTAATTAGTCTACACCATCTACCTCCGCCAGGCGAATGGGTTGCCTCTGGACCCACAGTGAAGCGTTTCCTCTCCAAAGGGCGATGGCCAAGCGTTGAAATAAGTGGCGGGTGCTATCAACGGGGTCAATGCCAAGGCGCTGTCGACCTAAATAAAATTATAGATACGCCTGAGCGTACGAAATCGTGACTAGGTGTTGCACTATTAAAAAAAGAAATGTCCGCTAAGTGTTGCACTATATTAAAAAAAGAAATTGTGGTTCAATTTATGTGAAGCACAGTCAGGCGGGTGGGCCTTTGGGTCACCCCGCCCCCCAATCTTAATTTTTCAGTTGGTCAAAAATGATGTAAACAATGGAATGTACTGAGTCCCAACGACAGTTGCTCTTGTGAAACTGGCGCCAGACTCTCTCAGCCTGCGGCCGCGGTATGAACACGCGAGGTGCCCAAATGAAGCTCGAAGCCTAGGGGCCCTGCCTTGGGTTAATACGGCACTGCTTACACGTCCAGTTGTTACAAATTTTCCAGACTTTTCCAATGTGTGATCATCTGTACACTTTCCCAGACAAGCAGTAAAAGGATTCAAGCCTTGTATGAGGGATATCTTCTCTTAGAACCTTGCCTTCGCATCCCTGGTGAGCTTTTCAGCATAGGAAGACAACTTCTGCATGGTTTTCAATACAAACTGAATAAAAACTGAACACCAGCTGTACACCAGGGACTCCGCACAGCGCACTTGATGTCATCAAATGTTAAGTGATGAAAACGCTGTATAGATTCCTGGAATTGTCCACTGTGCAGCTGGTATTGTGCTCCAACAATGAAAGCAGTTGTGTGCCACGCCACATTGGAGCAAAATGCTGGTTTTCATGTTTGTTGTGGAATATCAGGGTGTGCCAGAACTTACAATAAATTTCAGTCCTATAGGCAACATTTGTATTGACACCACAGAGGAACATTGGATGGTTACCTTTAATGCTCCAGCATTTGAAGAAGACGACCAGAGTGATGAGTATGGTGATACAACTTCTCTCTAAGTGATGATGCTACAAGTGATCCAGAAGACAGCTTCCATTTATCTACGAAACAAGATGGACTATTTTTACTCAAAGTCAAAGAGATATACAAAGTCCCTTGTTGATTGTGGAATATGTTATAGAATTTATCATGATCAATATTTTGTCAATATCGATGTTTCTTTCAGAAATTAGAATGAGGGTGTCGTGGAGGAGGGACAAAAAGCAATGTTATAAAGAACTGAGGGGGCAACAGTCTATAAAGGAGCATAAATGAATTTATTTTCTCTGAAGTCACTATAGGTGTTACCTGGTAATGTGTCAATGCTGTACATGTTACTAGAACAGGTTGACAAACTAAAACTCTGGTGTATGGTACACATCTGTAGTATGCAGTGCCAGAAAATGTCACATCCATGCATCACTACTATCGATATCCAAGAGAATACATAGCTTCAGAGAATTTTTTCTGCTACTGCATCTTGGTCATTATGACAGGCCCTATTGAAAAAGCATAGTACGTACTTGTAAACATGGTGTAAATCATGAGGTATTTGATTAAAATGATTGTACTGATTGCATCATTCTAAAGTGTGCTCTACACACTCCATAATCTAAGAAGTGTGTGGTGCATATTCTTTAAACAGCACACAAATAAGTGTGCTATGCACAATAATTTGTGTGTAACACACTGTTGCACACCTCTGGTGTGGAAAGCAATTAGTGTGTTTTTACAGTGTATAGGTCTCTCTGACTCACTATTTAGGTCTTTATGATAGTCATATGTGGTCGTGTCATTAGGAGAAAACTGTAGATTAAAAGTCAGTAGAATTGTGACCGTATTTTTCAAAAATTACTTGGTGCGTACCTCAGCTCCCAGTATAGGTCGACACTTCTGCTTTTGGACACTCAACTTTCGATGGAAATTACCCCTCTGATATCAAATGGCAAAGTCTGCCTGAAGTTACCCGAGTGGACGACAATAACTCCTCCCATGATTTGGTTGTTGTTGCTGCACAGGTCCTGTAGAGTGTGGTCTAGGGCTCCTTTGTGGCTCATTGTTGCCTCATCCCATAAAATGAGCTTGCACTCCTGCAGCAACTAAGCCTTTGCAGATACCCTGCAGGTGGGGCATACTTGCTTGCCAAGATCAAGAGAAAGCTTAAAGGTAGCATACTCTCCCCAGCCACCACGTACCAGGCATACCAATACAAACAGAATAGCTACGATTGTTTTACGCATGGTAAAGCAGCATCATAAACTCGTGTTGCTGTTATGAATGCTCACTCACAAGCACTGGATGCATGGTTTTCTTTTTCTCCGGATAGTTCAAATAATCATCACCAAATTGAAATTTTTATCATTGGCATTTTTTTTATTGATGCTTAGGAAGCTATGCCTCAATAGCAACAAAACATGGTTCTTGAAATTACCAAAAAATTATGTAGTTAGTTAGTTGACTCCTTTGTAGCGTATGCTTAGTAAGCATGTTTGTGTCAATCTGTGTGCATGTGTGCATTCATGTGCGTGTCTCTGTGTGTGCATGCATGTGATGTGTGTGTGCACCGCGTGTGTGCATGTGCCAGACTATATAGTTCTCTGCAGGAATTAAAGTTATGGGAGGCTTTTACCATTTCTGGGGTGGTCGACACAACTTGTCATAACTTTTTTGTTTCTTTCTCAATGTAGGTGAATTTTTATCAAGATGCAGTGTCTTGAATGTGCTTTCTTTTTATATGCTCAGATTTCGCATATCTACTATATACCTAGGTGAGGTTATGCATCCCACCTCAGTATCAGGGGCAAATATTCTAACTCATGGCCACTTAGTCCTAAACACTTCCCACTTAGGAAGTGTTTAGAGTGAGGAAGTGTTTAGAGTGATCATAGAAGTGCAAAGTGAATGGCTAAAAAGATCATTAGCACAACAACTGAATTTTAAGAGAGGTCAACCTGAAGTTCTAAACATGTTATGTATATCCATATGCATACCTCCACCATATATGCACTTAAACATGTTTTAGACATTCACTTTATAGAGCAGAGAAAGGGCTTTCAAATGATATATTAAAATCTTGTATAGATTAAAAAATTAGCAAGTGAGAATATTTCCAGATTCGGAAACAGTGATTTTCAGGAGAAGCCATGAAAAGTGGGTGTTGTTTTTTTTTGTATTTTTACCAAAAAATCGAAATGATGACGGTTGCCTGACAGGATGCGCAGATCATGTGATGACAGCACAGGGCTGCATGGTAACTATGGTAATTGGAAGCTTACTGAGAGCTTCATTTATTTTAGAGTCCTTTTCCAGACTTCTATCATGAACGGTTAGGGAGACATGCTTACATTTGGCAGGAGCGCTGTCTTCAAGATACAAACGGTATTTTGTATATAGCTTGATAATCTGATATAGCATGCACAAAAAGGTGCATAACTTCATAATGGAGCATTGAAATACTCTGAAACTTGAAACATAACAACTACATGCATCAAGGTATAGAATAGAGCAATAAAAATTGTTTTTAAAATCATTTTAAAAAATGGTAAAAGCCTCCCTTAAGCATCCTACAAGCACTTTGATAGTAGACCACCTGGAGAAAGTAATTGTAACTGGAATGATGGTGAAGTGGGTGCTGTAAGGAAAGCCTGATGGTGGTAGCCTGAGGCCATCATCCAGAAATAGGCTATTTATGGTGAGGTACTCTTAACCTGTGTTAAATGTTGTTGTTTTTTTGCAGTTCACTCCTTTACCGACAACTGTTACCCTAATTTATCTTGACTCATATTCATTTGCACCTCAGCTACCTGTGCCATAGTCTGGCTCCATACTTCAATATCTTGTGGGAAAACTATGCCAGACATTTCTGTAAATGTACATGGTGAGATAAAGTAGGTTTTAACTCTGTAAGTGCTACTACTTTACCAGCATTGACTTAATACAAGTGTGTGTAATGTGCATGTTGGTTTTGTAGCAACAGTACTATTTGATCTGGTCCTGTTCTGGGAATTTTGACCCATATTTCAAAATGGTGGATGGCAACTTCCCTAAATCACATATCTCAGCTAAAGCTCACATAGGCAGTTCCTCTAAGTGATAGTTTTGGCCGATACTAGTTACAAAGGCCTCCAAGCAGGCCTTGGATTCTTCACTATGGTGATAGCAAAAACTAACATTGAAAATGTGAAAACACTGTGGAGTTCATTTTCTAGGAGCTATGCTTGTTTCTATCTCTCCTTTTTATCTTCGTAGATTAACTTGAGTACGAGATGACTCGAATGTTTTAATGCAAGACCAAATCTACTCTGTTTCTCAATTACGGCATAAGGCATGGGCAGTGGTGATTGTCGATGATCAAGCTAGCTCATATGACGCTTTTCTCAGAATTGAGTAAAGACCATATGTGCATATTAGAAGCATAAGCAGAATGAATGACATGCAATGCTGTTTGGTTTGTAACGTTCATGCTCCTGGGAAGCTGATCTATTCCAAAGTAGGCTGTAGCTGTAAGTCTGAAAAACATCTGCTTTTTGGTTGGTGAAGTTTTCCTGTGCAAATATTTGTGGCAGGCTGAAACTAACCCTACATGGATACAGTCAAGCAAGAAGGTGTGGTATGTGCTGATATTTATGTAGTGGACAATGTGGTCTGCATAGATATATTCAAACAAGACATGCCGTGTGTGATAATGCATAGTGAATAAACCAGTTAGAATTTTTATTTTTTATTCCTAGACATCTTGAAGCTCTGGCTTGCTGTGGTCCTCAACAGAAACAACAAAAGAAAAACAAACAAATAAATGAACCACATGAAACAAGAAGAAAAAGTGGAATATGCCGGATTGACCTTTTTAAAAAGTAAGAAAACAAGTCTGTACTTATCCAATATTGTACCATTTTTTTAGGTCAGCATATAAATGAGTAAATACTCATAAATAAGGGGGTAGTTCACTGAAAACTGGTAAAAAAACGTCTGTTGACTTTGACTGCCCATAACTTTTTTAATAATTGGTTTGTGTAGATATTGTTATACTCAAATTGTTGCTTATTCTGTGTGCTTTCCAATGATATATAAAATATCTCTAGAGGCATGTTTTGTCAGAAGATGCATGCAGAAATGCAGAAACAGGGACCCTCCTTCTCTTGGCAGACCCCCACTACTCATTTTTAAAAATCAAAAGCTGTAAATTGGAGTGATTGGAGTGATTTTATATTGCAATAACTAAAGTGGTTGTTGAATGGCAACGTGCCGTATTTGATTACGCGCTAAAAATACAGATTTTTAGCGCGTAATCAAATACAGCACGTTGCCATTCAACAACCACTTTAGTTGTGTTTTTTAGTTCGATATTAAACATAATTATTTTATTGGTATTGAGTTCATTGTATTTCACTGATGTAGTGATATTCGACCCTCACTCATGGCAAGGTCGATCGGTGATGTTTCATGAATGGGGTGACCTGAGGTAGATCTAGCACCCCTGAGACAAGTGATGGTTGACCTCAGAAGAGAGAAGCTGAGAAGGACACGCAACCAGGCCATGACAGTGCTGTAGTGCTGATCTCTTTTTGCTGCAAGTAGGGAGGCAAGCCTTTTGTAGGCTACTGTTGCAGACTTTGCCATTCCCCCAGAGGTTGAGAACACTAGGGGGGCCAATGAGCCAAATTCAACATCTCGTACTCTTTGTTCGTATTTCCTCCTTTTCTCTCTCTCTTGATTTTTGTAAGCTGCTCCTAACTGGAGTTGTCGGTAGCTGCGAGCGTTAGGGTTAAACACCTTCATATCAAAGAAAGCCCGCTGGTACCTATTCCCCCAGAATCCCTGTGCACTTACATCTAGCCGGGCTCCATCTTCTGTCAGGGTAGAAGCTAGGTCCATAGACTCTCCAGTGAGTGGCTGCAGTGGTGGTTCTACTCTGACATTGTGACATACCTCTGACATCAGTTTGGCGGTGATATCTCTTAGTTCATTGTGACGTATAGTCGGATAGCCTCCTGTCGGGCAGTTGAGAGCATGATCAACGGTGAATGATCTGCCACATATGCAACTAGTTGGTAGTTGAGATGGGAGCCAGTTGTAGCGTAAACACAAGGCATCCCGGAACGATCGCTTGTGCAACGCAAACCCATGCTCCTCAACCGGTATTGCAGACAACCAGGATGATGCACCTTTCTCGCTTGCTAATTCCATGGATCGACGTAATGAATCTGTTAGTCTTGGTTTTAGATGGTCAGCTTTGGTTTCCATGTGCTTTCTCTTGTTCAGTCGAACAGTACATTTCTCATTTGCTTGTTCGACCATGTCATCGTGTGTAAGCTCATGTTCTTGCTTGAGGATGCATGCAACCAATGGACCAGTAACTCTTCTTGAGCAGTCGAATTGGAAAGAGGCATCCTCGGTTGGTTTTGTGATGCCTAGACCACCCATGCGAACAGGCAGGGCAAAGAGGTCCCTTTCCTCATCTGTAATGGAATCTCTGTTCGTCAGTGCTGGAATGAAATGATGGCAGATAGCGTCCTCAAGAGGTTGTAGCAAATCCGACGTGTCAGGGATGGTGCGTAGAAGGTAAGTCCATTTTCCACACAAGCCATGTGTATAGGCCGAATAAGCCGCATGGGGTTGTGTCTTGGCTATTGAGGACAGTTTCAATATTGATGATTTCCAATTTCCCACTTTCTCAGAAACATATTCTTGAGTGTATGATGACTTGCCAATAGCAGCACCCAGGTGCCTTTTCCCATCTGTTGTTATGTTGATACCTAGTTATTGCAATATAAAATCACTCCAATCACAGCTGTTAGCTTTGACAAGCCACAAACCAATTTACAGCTTTTGATTTTTAAAAATGAGTAGTGGGGGTCTGCCAAGAGAAGGAGGGTCCCTGTTTCTGCATTTCTGCATGCATCTTCTGACAAAACATGCCTCTAGAGATATTTTATATATCATTGGAAAGCACATACAACAAGCAACAATTTGAGCATAACATTATCTACACAAACCAATTATTTAAAAAAAAAGTTATGGGCAGTCAAAGTCAACAGACGTTTTTTACCAGTTTTCAGTGAACTACCCCCTTATTTATGAGTATTTACTCATTTATATGCTGACCTAAAAAAATGGTACAATATTGGATAAGTACAGACTTGTTTTCTTACTTTTTAAAAAGGTCAATTCGGCATATTCCACTTTTTCTTCTTGTTTCATGTGGTTCATTTATTTGTTTGTTTTTCTTTTGTTGTTTCTGTTTGAACAGTAGAGAACCACAGCAAGCCAGAGCTTCAAGATGTCTAGGAATAAAAAATAAAAAATTCTAACTGGTTTATTCACTATGCATTATCACACGGCATGTCTTGTAGGAATATATCTATGCAGACCACATTGTCCACTACATAAATATCAGCACATACCACACCTTCTTGCTTGACTGTATCCATGTAGGGTTAGCTACAGCCTGCCACAAATATTTGCACGGGAGAACTTCACCAACCAAAAAGCAGATGTTTTTTAGACTGGTTGTGGTCTACTTGCAGGTGTAGCGTTCAACATAGGAGGTCAAGGGTCATATCGGATACGTTGAATCGCAATATATAATAACAACAAGTTTTGTCTCGAGTGGTTCTGACAATTATTCCTTGTTGGATTTTGTTTGTTAGCTCCCTACGAGGTAGCTACACTGGTGACCCCGACGTTCAGCACACTCTCTCCCAACACTGGCCTCCAGTTCTTCTCAACTGCAGTCAGTACAGTGTTGTGAAAGTTAACTCCAAATAACGCCCCGGCGTACTGAAACAAACCTCTACCCAGCATGGACCCTGCCGACATCACTGCCATCGCTCAACGGGTTATTGCTCTCCAAACAGCGGCAACCCCTGCAGTGGGTGCCGTGGGTGATATCGCTGGAGTGGTCCAAGCAGTAACAGTCAAGATACCAACCTTTTGGCCCACCCGCCCTGAAGTGTGGTTCTCCCTCCTAGAGTCACAGTTTGTCACCAAGAACATCATAGCTGATGATACCAAATACCACCATGTGGTGCAAGGGCTGGACAAGACAACAGCCGAAGAAATCTCGGCCTTCCTCCTAAATCCACCTGTCAGAGGCAAGTTTGACGCATTAAAGATGCTACTCATCAGCACCTTTGGCCTCACTCAAGCTGACAAAGATACTTCTCTCCTTGCCATCTCAGGTCTGGGTGACCGCAAACCATCGGGCCTCCTCCGGTACATGAACTCACTGACTACAGCGGACGACCAGAAGTCCACAGTCTACCGCGCCCTCTTCCTGCGGCAGCTACCAGAGTCTGTTCGGGTCGTACTTGCCCGAGATCCCCCAACCAACATAACTGACCTCGCCAAAGCCGCTGATGACGTCCTTGCAGCCCAATCCCCGGCCTATGGTATCGCGGTGGTCTCGCCAGGTAACAGGGACAGACGCACACATCCGCCTATAGGTAGGACAGGCACACGCTGTTATTACCACGCCAAGTTTGGGGAGAAAGCACGCAAATGTGGTGAAACCTCATCTGCGGCACTATGTGACATGGCCCACCTTATCCCGAGGTCGGGAAATGCCACCGCCGGCCGCTAGCCGTCGTAGCGGTCGGCCATCATCATCAAGACGTAAGCAACACAATGTCTGTCTGGGACCGTAAAACTGGCAGACACTTCCTCATCGACACAGGTGCAGATGAGTCGGTGTTTCCTGCTTCCCCCACTGATCGACAACATCGTGAAACAACCCAACCTCTCGCCGCAGCAAACGACTCTAAAATCTCAACCTGGGGCCAAAGAAGTATTACAGTCAATCTGGGATCCCGCTCCTTCGTGCAATCATTCCACATTGCAGATGTACGCCAACCTATTCTGGGCGCAGACTTTCTCGTCTCTAACAACCTCGCAGTCGACCTCCGAGGACGTCGCCTTATCGATCTCTACTCTTATTCCGTCATCCCAACCACAGCCTCGTTGGCATCAGACGTGCGCGGCATCCACCGAGTCAGGACAGATGACAGTGACATGGCCTCCATTCTCAATGAGTTTCCCGAACTACTAGTTCCATGCTTTCGTTCCTCTGACGAAAACTTGCACGGCGTAGAGCACCATCTGACCACCAAGGGACCCCCTGTTTTCGCTCGGGTACGCCGCCTCCATGATGAGAAACTAGCCGTAGCCAAGACTGAGTTCAAGAAGATGGAAGACTTGGGCATTATCCGGAGATCGAACTCTCCCTGGTCATCTCCTCTACATATCACACCCAAACCAGGCGGTGGCTGGCGACCATGTGGCGATTTCAGGCACCTCAACGCGGCCACCACAGATGACCGCTATCCCATACCTCACATTGGCGACTTTAACGGAAATCTACACGACAAGACTATTTTCTCCAAAATTGACTTGGCTCGAGGGTACCACCAAATTCCGATGGCAGAGTCAGACATTTGCAAAACAGCCATCATTACTCCCTTCGGCCTGTGGGAATTTCTCCGTATGCCATTCGGACTCAAGAACGCCGCTCAAACATTCCAACGACTCATGGACACCATACTCCGAGGCATCCCCTGCGTCTTCATCTACCTGGACGACATCCTCGTGAGCAGCAGCACCCGAACGGAACATGCAAACGACCTTCGCAAAGTCTTCAAAGCCTTGTCGGATAGTGGGATGGTTGTCCAAAGACAAAAGTGTGTCTTCGGTGTCGCCCAGATAGACTTCCTTGGCCACCATGTTACCACAACCGGTATCAAACCACTACCGGAACGAGTCTCAGCAGTCCGCGAGTTCCCAGCCCCGAATACCAAGAAAAGTCTCCAGATGTTCCTCGGAATGGTTAACTTCTACCACCGATTCTTGCCTGGACTTGCCGGCCACCTTCATCCTCTGCATGAAGCCTGCAAAAGAAGGGGTCAAGCAATTACCTGGTCAGACAACTGTCAGATTGCCTTTGACATGGCCAAGTCCGCCCTTGCCTCTGCGGCCCTCCTTGAGCACCCCATCAATGGCGGCAAACTCGCCATTACTGTAGACGCTTCAGATTTTGCTGTTGGTGGTTCCCTGGACCAGTTCCGCGAGGGTTCCTGGCACCCGCTTGCTTTCTTCAGCAAGAAACTTACCACAGCTGAACAAAAGTACGCCACTTTCGACAGAGAACTCCTCGCACTGTATCTGGGCATCAAGCAGTTTCGCCACTATGTCGAAGGCCGATCATTCACAGCCTTCACAGATCACAAGCCCCTTGTTGGGGCAATGTCAAATGCTGTAGACCGCTCCCCTCGCCAAACAAGGCATCTCTCGTTCGTGGCAGAGTTCACAAACGACGTGCAACATGTGTCAGGTCGAAACAACGTGGTAGCCGATGCCCTGTCCAGAGCCCCTACCATCGCTGCAATGTTCTCACCAGACATTAACTACCGACAACTGGCCGCTGACCAAACCACCTCGGATGAGATCCATGCCTATCGCACAGCAATCACCAGCCTCCGGCTAGAAGACGTACCCTTCCAGGACTTCACTGTGCTGTGTGATATCTCCACTGGTCATACACGGCCACTTGTGCCACGCGAGTGGAGACGGCGCATCTTTGACACCATCCATGGACTCTCACACGCGGGCAGCCGCCCCACACTCAGAGCTATCTCACGTCGGTTTGTCTGGCACAAGATGAAGACCGATGTCCGCAGCTGGTGCCGAACATGCCACCCCTGTCAGGCTTCCAAAGTGCAACGACATGTCCATGCCCCTCTGCAGCCTCGTCCACCGCCAGAACGGCGCTTTGGATCTCTCCATGTAGACATTGTTGGCCCACTGCCCGAATCTGAGTGTATGACATACCTCTTTACCGTTATCGACCGTTACACTCGGTGGACAGAAGCAATTCCCATGGCAGGATGCACTGCGGAGACGTGCATCAAAGGCTTCCTGCGAAACTGGATAGCTCGCTTTGGGGTTCCTGGGGACCTCACCTCAGACAGAGGCCCACAGTTCACCTCGGAATTGTGGTCGGAACTCAACAGACTGCTTGGAATTTCGGCCAACAATACCACAGCTTACCACCCCCAGGCGAATGGTCTAGTCGAACGAATGCACAGGCAATTAAAAGCTTCCCTCAAGGCTCGCCTCACAGGACCCAAGTGGATGGATGAATTGCCAATGGTGTTGCTGGGCATACGAACCGCCTGGCGTGAGGATGCTGAGTGCTCCCCAGCTGACCTTGTGTACGGCACCGCTCTCCACCTGCCTGGGGAATTTTTCAGCGCCCCAAGGACGTCCGACCTGCAATCTGGTTTCCTCCGCGAGCTTCAGACTTCCATGCACACTGCCCTACCTCCTCCTCCACAATACCATGGCACCCGACCAACTCACATCCCTATAGACCTTGGGCACACGGGCTTCGTCTACATGCGCCATGGTGCCCATCGTAACCCCCTCCAACGCCCTTATGCTGGGCCCTACCCAGTTCTGGAACGGAATGAGAAACACTTTCTCATTAATCGAGATGGCAAAGTAGAGAGAGTTACAGTTGATCGCCTCAAAACTGCCTACCCGTCCCCTATGGAACCACAAAGTGCCACAGCTCCTCCACCAACAACTACAGTGGAAACTCGGCCAGCACCTCCGGATACGGCTCCATCTCTCCATACACGAAGTGGACGTGAGATTCTCCCTCCGGACAGACTGAACCTGCGAACTTGGTAATGTTATAATACACAAACTGATTATTGTTGTATTTTACATTGCTAGGGGGGGCCATGTAGCGTTCAACATAGGAGGTCAAGGGTCATATCGGATACGTTGAATCGCAATATATAATAACAACAAGTTTTGTCTCGAGTGGTTCTGACAATTATTCCTTGTTGGATTTTGTTTGTTAGCTACCTCGTTAGGAGGTCAAGGGTCATATCGGATACGTTGAATCGCAATATATAATAACAACAAGTTTTGTCTCGAGTGGTTCTGACAATTATTCCTTGTTGGATTTTGTTTGTTAGCTCCCTACGAGGTAGCTACACAGGCTTCTTTGCCTTTCCTCCTTTTTTCCTTCTTGTCAATCCAATACAAGCTGAACCTGCCGAAACTTGGTATATAATGTGTATGCTCTCAATGAACTCTCAGTTGATATAATATGACCTTCTCAATCCACTTGAGATTATATTGTTTCGATATTTCGACTAAATGCTCTAGCCTTCATCAGGAATAATGAGATGCTAAGATTCACATGACCAGCTCTATACCGGTAGCTAGCTATTCACCACATGTTACAAAATCACGCCCTCAATATATACATAAAGCACGTGAACCAACATATACTTCCAGCATGATAACTTTATGTGGAAAAGAATTTTTTTTAATAAATAATAATAATAAATAATAATAATAATAGTAATAATAAAATAATAATAATAATAATAATAGTAGTAGTAGTAGTAGTAGTAGTAGTAATAATAGTAATAATAATAGTAATAATAATAGTAATAATAGTAGTAATAATAATAGTAATAATAATAGTAGTAATAATAGTAGTAATAATAGTAGTAATAATAATAGTAATAATAATAGTAATAATAATAGTAATAATAATAGTAATAATAATAGTAATAATAATAGTAATAATAATAATAATAATAATAATAATAATAATAATAATAATAATAATAATAATAGTAGTAATAGTAATAGTAATAGTAATAATAATAATAATAATAATAGTAGTAGTAGTAGTAGTAATAATAATAATAATAATAATAATAATAATAATAGTAATAGTAATACTAATAGTAATAGTAATAGTAATAGTAATAATAATAATAATAATAGTAGTCGTAGTAGTAGTAGTAGTAGTAGTAGTAATAATAATAATAATAACAACAACAACAACAAAACCAACCACAACAACCACAACAACAACAATAATAATAATAATAATAATAATAATAATAATAATAATATTAATAATAATATTAATAATAATAATAATAATAATAATAATAATAATAATAATAATAATAATAATAATAATAATAATAATAATAATAATAATAATAATAATAATAATAATAATAATAATAATAATAATAATAATAATAATAATAATAATAATAATAATAATAATAATAATAATAATAATAATAATAATAATAATAATAATAATAATAATAATAATAATAATAATAATAATAATAATAATAATAATAATAATAATAATAATAATAATAATAATAATAATAATAATAATAATAATAATAATAATAATAATAATAATAATAATAATAATAATAATAATAATAATAATAATAATAATAATAATAATAATAATAATAATAATAATAATAATAATAATAATAATAATAATAATAATAATAATAATAATAATAATAATAATAATAATAATAATAATAATGTAATATGGTTGGCATCAAGGGTGTCCTCTAAGCTAGAAGATGGTGATTTCACAGGAGCAGTCAGACTGGAGGACAAGATTGCTGACAGTAGTGATCTTACTTTTGAAGCCCTCCAGAGTAAGCACCCCTCTCCTCACCCAGACACTTGCATTCCAACTGCAATTGATGATGGGTTTTTTAATTTTCCTGTGTCGGAGGAAGATGTTGCTTGTGCTATCCAGTCTTTCCCTCGTGGCTCTGCTGGTGGATGGCTTGAAGCCACAACACTTGAAAGATTTGACTAGTCCATCCACTGCTCATTCTCTTCTCCATGCCCTCACCTCATTCCTGAAGTTATCTCTTGATGGCAATATACCTCAGTCAATTCGTCCGTTTTTCTTTGGTGCCTCCTGACAGCTCTGCACAAGAAAGATGGAGGAATAAGGCCGATAGCAGTAGGTTGCACTCTGCGCCGTTTGGTCTCTAAGGTTGCAGGTTAAGGTGTTGGATGATATGTGTCCCCTTTTTTCCCCCCGTCAGTTGGGTTATGGAGTTAGGAGAGCAGCAGAGGCTGCAGTTCATGCTGCAAGGTTATACCTCCAAAATGTATCTCAAGATTGCCTTTTCTTGAAATTGGATTTCAGGAATGCCTGCAACTCAGTACGCAGGGACAAAATGTTGGAGGCTGTGCGAGTTCTAACTCCAGATCTCTACCCTTTTGTATACTCCTCTTACTCGTCACCATCCTCTCTGTTTTGGAATGACAAGATTATTCAGTCCTCTGAAGGTGTGCAACAAGGAGATCCCCTTGGTCCACTTCTTTTCTGTCTCTCCATCCACAAGCTCTCTTCTAATTTACACTCCGAACCCTGTCTCCTCTATCTAGATGATATCTCCATTGGTGGAAAGGTGGAGGATGTATTGGCTGACATTGAGATGGTGAAGAGGGAGGCTGCTAGCATGGGTCTCCAGCTGAATGCACAGAAGTCGGAAGTGATATGTGACGATGTTTCCATTAAAGAGTCTCTCCTTCTTTCTTTGCCGGGTGCCCATATTGTTGACCCTTCCAGTGCCACCCTTTTGGGTTCCCCTATTGGTGATTTAACCTCCATCTCACGTTCCCTGGATGAAAAGATCCACCTTTTAAAGACTATGGGTGAAAGGCTGAACCGTCTCTGTGCCCAGGATGCTCTCCTCCTCCTCCGTCACTCATTCTCAATACCAAAGCTCCTCCATATTCTTCGAACTTTACCATGTTTCCTCTCCCCTAGTCTAACGCACTACGATGACATCCTCAGATCTGTTGTGAGTGGGATATGCAACATCTCCTTTGATGATGATGATGATGCCACCTGGACACAAGCTACACTCCCTGTGAAGTTTGGTGGTCTTGGGTTCCGGAGAGCAGTACAGCTTGCACCCTCTGCCTTCTTGGCTTCTGCTGCTGGCTCTTCGGACCTTGTTCACCACATTGTCCCTTCTCGTCTCCACGGTATACCTATTCCCAACTGGGATGATGCAGTCTCCAACTGGTCCCAGGGCCATGATCAATCCCCACCTATCGGCCCGTCTTCACATCGCCAAAAGATCTGGGATTCAGTCAAGGTATCTGTGACTGCCGCCAGCCTACTTGCAAATGCTCCCAACCCTGTTTCTAAAGCTCGTTTGCTAGCTGCCTCTACAAAACAATCAGGTTTATGGTTGTCTGCTCCTCCCATCTCATCTCTAGGCCTTCGCATGGACAACAACACTATCCGTATTGCTGTGGGTCTTCGCCTAGGCACTCCTTTGTGTAGGCCACATGCGTGTCAGCACTGTGAGGCTGCTGTTGACCAATTCGCCACCCATGGTCTTAGCTGCCGTCACAGTGTGGGCCGCCATTTTCGTCATGCTGCCATCAATGACATTATACACAGGTCTTGGCAAAGATACCCTCGAAACTGGAGCCTTCTGGCCTCTACAGAAATGATGGGAAGCGCCCAGATGGCATCACGTTGGTTCCGTGGAAGTGTGGGAAATTGTTGGTGTGGGATACCAATTTTATTGACACTTTCTCTCCCTCCTACATTGGTAGTGCCTCCAAAGTGGCAGGAGTAGTAGCGGCTTTGGCTGAGGAAAGAAAGAGGGAAAAGTACACCAATTTGAACAATAAAAATCGCTGCTTTGTTCCTGTAGCAATTGAAACTTCAGGTGTGTTTGGATCACAGAGTTTACTTTTTCTAAGGATTTGGGGCAGCGTCTCTTTCAAGCGACTGGAGAGAAGAACTCCCTTCACAACCTCCTGCAGAGGCTTTCTGTTGTGGTGCAGAGAGGTAATGCAGTTTCGGTTGCGGGGACCACAGATCACTTGAATTTGGACTCTGATGACATTTTCTTTTAATTATTATAATATGTTAATAATAATTATGATAATAATAATAATTATAAATAAATAAATAAAAATAAAAATAAAATAATAATAATAATAATAATAATAATAATAATAATAATAATAATAATAATAATAATAATAATAATAATAATAATAATAATAATAATAACATAATGTGCGGCCCAATCTCAGGTGAATTTTCATTCTGATTTAGAAAATCTATTCATCAACATACTCTAGCTATGGACTTGTTTTGATAAAATGGAAATAATCTTAATGGTCAAATGTTTTGCTTTCTAAAATGGAAATGGTCAATATTGAGCTTGAAAAATGTGAGGAATACACTACTTCTCCATATTACAATAAATCAGTGTATAGTGTTAGGCCTGTAGGAGTAAGACAATACTTAGAGCAATGTGATATAAATTTCAAATTGATGTTTTTTATTGCACCTTTGCTTGCCACACAATGTCTTGCATTCATTTCTAGTATTATTCATTGCAGATTGCAAACTGGTGCAAGGCTGGGACGAGAACCTCCTTGATATTGAGCATGACAATCATTTCCAGTTTATCATAGCTAGAATCTCAGAATGAAACATCAATATCGATTCTTTTAGAAACATGGAGCGTAGAAGCTTAACCTGAGCCCAATGAAAATTCCATGACCTGCTGCTGAGCTGCCTTTTTCTCTATCACTCGCTCTATTCCCCCCCCCCAATCTCAGTTCTCTTTGTACTGCTGTTTCAGAAGCAAACTTTGACTTTTCTCCCTCTCTATCCTTTTCTGAAGTCTATTTTTGTATCCACTCTGGAAACTATACAGCTAGCTATTTTGCTGAAAAAATATCTATAAACATAGCTATAGTTTTAGTATGCACATGCATGCAAGAATCCGCTCATATAAACATGCCAAATTTATTAGAAAACTCAGAGGAAGGATCAAGATAGATTGGCTATAAAGGTTCTTGAGGGAAATGGTATTATCAAAGTTGCATTGGGATAGCTGAGGAAAATATCAAGAGTTTGGGTGAGGGTAGTAGTTGTTGTTTCCAGAGTAGAACTTGTTCCGTTAGGGAAAATGTGGACAGAAAAGAAGCTGAAGTCTCAGAAAAAGGGAAGGGACACTGGTTGGGATGAATGTTGACTTGAAGGTTTGAAAGGAGGCACTAGAGAGATCGATGGAAAATGTAGTAAGGGATAAGTTTTTTGTTTTTTTACTGTTGGTAAAATGAAGGCAGAGTATAAGGCAGAAAGGGATGATGCAGGATTTATAGACACCCCTAATACAATACAGCTACTGATGAGGGAGTTGCTAAAGCAACTGGATCACAGGGATAGTGCTGGTGTCTGGATCAACTTTAATTTAATGGAATGCCATGATATTGGAGGTATGCTCATGAATTTATTGTTAAGGGTGGAAGAGTTGGAAAAACAAGTTGAATATAAGCAGAAAAGGATTGAAGTTTGGGGGAGGAAGCTAAACTAGTTGGTGGTTGCAGAGGAAGTTGAAACAAGATGGTAGTGAAGATAATACAGAGAAGGTGATGAAGGACATAAGAACAAGTTAAGTTGGTGTGAGGAAGTTGTAAAGAAGGAAGAATAAAATTTTCAGGATGTCCTGAGCAAACTGATCGGAGGCCATTCAACCAGAAAAGAGAGGATAATACAAGCAAAGGAGAGAGAGTCTGTGGCATATTGCAGGGGGTAAATCGGCAGTATCAGGATTGGGAAGTGCAGGGTCTCCAAAAAATCAAACCACAGGAAAAGGTATTCAATGAAAGAAGTCGGAATGGAAAAGTGTGTGCGACTAAGGAGGAGTGGTGGGAATGCAGATATCAGGAGGAAGAGTCAAGTGGAATGAAATGTTCACCAGAACTTGGTATATATGGGCTGCCAGGTTAAGACACTCTAGGAGATAACCAAGAGGGAGTTGAGGAGAAGCAAGAGTCATCAGGTGAAGGAGCTTAAAGGCGGGGGTCATCCATCAGGAATGGTGGGGTGAATAGTAGTGGGAACTGGAAAGGAGGGAGTGAAGTACCAGATTACTGCTCGCATGATAGAGCAATTCAAACCTTTTCCTGTCACAGGAGCACTTGCGAATACATCCAAGATAATGAACATGAAGGATCAATCTCAGTTGTGGGTGCAATACATTTGTTAAGGGGGGTGAGGGTGGAAGAGGGACCAAAGATAAGGAAACTGGGTGATTGAGTGTGGTGTTTGTTAATTTTAGTGAGTAGTGTTCAAGGGAGATGGATTTGGAGATAGTGTTGGGTATGAAGAAGTTTGATGTGCTGGGGTTAGCAGAGACATTATTGCAGAAAGAGGATGAGATGAGTGTGGCAGGATATGAAGGCAGGAAAAGAGAGGGTGGCAGGTGGGCGAGTGGAGTGTTGGAGTTCTGGTGCACGGAAATTTGGGATGAAGTCAAGAGAAGGGTTGCTGTGGGTGGAGTTGAGCAGAGCAGGAGAAGAAAAACTATGGTAGGGATAGTGTATGGTGAACCCAGAGTAGAGTGAGAGAGACAGAGGGACTGTTTGAGATATTGCAGGGTGATGTGGTGAAGTATGAAGAGAAATATTTCGATGTTGTTATGATGGGGGACTTCAAAGCAAAGAATGTGGATTAAGAGCAGAGGAAAAACAAGCAGTAATGGAAAGAGGTTGTTGGAATTGGTTAGGGTTGGAGGTTTGATTGTAGTAAATATGTTGCAGTGCTCTTAGTAGGTGGACATGGGAATGTGTGGAGAGAAAGTCGGTCATAGATTATCATCTGTTTAGTAAACCCATGGATGTAGGTAGCTAGGGTTATAGTTGAGGACTCAGGTAAGCTAGATGGTGGGTCGGATCATAACTATATATGGGGAGAAATTATGTGTGGTAGGATAGAGTTACAAGTGAGAAGAGAGTGATATCAATGGGAATTGGCAATAGGCAGATTGGGAGGATTATCAGGAGGGGAGGAAATGTTCATAGGGTGGGAAGAGGAGGTGAGGGAGCTTGAGCAAGAGTTGGCAGGAAACAACAGTTAAGAGATGTGGAGTAGGTGGAAGAAAATTTGGCTGCAGCGGAGAAAAAATTGGAAGGAAGAAGAATACAGACAGGTCAGAGGGATGGTGTTCCGAGGATGTGGATAAGTTAATTGGTTAAGGGAAAAGAAATGTGGAGGTTGGAGAGAGCAAGGAAGAGAAGGGAAGGGGAGGCTACATTGAGACAACTATGGGATGACTATAGAGAAACAAGAAAGGAAGTGAAAAATACTATTAGGAAAGAGAACAAGAAATTAAAGGAAAGAATTATAAAGAAGATTAGAGAGCAAATTAGGATAGTTCTAAGCTGTTTTGGAATGGAAAAAGGAAGGAGAGAAGGATAAAAGGAACGAAAAATGATGAGGAATGGATGTTGGAGGTGGAAGACAAGGTGTTTGAGGTGATGGCAAAACACTGGGAAGAGGTGGAGAGGGGTAAAGAGCATGTCTAGTACCAGAATTAGAGATAGAATATGTGAGTGGGCATGAGTTGGGTATGTGTGAGGAAGTAAGTTGGGAAGAAGTAGTAGAGGTAATGAAGTGTTTGAAGAGAGGAAAGGCACCAGGCCCTGATGGAATGTTGAATGAGATGCTGATGTATAGAGGTAGAAGTTTGGTGGATGTGATAGTGCAGGTGATGAATGTGGTAATTAGGAGTGAGTGCTGCCCAATGGACTGGAAGAGGAGTTTAATAGTACCTATCCACAAGAATGGCGACGAGGACCTATTAGGAATTATATGGGGATTGTACTGTGGTGAAGATGTTTGTAAGCATGTTGGCAAAGAAGTTGGGAGGGATTGCTGAGGAGATGGAAGCATAGGGAGGGTTTAGAAGTCGTCGAGTGGTTGGTGTTAAGAGGAGTTTATGGAGTAGGAAGAGGGAGAAGAAGAGTTCATCCTGGACATAAGTAAGGCATATGACAGGGAGGGATTGTAGCACAAGTTGAAGCAATATGGAGCAGAGGAAAAACTTGTGAGGATATGTGTAGGATTGTATAGTGGGATGGAGACAACAGTGATATTGAACCGAAGGAGATCAAAGTGGTTCACTGTGGAGAAGGATTTAGGCAGGGATGCCACTTCCTTTCAATATGTATTTGATGGGAATGGCAGAGTAGTTGGAGAGAGCTGAGCTAGTTGTTAAGATGGAAGGGTGTTGGTGTGGGGCACTTATGTAACCAGATAATGTTCTTTTGGACGACTCGGTGGAATTGCAAGCTGTGCTACATTATGTGTTAAAGTGGAAGATGAACTATGATAGTAAGATGAGCAAGGTCTTGGTAGTAAGGAATAAGGAAGCAGGAGTGAATTGGAGGTTTGGCGTGGAGACATTGGAAGAGGTTGAAGAATTCAAGTACTTGGGAGTGTGGTTTGATAGGAAGCTAAGGGTGAATGTTCGGTTAGAGAAGATGGCAAAGAAGGCAAAAGATTGGGGTAGGAAGGTGACATGGATGAGTAGAGTGAATGGGCAGTTGGAAGTAGACAGAGGAAGAATGCTATGGGAGCTTCTAATGAGACCTGGTGTAGAATATGCAGCCAAAGTGTGTGTTGAACAGGAGGACGTAATTCTTGCAAGAATTTGGAGTCTGCACAAATGTGATTGGGTAGGAGATTGTTGGGAGCAAATAATAATACAGTAGCAGTACGGTTGTTAGAGGAAAAGAAGCAGTGTGGAATAAATAGGGATGAGAGATGTATCGTGTGTGATAATGGAGCAGGGTAAGATGTGAGGGATTTGATGTGTGGGAATTCAAGAAGGCTCGGTTGGTACTAGTGGGGATGAGGTGCACAGAATTGTAGTGGCTGGACAGTGGCTGGATGAATGTAGAGGTGTGGGTAAGAATGGAAAGGTGGTATCACTGTTTGGGAAAGGTGTGGAGGGAGTAAGTGAAGCAGTGATGGAGGAGGTGGGTGAGTGTATTATGTATTGGGTAGTGAAGTGGTTGAGAGGATGGCGAGCTGATGAATGATCTTTGGTCCCCCCTCCGCTCCTTCCTCTTTGAGCAGCAAGGACACACTTAGCTATTAATATTATATTAATTAAGTAGTACTGCTGATATACAGCTGTTATTTGTGTTAGTTACTGTTATATAGTTGCACAATGTGGTGTAGTATGTGGTGGCCTTAACAGGCTCAGCGTATCAAGATCAAATGATTAATTATCACTCCTCCATAGCTACACAATGCTAAACCTGTGGGCATCAGGGAGTAGACAAGTGCAGCAGCTGTGGGTTGTAGCAACAGCTTTCTCTCAGCACTCTAGGGTCAAGAGCTCTATTGAAACCACAACTGAGTAAGTTGCATAGCTCAAGCCCACCTAAGCTGTGGGGCTTAGATAGTTAGTAGTTAATCTGATGATTAATTTCTTTGGATCTGCCTAGTACAATGTCGTAGTTATAGCTGTAGATGAGGTTTGTAGCTAAAGCTTTCTCACAGCTATCTCTAGTGCTCCATTGTAATATAGTCCACTTTAGTGTCCATTCAAAGCTTCTGGATCTTAGAAGCAATCTTCAAAGTTTTATTAATGGCATACTTTTGTGGCGCTATGGACAGATAGAGTGTACAAGCTTTACCTGAGCCTAAGGAAGTCTCTTGATGGTGGATGAATCTAAGCACTAGCTAGCAATGAAGGTTAAAAAAATTAAACTAGAGTTACAATTGGTTTTGAACACAAATAATTTGTACAGAGGCATGCTTGTTATTTTGGAAAGGATTCCCTGCGAAATAAAAATATATTCATTTTACCACAATCAAAAATCTAAGTACATGGCTATGAACTGTTTTCAGATATCAGTACAAACTGCATATTCATACCTATGGCTTCCAGAGTAAACCAACCGCGTATTCAACCATGTTAGCTTCTTTATAAGCATATGTTTTCTGCGGGCCATTCACACTTACCCATGCAGCCAGTTCTTCAAGTTGTTTTCTCATACCCATTGCAAATTTAATAAGGCCCGCATTATTTAAGTGGGTCATTCCTATTTTTTTAATACTCAATGCGTGGCAATATCAAGTTTTCCATCTAACTTCCCTGTGAAGGCTCGCTTTACTCGCCAACAAGACTAACATAAAAAAATTAATGCATTGGTCCAAAAAAGAAATGTAATTTACCTTCTGCTTGTATGTGTGGGCCTTGGCCAGCCTCATGTAGACATCACTTGGAGCAGAGGTAGCAAGGTCACTTCCAACTCTTAACTAGTTTCCATACCTCTCCATTGGTCATGGAGGAAGTGTAAGGTGTGAAATTAGTGGACTTATAAAACGAGGGAAGGGGCTTGAATAAGCTGCAATTACATTTTCACTGCAAAAATGAAGCTAATCAAGAAGTCAAGTTAAGAATACGAGCACAGGTAGTCACACACTAGTAATTCTTGCCCTTATTAAATGTCTCTGTTATGGAGAAGAAGCCGCATGAGGAGTATTTAGAACTGCAGAAACACAATAGTTTTAATTGGAGCAAATAAATTCACTTTCTTTCAAGTAATTGACATTAAAATACTCTCCAAAATTCGAAAATAGTTTATAGGACCCTTTACCTATTGAAGTTTAATAGGTGAAGTGTCTTTTATATGTTATTTCCTACTTGGGTAAATACATTGGTAAATAATTTTTTGTGGCTATATAGTCTATCCAATCATATTTTTTGTTCCTCCTATTTTTTCTTCAAGTTAAAGCAGCCACTTACACGGTGTCACTAATAGACACCAGAACATACACAAAATATGTTATTATTTACTTTGTTTATTACTAGTGTAGACATACATGCTTTTCAATTTGTATCATATAATACACATAGGCACATGTAGTTTTTGTTAATGGTAACTGCTGAGGAAATTAAGTGATCATTCTTGGCAAGAAAAGGTGCAATTGTTGGTGAATCACCGAGTTATACTAATAGTAACAAGAAAAAGCTTATGAGGAAACCAACTGATGCACATGCACAATAAGTACATAGTTATCTGGTTTCTGTTCAACATTTCCCCCTAAAGTTAGACTGATCACAAAATGAATCCTCACTAAGGAATTCGATGGAAAATTTGTATTGCATATGTACATATGTAGGTGTGTATATATCTCTGACACTCCCTATAGCTACCGGTTTGACGCAATTTTATAAATGTTCGAGGGCCCAAAAACAACACAAAAAGCAGATTTTATATTGTAAAATACTCACTTTGGCTGCTTCTTAGTATCTTAATGGTGGTTATGCCCTATTTTTGCTCCAAAACTGCTCCAAGTGTGCCTTGAATCCTTCACTAAGGTAGTAAACTGGCACAGAAGAGCAAGGCAGTGCAATACTTTTGTTCATCTCAAACTAAAAGCTACTTCACCATTGTCTTTGTAGTTTTGCTTTATTTTTGTTCTTTTATTTAATTTACTATGGGGTCAACTTCACATTAGCACTTGTGCTACTGATGTCTTGTTGCTTGTACGTATGCATAATAATATTTATACAAAAATTTCACACAACGCACACACACACAAAAATAAACTAGAAACTGTCAAAAAAACTTGCAATTCATTTGGGGATCAATGTTTAGTTCTATCTCTGTTTCCAACTTGCATATGTATCATAAAAAATGTGGATGGGACACCTGCTTTAAATAAAGATGGTTTATGTAAATCTGGAATGGTCATAATAGTGAAGTGATCAATGGAGCAAATGCCTGGAGATAATTTAATCTTGATGCTATTGAGCCTATTAAGTCACCATAGACACAGGACAGTGTGACATTAAATAATACTAATAACATAACAGTCTGAAATATGCTTATTGCCAAGAACTAATAATAAAAGAACAATTGCAATAAAAATAATAGCTAAGTGTGTCATGTGTTCAAATAATGGAGAGGGCAAAGTTCATCCACGTTCTTCCTTTTCCATTCCTATGCAATACATAACACACTCACACACTTCCTCCAGCACTTCACTCACTCCATACACACCTTTCCCCAGCAGCAATGCCACATTTCCATCCTTACCCACTCTTTCATATCCATCCAGTTCCTACAACTCTGTGTATCAGCAGCCGATCCCTCTCAATTTTTATCTGCAGTCCACACTTTTGATATGATTTTAAAGCGCATTTAATACTCTATGTTTTCATAAAGTCAGATTTAACTTTGTGTTTCTAGTGAAGATATAGCCTTGCTTTGATCAGAGACCATAAATATGTTGACTTCGGTATGCCAGATACATGAATAGTGCTAATCTGAAAACATGCAAATACAGCTTTGCTGATTAGCTATAATTATGGTTGTCGTTTTTTGGCTGAGGGATCCCTAGTATACCAACATTCCAGCTGATATCTGAGAATGCATAGGAATTATAGACTAAAACATATCAAGAGGAACATTTTGGTATAAAAATCCACCTTCGTAGATGGTGGTATATATCATTAAATTATGAATCGTAGAGTCTGACCTATGAAAGTCAGCAATGCCATACCCTTAATGCCATACCATAAAATTTTAATAAAAGTCCTAAGCAACAAACGATATCAAATATATAATGCAGTTTTTAGATAATAAGGCTTGAGGCCCATTTGCTCATCAATGAAACTCGATTAAAATAGTTGTCATCATAAAACAATGTTAAGTGCGACTAACTACAGACTGGGTAATGGTCGCTAATCGTGTGTGCGAGGGGTTCATAGTTCAGTGTTGTCTACCTCCACCCAAGTCTTGGAACCATGGGAGTGGTCAAGACTGAGTAGTATAGACTAGCCTGGTTGATCTTCGTGGGATCGTGGGGGCTTCGATTGGGTTAGTGGGTTGCGGAGGCATGGGTGGCGGTAAGGGTGTGGTCCTGGATGGTGGCGTGGGGTGCTGTGGAGCGTCTGGCGACGTCCAGTTGTCCAGGGTGGGTGTGTGGTCTTGCTGGGGGGCAATGGGGGTGGTTGGGACAGGTGGTGGGCTGTGGATTCCAGGGGGGTCGGTTGGCCGGAGGAGTGGCGGTCTTGGTATTAGGGCGATGTCCTCTAGGATGGACCTTCTCACCGTAGGGGTGTGAATGGGTGTGTATCTCCTGAGGAATTTCCTATTGCGATGTGATTGCCTCCCTGATCCATCCAGTCTGATCAAGTATTGGTGGAATTGGCGTACTTCCACGATGGGGCCTGTCTTGTCCCATTTGAGTGGGTGGTTACCCGTCTGATTTTGGACCCTGACTTTGTCACCTATTTTCAGTGGTAGTAGGTTTCTGGTGTGTTCACTCCACTTGTCCTGATGTAGTGCGTGGCGTTGTCTGTGGGCAGCCTCTCTGAGGTTGAGTGAATCTTCCCATGTCCTATGTGGGCGGTACTTGCCTGGCATGATTGGGATCAGGTCCTTGGTGGGCCTCCCGAAGATGCACATTGCTGGCGATTGTTTCGTGGTAGGGTCGGGCGAGTTGCGATACTGAAGCATGGCTTGTTGGAATGTGTCGATGTTGAGGGATCCGTCTTTCCCTAAGTTCCCTGTAACGAGCCTCTTGACTGTCTTGACACCCACCTCAGCCCGGCAGTTGCTATGAGGGAATGCCACCGAGCTGAGTCTGTGGTGTATGCCCCAGTCCCGGAGGAACGTTCTTGTGGCATGTGCTGTGAATTCAGGGCCTCCGTCCGAGGATAGTTCGTCCGGGATCCCATATGTGGCGAAGGTGTGCCTGAGGATGTTGATCAGGCCTATAGCGCCGTCTCTGGCCCTTTCCACAATCGGCCAATTAGAATACCTGTCTATTATGACGAGGTAGTTGTGGCCCTGGTGGTGGAAGAAATCCACGCAGATACACTGGAATGGGTACTCTGTTGGATTGGGGGTGTTGGGGGTAGGGTTGCCTGTGAGGGTGCCATCCTGTTGCAATCAGTGCAGTTTGCCCTGGTGGCGTGGATGTCCTTTGTAATTCCTGGCCAAAAGATTGCTGCTTCAGCCCTGGAGGTCATGGCCGAGGTGCCTTGGTGGATCTCTGCAATGATGGTTGTCTTGGACCTGTCGAAGGCTTGTTGTAGGTTGTCGTCCCAGGAGAAGGTGTTGCTTGGTTTGAGGAGGTTCCTGAATGGGAGCATGGTGTCGGTCATGCTGAACGCGAATGATACCTGGTTGATCAGGCCGAACCACGAGCAGACATCGGTGAGGTTCCTCGGGGTGGGGAAGTCGGAGATGGCTTGCACATACTTTTTGCATGGTTTCACGGTGTTGTTGCCAATCTCGAAGCCCGCGAATTCAACGTCCTCTTTGGCGAAGTGGAATTTGTCTGGATTGAGGGTGATGCCGTGGCGTCCACATGTGTCTAGCCATCTGCACGCCTGGAAAAAGCATTCTTCTATTGTCCGTGACCATAGGAGGGTGTCATCTATACATTTCGTCTTGTTGGGGATGGATGACACGATTTCATCGTACCTCCTGGTGTAACCATCTCCAGAGTTGATGTATCCTTGGGGTGCGGTTCGGTAGCGGTATCGACCCCATGGGGTGATGAAGGTGGTACAGTGCCTGTCTTCCTGGTGCAGGTTCACGCTATGGTAGCCATTCCACGCATCGAATACCGTCTTCTTCATTCCTTGTGGGACGGATCGGGCCTGGTGGAATGGTGACTGCGTGTGGTGGGTCTCCCTTGTGGCATGGGCATTCAGTGGCTGGAAGTCGATGGTGCGTCTGAGCGAACCGTTCTTCTTCGCACAGATCACCATGTGGTGACACTAGGTTACTGGGTCGCCCACTGGGAATGACTCCCAACCTCACATCCCTGTCGAGCCCGGATTTCACGTCTTCCTGCCAGTGGAGTGGGACTGGTATAGGCGAATGGTGTGCTGTAGGTGTGGCTGAGGGGTCTATCATCAAGCGCATTGGGGGTCCCTCCATGAGGAGTAGGGTCTGGTGCTCGCATGTGTTGAACGTGCTGGAGCAATAAAGTGCTAAGATGTAGTCCTGTAGTTTTTCCCTGTTGGCGTCTGTGGCCGGAAATGGTAGGCCGGAGGGCAGGGTCGGTGGTGTGGTCCTTCTCGGGCATTGGCACTGATGTGGGGTGGGCATAGCAGAGACAGCATTGGTGTGGTTGGCTGTGTCCTTGGCCTTGGTGCTCTGGGTATCAGTGGGTTGGAGGGGGAAGGAGCCATGTATGATCCCAAGGTCTATGCACGTTTCCCTGCTGATGAACAGCTTGTTGGTGGCGTTGGTGACATAGACAATCTGTCTGGAGGACTTGCCATTCCCTGACAGCCTGATGATGGCTGCTCCCAGTATGGCGATGTTGTTGCTGTTGGCAGCGTGCATCTTCAGTGTCACTGGGACTAGGTCCTTGGGTGATAACCCTAGTTTCTTCACGATATTCGACCCAGCCAGGCAGCTCTGACAGCCGGTGTCGGCCATGGCGTAGACAGGTGTCTGGGCATGTGCGGTCTTCAGTGAGTATCCGAAATGATCGTAGTCCTCCCTGGTGGTGCACATCTGTAGCCTGACGAAGGGTTGTGGTTTGGACTGCCTCCTGGACCAGCTCCGTGTGGTTTTGTTGTAGATGTGGTGGTCCAGGGCGTCGGCTTTGGCATCGGTTTTGGAGGCGAGGTCACATATGGTGTCGAAGATAGCGTTCTCCTGCTCGGTGCCGGATGGCTTCTTATTGTGCTTAGTTCGACATACCCTCTCATAGTGGTGGTCCCTGCTGCAATGGCTGCACTGCGTGCCGAAGGCTGGGCACTCAGACCTCCTGGTCCTGTTTGGGGCACTCTTTCCGTGTCCCTTGGTGCCACAGTAGGTGCATGACTCTTGGTCGGGTCCTTGCTGATTCCTGGGTTGTGGTTTCTTCTGTCTCTCCCAGCAATGTGGTCAGCGGCCTGGGGTATCAGTAGGCATGCAGCTGACCTCTTTCCTGCTTCCTTCGCCTCTACGAACCTGAGGACCTGTTCCAGGGTCATATCTTGGTTACTGTCACCTAGCAGGTCCATCTGGATTTCGTTATCTGCTAGGCCTCTGCACAGCACATCTCTCAGTATGGCCTCTGCGTAGTGTACGTCGTGGTTACATCCTGGGCAAGAGAGCGTGTATTTGCAAACCCCCGCTTGGCCCCTGAGTCGGGCCCCGTAGGCACAGATGGGCTCGTCACGATCCTGCTTCATGTTGTGCAGGGCCACTCGTGCTACCATGGCGTTCTCCTCTCTCACTGCTAGCCCCTTTATCGCCTCGAAGACCTCCTCCTTCGTTTTGTCTGCTAGGGACCCCCCTGCATTCCTGGTGAGGTCCCTCCGCAGCTGCCCGTCACAACATTCTAACAGCTGCATCATGAGGTCAGGTCCTCGCACTCTGGTGGCCCTGACGTAGTCATCCCATCTCGTTCTAAAATACTGCCAGTCCTCGTTTGTGCCTGATGACGTAATTTCGGGTCTCTTTACCTTCTCGATCCTGGCCGCCTGTGCTGGCCCACCGTGGATAGTGGCGTGGATCGTTAGCATCGTGGCTGCGAGCGCCGGTTCGACGTCAGGTGTTGCATACTCACAGTCTCTATCGGGCACTGGAATGTCGGCATCTCAAGTCCATGTAGTGGTGCCCTCTAGATGGGGTAGCCTCCTTTCGTGGCCGTCTCTTGCTTTGTGATCGAGGCAATCGGTTCTTAGGCGTTTCAGCGAGTCGCACTTAACATAGATAATAAGGCTTGAGGCCCATTTGCTCATCAATAAAACTCGATTAGAATAGTTGTCATAATAAAACAATGTGTAAGTGCGACTAACTACAGACTGGGTAATGGTCGCTAATCATGTGTTGTCATAGTTCAGTGTTGTCTAGTTTTCATGGAAAATTACCATTTTTAATAATTATTCTTGCTATATATAGTTGGAGAAAACGACTGTTGTTTTAGAGTGTGGTTCCATAACTCCCCCAACCCTCCCCATCCCCCACCCCATCATCATCCACATGGATCTGTCCCTAAGTAGCTACCTAAAGAAAAATGCGAAGGGGAAAAAATTGCTTCCCCACACCACGAAATAATCCTGGCATTTATGATGATCCACTGTACATATCAATACTGAATTAGGATTGAGTTAGGGGTAGGCAAAGCCAGGGTTAAGCCCAAGGTACTTACAAGTCTTAGGTAATGGCTAGAGCAATTCACCTGCAGATGACAGAGATACTACGTCCGTCCAGGGTTCATATGCAGATGTCCACATATACCACCAAAATACCTGTCAGAATATCTACAGATGGAGGGATATGCAAGGTTCAATGTGCGGTTATTTCATCACCCCTTTGACAGATTATCTGCAGATAGAAAAGTTATTAGGAACATACACGGCTCATCTGCAGGTGACAGAGATACCACATATGTTAACTTGGTCATCCATGGATGACACACGATTGACAACAATGACACCAGACCACCCTCAGAGACCTTATGGGGAAGTGTTTAGACTCTTGCATTTGTGGATTCTATTTTTGAGCGCTCCAAAAGAAAAAAGGCACTGTTGTACTTTTGAATGTTTTCCTGGAAATTTTTTGCTCTTCCGTGATGCCACAAAAAAGTCTTTGAACACATCCGAGTATGCAGTGAGATGGGGGGGACTGGCCTTGCCTTTGTGGCAGCAGTTAAGAGTTGAGTTTGGAAATCTTCTCTTTGCTCTCCATTCTCTCCACTTAACAGTGTTAGCTACTCTCTCATCATGCAATCTTGCACAGCTCTTATCCCTCTCCTCCTACCAGTATTTGCTGCTCTCTCCTTATCCCATGCAGTCCAGCCCTCAGTTCTCTCGTCCTACTGCTATTGGCTGCTCTGTCCTCATCCCTTACACATTCTGAAATTTCTTGTCTGTGAGATCTGATAAATGCTCTCTGTGACCCTGTTAGTATCAATTCACCGCTCCCTTTGTCTTGCTTGGTTAGCATTTCTCGCAGCCTCTCGCAAACTTTCACTTATGGAAGCCCTTCTCCTTCTCTCTCTCGCTGCTGCAGATCTGTTTTCTGCTGAATTAAATTATCTTAGTAGTCGTCATATTCCCATAATATTCATAATTTGTTTAGGTTGGAGAAGACTGCACAGCCGATGGATGTATCAAGAGGTGGAGGGTTTTGAGGGACAAATTTGTGAGGGAACTCAAAAAGACCAAGAAGAAGAAGTCTGGAGTTGTGGTGTCTAGTTGGCCATTGTATAATACTCTTTCGTTCTTAATGGATACAGTGAAGCATAAGAAGTATGTAGTAATGAGCACAAGAAGAGTAGGTAGTGAGGTTGAATATTGTATTCATGTATTTGTCATTTTGTATAGCACCGTCACAAATTTTGTTCTGGCTCCTGCAGAGACGTATGTTCGAGAATCGTTTATGAATACACATTGCACCGTATAATTGGAATCTTTGTATTGTACAGGCAAGAGCTTCCAGATAGTGACATTGATGCAGAGGAAGAGATGAGCTCTAACATTAATAACAGGTTTGTTAAAAGCCTGCTATTTGCTAAAGTTTAGTCTTTTCTTTTCCTGTTCAATGGCTGCAGTACTGCATCCAGCACGCCAGTGGCACCTTCACCTTCGACAGAACATCCTCGCAAGAGGAAACAAGCTGACCTCGATGAGGTGGACACGGCATTGCTCTCCAAGTTGAAAGACTTGGAAGGGCAGTCGGATGATGGTGACACTGCATATGGGAACCATGTTGCTGCCTGCCTACGCAGATGTCACCCCAGGCTGAAGGCTATTGCGAAAATTGAAATTGACAGACTTCTTTTTAGGTTTGAATTCCCAAATGACCCAACCCTTCTTCATCCACATCTTCTCACTCACATGATCCCTCTTCAGACACTTTTCACCCCACTACCCCTCACTCCCATGATTCTATGGATTATTACAACTATTGAACTAGTGCATCGCAATTTGTTTAGTGAATGATATAAATAGTTAAGTTCTGCGAACATAGCTATACTGCCAATCAACTTGTCCAGCAGGAGTACAGAAGTATTCTTTGAAACCGTCCCTGATCTCCGCAGCAGACTGAGAATGTCTTATTAAAAAGAAATCAACATAACGCATATGCAACTATTATAGACAAATTATAGCAAACCTGTTGCTGCCAGCATGACCAATTGATGTTATTCCGGTATATATTTGGTTCTTCATCTCCTCTCCACCCACCATCAATCATATTTCGACTACCATCTTCAGTATCAGTAAACCCACGTGGACAATATACATCAGATTCCGTTGTCCTTAAATAATTGTGGAGTGCAATGGTAGCCTGGGTGAAAATGACGGCCCTTTGGGGACTGGCAGTGATCGGCCTGCGAAACAATCGCCTCTTGCAGCCAGGATCCCAAAAGAGTTCTCTATCACCCTGCTCAGACGATAGTTGAATATAGCACGATCTTCTAAAAGTTTTAATAATATAGGATGGCATCCGTACAATACATGTTAGATATATATACCAGGCAGGTTCCGGCCAGGGTAGGGGCGTAGCATGTTTTTCCTCAATGGGAATGCCTCATCACCCACTACAACATAGGGAAGAGGCGACTGCGATGTACCTAATATTGATTATAATAGAATAAAGATTTTGACAGTAATCATACCTGTTACATACCTGGAAGTGGGGACAAATCAGGAATGCACAATGAATCCTCCTCAAGTGCTTGTCCGAAAACAGAGTGCGATAGCACACCACCATCGCTATGCCTACCAACTTCACCGATGTCCACCAAAAGAAATCTACAGAACAAACACCCATGATGCCAGCTTTCTGGTGTACTGATATTTGGTTTACCTATAATGTGCATCACATACTGCTAGCAGTACTATAGAATGGGCGCCTTTGTAATTGAAGTAGGTCGACCCAGCATTGATAGGGGCTTGCAAAACAATATGCTTACCATCAATGGCACCTACAAAAATTTAATACATCTGTATATATAAAGTACAAATATTTTGTGAACTTACCAATGCAATGTGGAAAGTTCCACAGTTGCTGAAACTGCTGGGACACTCCTTTCCACTCCACTGCTGAAGATGGCGATCGTACGTACTGTGGCATCAGTACCTTCCACAGCACCTCACACGTGTCCTTTATTATGCCACATACTGTAGATCTACCCATCCGGTAATTGAAGGATAGTGACACCTGGTTATAGCACCAAAAATAAAGTATTTACTTCAGTAAACAGGAAAAAGTTCATTATACCTGTGAATTCCCAGTGGCAAGGAAACGAAGGGTCATTGCCAATCTCTCTCCAGGAGAGATGGAAGATCTGACCAAGCTGTCATAACGCTGGTGGGCCAGAAAAGGACTTACCTAGTATAATATTTTGTAAACCCACTAAGTAGATTATTTTTCTTAACTCACTTCTTCCAACAGACTGTCAAATCTCTCCTTCGACATCCGCAGATACCTGAAATGGCTTTCTGGATCTGACATATGAAGCAGGTTGTGGTACTCGCCTTGCTGTCTTCGCATTCGAAATATTTGACGTACCCACACTGTGTTCTGCCTTCTCCTATTCCTCCTCCTCCGTCTCCTGAGCAAAAGAATCAAAATAATCGCCTGCTTCACTGCCGAACTTCGAGTCATAGCTAGCTGTAGTCGAGGGTGTGGTAGGTAAAGGGTCGAACCTCAATTGGCTCGAGGTGACGGAACGACGAAACGCCAATTAATTGTGAACAGGATTGATGAACGAAAGGAGAAGAAACGGAGACGAAACGAAACGCTGGGCTAGCGCCATATTGTGAACCAGCCTTAACACATTCTGAAATTTCTTGTCTGTGAGATCTGATAAATGCTCTCTCTGTGACCCTGTTAGTATCAATTCACCGCTCCCTTTGTCTTGCTTGGTTAGCATTTCTCGCAGCTTCTCGCAAACTTTCACTTATGGAAGCCATTCTCCTTCTCTCTCTCGCTGCTGCAGATCTCCGGTTTTCTGCTGTATGTTTTGTGATTCCTCTACTAATTGTGCAGCTTCCGTAGTAACAATTCTACAGTCACTTTCTCCAGGATTCTGTAGTTAAGGACGAAGGAGATGTGAATTCACTGCGCATGCATATCTTTTGTTTATTGCTCAGTGTATTTATTTGTTTATTGCTCCATAATATAACAGTAACACACTAACCGACGGATGGGTCGAAAGACAGGCAAGGTGAATTACAAGTAATGAATGCTAGGTATTGGGTGGTGAGGAGGAAGAAGAAAAAAGCTAGAGCATGTTGTTAAACTAACCATGTCCATCGTTTGTATATTATGTCTATATCTATCATGTTTACCACCTTAAATAATGCTGCCTTATGTAAATCTGCCTTATGTAAATCTGGAATGGTCATCATAGTGAAGAGAATGCCCAGCCAGTAGATTCTAAGCCTGGCTGCGCTGCACAAATTATCGGCAAATAGCTGAGGCAGATTATAATATAGCGCAAGCCAGCCTTGAAATAGGACAAACAACAAACCAACGCCCTCCGCATCCCACACACACACATATGCACATGCATGCACACAATTCCTCCAAAACAACCTTCTTCCATAAATTTTCTACACAGGCAGGTGATAATCTTAACTGATCGATACAAAATTTGCTTCTTGAGTTCAGTTACATCAGTATGTGCCAGAATAAAGTGTTGGTCCCAGAATGTAAAATGTAATTCTCCAGTATGCAATATCAGTGGGGCAACAACAGAAAGAATGGACCAACCTCATAATATAATCATGTGATGTACTGCATCTGACCAGAAAGATGGCGGGCATGATAAGTAGATTTATGTACAATCATAGGAGTAAGATTCAGCTAGGGAAGCCATTTCCACGACAACAAAACTACATCAAACAACATGCATGGTGTCATCATACTAAGCCAACTAAGGCAATGCAACACATGACTGGCCCATACTTCTATCAACAACATACACAAAACTTGATGACCTTTGCACTTCTGTTGCATCACTTTAGTATATCCACAGTCGACCATTCCCTTAACTTTCTCTGAATAGCTCTTGGAGTTTTTACTTCCTCTAGTGGAATAACACATGCCATAAGTTAGACCTCACAGTCCAATTATAATTATAAAGAAATGCACATGCTAGACAGCAGAGAATGCAGCACAAACTACTGCCATAAGTTAGACCACACAGCCCACTTATAATTATATAGCAATGCACATGCCATATAGCAGTGCAGCACAAACTACTGCCATAAGTTAGACCCACAGCCAACTTATAATTATATAGCAGTGCACATGCCATATAGAGAGAGTGCAGCACAAACTACTGCCATAAGTTAGACCACACAGCACACTTATAATTATATAGCAATGCACATGCCATATAGCAGAGAGTGCAGCACAAACTACTGCCATATGTTAGACAGCTCACTTATAATTATAAAGCAATGCACATGCCATATAGCAGAGAGTGCAGCAGAAACTACTGCCATATATAGGTTAGACCACACAGCCCACTTATAATTATATAGCAATGCACATGCCATATAGCAGAGAGTGCAGCAGAAACTACTGCCATATATAGGTTAGACCACACAGCCCACTTATAATTATGTAGCAATGCACATGCCAGATAGCAGAGAGTGCAACAGAAACTACCGCTAAGAAGACAGCCAAATTCCATCATGAAGACACTGTGGATCGTTTCATGAATAAGAAAGCTCACGTGGATGGAGGAAGAAACTTAAATAGACAGAAAACAGTCGCAGCAACAGTAGCTGATCAGGATGAGGTCATCTATTATGTGCGTCCTCATAATGTATGCTAATAATAGTGAGTGTCCTCCAATAGCACATACAGCAAGACAGTTAGAAATATAATAGCACGTGCACCCTCTTCCAATTGAGCTTATAATATGGTATGTATATTATATGCAGCCTTTATCTTTGGGATTATATAGACATAGAGCTAAGTAATATTGATGGAGAATTAAATATGATGCACTGAGAGTCAAAAAAAAGTAGCAATACCTTCCATATAAAATTATTTATAAAACGTTTTGGCAAATATTTTACTCAATTATCAGCTCTGAGATCTTTCTGTTCTTGGGTGGTTTATATGGTTGCCTCTCACACACCAGTAGTTTTGATGTCCTAGTATTCTAGGGTGCTTTACATGGTTGCCTCTCATGCAACTATTAGCTCCGATGTCCTTGTGTTCTAGGGTGGTCTATGTGGTAACTCATGTGATAAAAGTAAGTTCAAAACTGTTCATAGCTCCGCTTGATCATACCATGAGTGTATCTGGCCACACTAGCTTTCCATTACCACCAAGTCATAATATTGCCAATGTCCATCAATGGTTGTGCCATAGACTACTAGAACTAATTGACTCAACACTGCCTAAAAGGGCCTGCCTTGCCGCGTGGTATGGGACATACAATTGAAAAGCTATAATATTATTTTGACAACTTCGTTTTCTTGTATATTTTAGTTTTTGTTAGCTATTATTATTTCATTGGCTAGTTATGTATTTGCTAGCTATGTATAGCTGTATCTAGCTAGCTATGTATAGTTGTATCTAACTAGCTATGTATAGCTGTATCTAGCCAGCTAGCTATGTGTAGCTGTATCTAGCTAGCTATATTTCATGTAGCTATTTGCCACGATGTTTGTTTCAAATCTTCAAATAAAATACTTTTTTCACTTACAGACTGTCAGAAACTCTCTCCCTGTGACCTCTTATAAGTCACTAGATGACGCCAAACCCTTGCCTGAGAACCTAGATGCACCACACCTCTTGCCCTCAAGACCTTGGTAAGACCAATACACTAACCTCACTCCCTCACTAGAGCTTGTTAGGACAATAAAACAATGGCTCAAATGCAATTAAAAACATATATCAATAAGCACAATATCACTAGTAATCTATCTCTTTCGATGATAGACTTACTCAGTCTTAATTGTCTTTCTTAATCGTTCGCTTTCTTTCTTTCTTTCTTCCCTTTTTCTCTCTTTGCTGTTCTTCTCTTTTATAGATTCTGTCACAGTTCACGTAGTGGTTTTGTGGGTAGTCTGTCTTCTCTGGTCTCTGTAGTTTTACACCTTCTGATGTAGGTGAGTAATCAGGTGAGAGATTCCCACAGGTTGTTCCTCCTTTCCCAGAGGTGTCAGAGGCAGTTCACAACGTGATTCCCACAGGTTGTTCCTCCTTCTCCAGAGGTGTCAGAGGCAGTTGTCAGGATGCTCCCTGACACAGACGAATTAGCTAAACTACGCAACTTACATTTTCAAGAAGTTTTCCAAACATCTCTCATCGTACCATCGTACAAGCTTCGTTGGAAAAGTAGTTTCATCTCCGGGCATAGTTTCAGCAGCGAGATCCTTTACGGATCGATACCAGGCAGGTGTGGACAAGTTTTTGAAACCCCCTTTTTGTTTGAAATCCTCTCTGCCACTGCAGTAGCTAGGCTGCCAAAAACTCAGATTTTATACAAATATTTGTATTTTTCTAACCTTGTACAGTACTTTTGGTTAATAATCTTTGTATTTATGCACTATTATCACACGACGGGTACTGTAAATGCCTGCTTTGGGGGTTCAAAGTTCATGGTGGTTTAAAGTTCAAAATAATTATTGTTAGCTCTGTAGAGCTCTGTAGAATTTTTAACCCTGGGCAAGGTGATGGCAGAGCACATTGTCAGTGATCAGCAGGGAACTCAGGAGACAAGTATTGTGAGTAGTGCTAGTAGAAGTTCTAACCAGTCAGTGTCACTGTCAGAGTATAGCACCAGCAGCATTGTTGAACAAGAAGGCAGTTCTACTAATGAAAATGTTGATACAGATACTGATCGGCATAGCTTCTCATCTAAGATTAAGAAGCCAAGGTATGTTTGTGCATTCAAGCCAGACTATTCTAATAAGTTCAAGTGGGCTAAGCTATCAAAAAAGGGTTCATGTTATGCATTCTGCAAATTATGTAATCGTGATATTGGCATTGCATATGGCGGCACTAGAGACCTGAGAAAACATGAACAGACTGCTGTGCATATTTCAGCAAGTAAAAGCGTGGAATCTGCAAGCTCTCTTACCTCATACATTCGAAACAGAGATGTACCAAAGCGAGAAGAAGCTGTCATAGCAGCAGAGGTTAAATTTGCTTTCTTTCTAGCAGAGCATCACCTTCCATTTTTGGTAGCTGATCACTGCTCAAAATTGTTTCCTGCCCTATTTCCAGATTCTGCAATTGCAAAATCTATAAAACGGACTAAAGCCACGGCTATTGTGAAAGTAGTAGCTGAAGAAGTAGTTTCTAATTTACTTACTTGTCTTGATGAATCTAAGTTTTTCAGCTTACATACAGATGAAACTACTGACATTACCGTTAACCAACAATGCGGTATTATGATCCGGTTCTTTGACAATACCACTGGAAAGGTTTGTTGCTTTTTCCTAAAGTTGGAGTCAGTGCAGAAGGCTGATGCAGCAAGTTTATTCCAGGTCCTAGACTCTAATTTCAATGGACCTATAAAATATGCTAATCTAGTCAGACTGGGCTCTGATGGCGCTAATGTCATGCTGGGAAAAAGAGATTCTGTTATGACTAAATTAAAAACTAATCAACCCTCTTTGATGGTCTTTCACTGTAATTGGCCTTAATTGCTAATCATGCATGCAGTGTCTTGCCCGTCTTGATGACATTACAGTTAAAATTTGGTATTTCTTCCATAAAAGCCCAAAACGTCAACGCACCTTTGAAAATTCTCAAGTTTTCACCAATACCAAGCCACACAAGTTGCTTAAAAACAGCACAACGAGGTGGCTAAGCTTGGAAGTCTGTGTAAATAGACTACTAGAACAGTTTGATGCTCTTCTTTCTTATTTCAGAAGTACCGAAGAGAAGCAAGCTGTTGTTCTCAGAATAAAAACTGGTCTTGAGAATCCACTTTGTAAATTATATTTAATGTTTCTGAGTGATTCATTGCCCGTTATTAACACCTTTAACAAAACGATGCAATTGCAATCACCTACAATACATTTCCTTCACCAAGAGGTCCAGTCATTTTTTTAAAAGATTTTGCTACGTTTTTTTCCGCCCTCTTCTGTGCAAAATGCTAATATTTCAGCTCTTAATCTAGATGATGAGGACCAGTTTCTTCTCCTAGAAGAAGTATTTGTGGGTCAAAAAGCAGAAAGCTTTCTCTCTGGTGAGAATGATCTCTTGTCGAATGAAGTCAGAAAGTTCAGGGGGACATGCAGAAATTTTTGGGTGGCTGCAGCAAAGTATGCTATTAAAAAAATGCCAATTGATAATGACTTTTTGAAAAACTTAAGTTGGATTTCTCTTCACAACCAAGAGTATGGATATGCTAGACAGGTACTGTTTATTGCATCATGCCTTAAACAAGTCATCAAAGAAGACGAAAAAGGTCAGTTTAATAAGAATTTATTGACTACTGCACTGCTGAGCTCCCTCCGGAAATTGTTGCTACAAAGGACAGTGATTGCTACTGGCATCAAGTTGGGCAAGTCAAAGATGTTTCTGGAGAATTTCGTTATCAGCTCCTCAGTAGGTTAGCTAAAGCAGTGATAATAATTCCCCATGGCAATGCAGATTTGGAGAGGACATTTAGTCATATTGGGCTGAATAAAACCAAGGTACGAAATAGTTTGAGTGTGGATACTTTATCTGCATTGCTTCGATCGCAAGTGAACACAAAGGAACCTTGTTTCGACTTCAAACCAACAGCAAGAATGCTTCAAAGATGCAAGAATGCTATTTATGAACTCAGTTAACTAATTACTCTAACATTCTTAAATAACAGTATTGTATTTGTAATACTTTGGATATATTTGGTGTTTTAACTGGTATAAAATTCAGAGTTGAATAACATGTATTAGTATTAATGAGACAAGGGAGTTGGCAGCCCTGCAGTAGCTACCATACCAGAGCAGCTGAATGATATTACAAGTGAAGATTTCAACTTAAGGCATGGGAAAAAAGTGCCATGCAGTTAATTGCTGCTCTAGCTATGACTTAACGAAACAGGACAAGGCAGTCGAGGAAGAGGGCGAGGTGCCAGAGCCCAAGAAGTATACAGTGAGAGTCTTTCCTGCTAATGAGGAGATCAGGCCGAAGTGGGTGTAAACACTCCACCAAGAGGATTCCGTTGACACCAAGCATGGGGGTGTCTGTGACAAACACTTTCAGCCCGAGGACTTTGAGGCCAAACAGGTGAAAAAGACTGGGGCTGACAGGAAACGTAGGTGTCTCAAACCAACTTCAATCCCCTCCCTCTTTCCCGAGTACCCTGGCTACCACAGTCATGTCCCAGTGGTACAGCCCAGACCCACCCAGGCAGCCATCAGGGAGGTCAGACACCAAAGGATGGCAGAGTTGCTTCAGCAGCAGGAGGTTGAGCTGATGGCAAAGGACTCTGTCCTAGACTTTGCCGACCTGTGGGGAAAGATGTGCAGGCCAGGCTTCTGTATCGACCATGGTTTCAGGTAAATGTAATTTAAACACTGTGGCTAATGTACCGATACCGGGTTCGAACATTTTGGTCTAGTCCCGGTTATGAATCTTGACCTTAGGAACCTTGACCTTTTCGGTTATTTTTCCCCCGTTTTTGTTGGCCTCCACAGCCCTAGCCCAGAAGGGAAGTAAAATTACTAAAAAGTAATTTATTCCTAAAGTCTTATAGCACTACAGACAGACTATGCACTACGTTTCAATTAGACCCAACACACACAGACTAATAGGTAGTCTGTGACCCAAGCAATTTTTAAAACACTTACTGTAATTATGTTTGTGATGTTGTTTTTCAGATTTGAGATCAAGAGAGGACCTGGCAACAACCACCTCCAATTCATCTGCTTCACCATTGACAAGCTCAATGCAGATGACGTTCCACAGGTAGATTTCTGTGTGAATGTGTACCAGGACTTGACTTTCAAGGCACTTGGCAGTGGCATTTCTGTGAAGGCGTACACAGAGAAATTCGGCACTATTGGCAAAGTGAGTGAGCTTGAAAATGTGTTGGCATGCCTTAAGGACACCGAGGTTGAGCCTCAGGACATCCTGACACACTGCACAGACCTTCTCAAACAACTTAACATGCAAGAACTGGATGACGAAGTGAGGCTTGTGACAATTTTCTGCACAGAACAGCTAAACCTTGTGCAGAAACATCCCAATGCACGTCGCTATTCCTCCTCCCCTCATGGGACAGTGTGCTATGTGGATCGCATGAGCCCTGAGCTGTACAAACACCTGATGACACCAGCCTCATGGTGCTACCACACCCCAACACCTGCCGTGAGAAGCTCAATGCTTTGAACGTGACCGAGGGATTCAGTCCAGTGACAAGAAAGTATTTTGAGATTAGGATCAGGAAGCTAAGTGAGCGTGAAAAGCTAGTCCACCTGTCTATGGACGAAGTACACACCTCTGAGACTCTTGAGCTAACAGCAGGTACGTTCTTTAGCGAAACAGCAGGCCAGACAACCAAGAAAATATTTGCGACTCACGTCTCCAGCATTGCTGGCAACTATCAGGAGCTTGCGTCTATGAATCCTGTCCATACAACAAATGCTAAGTTCATCAACAAGGTCTTCAACAAGGTCAATGAGGAGATTACCAGCATTGGGTTCACAGTAATCAGCGTGTCGATGGACAACCACAGGTCAAACCAGGCCTGGCTCATTAACGGTGTCACCAATCATCCAACACACATAGGGAACCGTGCCAAACCTGCTCAAAGGCTATTTACTTTCTATGACACGACTCACATCTTCAAAAACATGTTCTACTGTCTACTCAATAGGAAGTGCTCAAGTTCAAGAACTTCCCCTGGGTCAGTGACAGGAATACTCTAGTCACCTGTGAGGGGAAAGACACAATGCACACTGTGAAATTGGACCATTTCAAGAAGATTGTGACTAAACAGTTTGGCCACCCTGCCAAAATGGGCTACAAATTAACTGACAAGGTGCTCAATCCCTCCAACATTGAGAGACAGTCAGTCAGCCTTGCAGCGGCAGCAACTGATGCCACTACAACAGCTGCCCTGAGATTTGTGGCGGAGAAGACCATGAACCCAGAGTATGATGACGCTGCTGATTTCTTGGATGCCATCAGGAAGTGGTTCACCATTGTCAATGTGACGTCTGTAAACGCTGACAGGAGGTTCAATGACGACAACAGAAAGCGCATTGAGGAGGGCTGTCAAACCTCCCAGAGGAACCTGGAGTACATCTGTAACTTTGGGAGGTAATTAAATACCTATTATTAAATACCTATTTTTTAATTCAATAATCCTTCTTTTTTTAGCTTAGATTCACAGACTATGTTAGAAATACTTTTGTTTTAAAAGAGGTTGATTATTTTTTTTATTATTATTATTATTATTATATAATACATAATATTTAAAACACAATAATTAATGAAAGTCTAATGAAATAAGTCCTCCAGGTTGGAGTCATTGCCCAGTGTTCCCATAATGCACGCGCTGTTCCCCCTCTGTATGGCAACCGCCAAACATTGGATCAGGAAGGGGAATGACCATTAATTTTAATTTAATTATTAAATTTGACAGATACCTGAAGGAGGTTTCGGATGACAAGAAGATGACCAGGGACACCACAATGGCAGTGTTTCACACAAGCTAGGGGCTGAAGCTCATGGCGAACAATGTGCTGGAGAACTACAAGGAGGAGCCCTGGGGCATCAAATACCTCCTGCTAGGCAAGTTCCAGAGTGACACGCTGGAGTCACACTTTGGCCACTTTAAAGGAAACTGGCAGGTTCCAACTATTGGACGAGTGTCCGCAACTTCCTGCAGGGCGAGGCCATCATCCGCAAGCATGCCCTCCTGTGGTACAGTGGTTACGGAATCAAGGAGGTGCAGCAGGAGATGTCTGGAGCCAGGCAGGCAATGAGGCAGGAGGACTAGCAGGTGATCGACAGCTTCGTCAAGAGCCTTGTGGCTGCTGACACAGGTGAGGAAGACACATATGAGCCACCTGACCATGCCAAGCCTGCCCTGGGACACATTCAGGCTAGCTGGAATACCAGGCCACCAAGAAGAAGAACTGTGATGACTGCATCAACTTGTTGGTGGACAAGGAGGCTGGTGTCAAGGAGACGAGTTGAATGAGGAGTACCTGTGGATGACCAACACCTTGAACAGGAGAGGACTCAAGGCACCCACCGAGCTGGCTGTCAGCCTCACAGTTGATGTGAGCCAGGTATGGAGGCACATAGTTGGTGACCCTGATAGGAGGGCAAGCTTCCTTGCCTGTGACGGTGCTTTGAAGGTCTTCCAGGCTGTTGTGAGTAAGTTTGTTTGCAACTACCAAGGACGCCAGAACGAGGCATGTGACAGTGGACACTTGTTGGTAGAGGAGTTGTTGCCATTTATGGCAGGGTCTCTGTTCAATTGCTTTGGCAGCAACCTTGCCAAGGATACCATGTATCAAATCCACAAGAAGTCCAAAAAGAAAAGCAGGGATGCCAGCCAGGAGGAGAGAAGGCACAGGGAGACCAGGAAAAGGCAGAAGCTACAGAGTAATAAAAAGTACCACGCTACACTAGTGCATAGACAATATAACTAGAACAATTAACTGCAAGTATGTTTGGTGTTTTATTTCGCTATGTCGAGTGCTGTCGAACAATTTTATGACGAGTCTTCTAGAGAGATTAAACTACACTATCTAAGGATGCTACATTTAAAAATGTGAGCTAAAAACACAGATTAGAACCAGAAATATATAAGTTTAAAGATTTTTGTCCGAGTTCCATTTTTAAGCCAAGGCCCTATTGGGGAGTGTTGAGTCAATTAGTTCTAGTTCTAGTAGTCTATGGTTGTGCATATTTATCAGCATGCTCCAGCTTTTTACTTTTTCTTCACTCGCCACTCAATGTCTAGTATTCATTGCTATGCTAGTACAGAGATCAGACACTCAAGAGGAAGGGGAACCAAAAAACAATAAGGCCAAGATTATGACAATCTGGTAATAACTTTAGTATAGTCACCAACCAAGCAAATTTTAACATTGCATTTTTGTAAAGGATTCATATTCCAACCCATCTGATGCTAGCCAGTGACCACTACTTTCATATGTGGTTCCAGTGTCATCATTACATCCTCTTTGACCCAAACATTCATGTTCTGAAGGGATTGTGCTTTCATCAAGGGTGTATTCTTGATAATTATTATACAGATCGATTACTTGCCCTACCTACTCTCCTACCATCCACTAGCTTTTGTAAATGTAGGAACGGTGTGCATCATAGAAATGTGCATGCAAAAGAGATAGTTACATTTGGGGGCCATTGCTATCCAGGTTGGTCCTGATGAAACACCAAAACATGCTAATAGTTTGGACTGTGTGGATCTCACTGTTAGATCTGAGTCTACTTCATCTGTTTCTGAGAGCTTAATTGATGACTAGTTGTTGGTGGGATTAGACTTATGCAGATTGACAAGACTGCACTTACATTAGGAGTGGCTAACTGACAGTCATATTGATGTTGCTCAATAACACCTAAAACAGCGGAATCCACATGGTACAATCTTGCAGTTGACATGGTTATATCAAATCCACTGAGAGAGAGAATTTGTTCAAATTTGAATATCCAATGATACTACACACCTAACGTTGACAGCATAACTGAAAAAACTAATAGCTGATCTTCTTCATACAAAGCAGAAGTCCATAGCTATTGAATAGGCTAACATGCAACTGCAAAAAGGAGGGAATGACTGTGGTGTGCTTGTGATTGAAATTGCCACAGCAATTTGCTGTGGAGAAAAGCCAGAATCCCTGATATTTGAAGATCAAGTCAGAAACATTTGCAAGTGGCATTTAGGGTCGCGACCTTCATGCAATCTAATAATAACAGCAATGTAAAGTATGGTCTCTATAACAATACAATACCTGACTTGGATCCTATTTCCATATTGGTCAGCACTTATTGCCAAATTTGAGCTGTCTCTGTTCTTTGCTATATTGTCACAAAGAAATAGACATGGTGAGAAGGCATTTCTTCTGTCATGATATGAAAAAGTAGTGGCTGAAAAGTGATACAATATATCAATCACTCCAGCTCTCAGCAAGAACTTACATAGAGTTCTTTTACTTCACATGCAACCTGCTCATAACAGTACTCACTCTCTAGAAGTTCTTCGGAAGTGGTGGTACCACTCGTATCTCAATCAACAGGGCTGAGTTACCCCACAGAGATCCTGATGATATTCTGATGCAGTTTGTGTGGAACCACTCATTGCATCCATTACACTTTGCCATCTCATGGCCATCGTCAATCTATCTGCAGGAGCAGTAGATCTGTAGTTGCTTCCTCCATATACAAGTTTTTGTTCTTAACTGGCTTTGTGGGAAAAGGTACAGGTAGCTACTTGATTTGTAAATGGCACTTGCAAATGTTTCTGACTTGATCTTCAAATATTAGGGATCGCTGGCTCTCCTCATGAAATCACTGAATCCAAAGAAGCAGATGCCAGGAGAAAGGAAGCTGAAGCTCAACTGGAAAGAATGCGGCTCGAAGCAGATGCCAGGATGGAACAATGGAAGAAAGAGAATGACTCAAGAATGCTGATCCTTATAGAGCAGATAAAAAAGAGCAAGACATCTTCATTACCCCACATCCCTAAAGAGGACAAAGTGGAAGTTTACCTGCAAAGGTTCGAGGAACATATAGCCATGGAAAAAAATTGAACAGGCGTTGTGGCCCAGTCACCTACTTACTCATCACAGGAAGCTGCATTCAGAGAATAGGAAAGCAGAAGCCCAGGAGACTACACAGCAGTTAAAAGCTCTCTCCTTGCATGCTTCAACATCACCTAACAAACATACACGCTCCTCTGTTATAATGAGGAGAGCAACAAACTATGAAAGATTGCCTGAGTCAGCTGATGGACATCTGGAAAGGTTACATCGGTTGCTGCATTACAAAAACAGCCATTTCTGATTGTGTTCTCACCGACAAGTTCCTGGACATGTTCAACCTAGACATCAGCACATGGGTCAGAGACAGGAGGCCCAGGTCAGCACTAGAAGCTGCAGACTCGCTGAGCAATACACAATGGAAAGCAAGCTCGACTAAAGCAAAACCTACAAATCCAAGAGACGTTCCCAAGACAGACAGTCAAATGAGCAGTGATATGGATGCTACCAAGGTTCCATGAACAGTGCTGAGATATCACGATCGTCATAGGATGACCCTATGAATGCAAAATCAACCGTTGACAACAAGGACTACCTAAGGAAGTTCTTTGACAAGGACAACAGTCCACAGTCTTTTAGCTGTCAAGAATGGGGGGGGGGGGGGGGGGGGAATTTCACACACAAGCAAATGCGACGAATCTTGACAGACCAATGCCATCAAGACCTGTTTATCAAGAGACAGACTGACATCACCAGAGATTGCCTCAAGTGTGACATTGGGGCACAAAACCATGGTCCATCTATGATATGAGACGACTGGTATGCTGCAGAGCAGGGACCAAACATCTAAGACTAGCTGAAGTGATAGGTCTCTCTGTGTGCTCACTCATAATAATAAATATGAGTAGACTCTGCGTACTTTACTGTAATAGGCTTAATATTATAGCTCAAAAGATAGGTAATCTCTCTGTGTGCTCTCTAAATATGTTAGCTCCATAGATTCTGCACACTTCACTGTATATACTTGAAATATAGCTCTAAAGATAGGTCTCTCTGTGTATTGCTCTCTCTTGATGCTAAACATCCATAGATTCTGCGCAGTTTACTGTAATGGACTTTAGCAGGTATCTTTCTGTGTGCTCTCTCTTGATGCCAAACATGTTAGCTACATAGATTCTGCACACTTCACTGTATTATACTTGAAATATAGCTCTGAAGATAGGTCTCTCTGTGTATTTCTCTCTCTTAATACTAAACATCCATAGATTATGCGCAGTTTAGTGTAATTGACTTTAGCTCAAAAGATAAGTATCTCTCTGTGTGCTCTCTCTTGATGCTAAATATTTTAGCTGCATAGATTCTGCACTCTTCACTGTAGAGAATTGGTATATTGCTCTAAAGATAGGTCTCTCTGTGTGCTCAATCATAATACTAAATATTGCACATTTCACTGTAATGGGCTAGATATATAGCTCAAAAGATAGGTATCTCCCTGTGTGCTCTCTTTGATGCTAAATATTTTAGCTCCATAGATTCTGCACACTTCCCTCTATAGACTTGATATATAGCTCTAAAGATAGGTCTCTCTGTGTGCTCTCTCTAGATACTAAACATCATTTAGCCAAATATAGGTATCTCTCTCTGTGCTCTCTAAATATATTAGCACCATACAACTGCAAAAACTGTTTAGTTAAAACAACTAAAAAAATGGTGCAACTGAGGTAACCAATAAAATTGTTAATTTTACTGGATATATTAACTAGTTAACCCTCTCACCAGTAACTTTACAGAGGTTTTTTTCCTCAAAATGAATGATTTTCTTAATATTTATTGTATTTAAAGACATGTGATGTAAAGTACCTAGCAACCATATATCAGGTGATAGCTAATGAGTGGATGAATATTGTAACGGTATAAACCACAACCTCGTGAATCTCATTATAAAAACGGGAACTGTTTCTGGCTGTCATTATTATGTCCACAAGAATGTTGTACAGTTTACTATTGCTCATGTGACAGGTTAGTAACTGACAATCGAAGAATTTTTTTTTTGCAAACATATAATTATGAATATCATTATATGAAGCTGGCAACCACCACATAACTGTGAATATCATTACATGGAGCTGAATAGGAAGGTGTACTGGCTCATCAGAGTCAGATGGAGAGATGTATGAAGGACCTCAATATAACATAATAAATCTTACTCTATATACCTTTACATTACTAGATTATGTTACATGCATATATACCAGCAAGAGAGGTAGCGGCAGGTGGGTAGGGCTAGGGCTAACAATGACAGATCTTGTCAGAGCTGCTAGCTCATTCACGTCAATCTCGTGGCTTCCCAAGTAAGCAGGGGTATTTTCTTTATCTTCTTAAGAGCTGTCACTCTGGGAAAGGCCAAAATCATCATAAAAAAGCTGACCGATAACTTCATCTCGATTATATCGAACTGACATCTATATTCCAAAACCGGAAGTGAAGTTTGACGTCACATTTTTCATGGTTACCACGTTCTATACACGTTATATTTTAATAGGCAATAGAGCAAAGCTTTAGCTATGCAAAAATATGTTTATTTTATTTTTTTGGTGAATGGTTAATTTCTTCTTATTTTTTTAGTAGCGGTAATACCGGAGGTTTGTGAACCAATTATATATGTATTCACTGAACAAATGCTCATAGATTAATGAAAGCAAAAATACAATAGGAAAGGAAAAATATTTTGGTGCAGCTAAATTGGACAAAGCTTGAAATCCTATCCTGTACTACTCTAGACAGTGTCCTAAGCCTAGCATAGTAGGAGCCCTAATAGAGTGTACTGATCTGAACATCATTGATGTCATTATATTTTTATTGTGATAAGTGAAGCAGATAAGAATTGTTTATAATATATAATACTTTTAAATTCTGAACTTGTCCAAGGTTGAGGTGAGAACCTGCTCAGATATTTTACAGGTTCATCACGGTGATGATTTCCAGTTTAGCATTTATTTAAGGTGGGGTTACACCTCCACAGCTAGAGCACACTAATCAATTGAGTATCCATGTCAGAATAAATATCGAGCATCCTTTCCCATCAATAGTTCACCATGCAACAAAATCTAACTTGATTGTGGGCAGCAAATTTTCTTTCCTCTCTAGCTTTGAGACTGCTGTTGTTTTCTTTGTCATTTTCTTCACTACAACGACCCTTCACCCATTCAAGGTTCACATAAGCTCACATTATTCACGACAGGTGGGCCATTCATATTTTTAATGGTGAACAGACATGCATAGATGGGTATATATATAGATAGATATACCATGTTCCTAGTTTTCCTAGTTTTCCATCCAACTCCACACTGTGGATTGCCAATGAAGAGGTCACCCAACTTTGTCTTAGGCATGTGTAAACCGGGAATGGTTGTCATAGTGAAGGGAATGATTGAGAGAATGGCCTTCCCAGCCACTACACCACCAGATTCAAAGCTATATTGGTTTGGCTGCACACTCTGTATGGTTACTACCCTCCCCCCTTACCAGTAGCAGAATGAGTCAGCCAGAAATAGGACAAACAATAAACCAATACCCTAATAAAGACCCAACCCCACACTGCAATCACTTCAAAACCTCCCCCAGACGTTCATACCAATCTTTGGGCTCTACGTGATGGGCTACATGGTTAATAGCTGACAGGAAAGGATTATGAAATAGTTACTCAGTTCATCAACTTGATCTAGCATTTTTGTTTGCTCTGTTTGCTAATCATTAAGGCTCATAGTGCTTGCCACATTATTAACTACTCTTGCTGTCAGTCGAGATGAGCCGGAACCACGCATTTTTCAGGTATTTTGGTATAAAAAAGTTTGAATATTGTAAGAGTATTGACTTTTGAAAAATTGGAAAGTTAAAGTGCCAAGCAGTATTGATATATAGCTATATACGTGATGTGTAGCTAGTAGGGACAACCATGAGTCCTCCTTGTAGCTAACCTCTCATGGTGTATTATTTTTGTTAAACTTTGCTAGTACTTTACATATGACTTTGTAAACTTAAAACAGTTGTAGTACACTACAAACGCTACCTGAACATATGTACAACAGAACAAAAACTAAACAAATATGAACACATAAAAATAAGTGTTCAATCTTCTAACACAGCACACAGTAGCTACTAGTATGGGCACTACTTGCCATAGAATAATAGTCAGCTATATAACACATGTGCAAACCAATGTCATCATTTCATTGTTTCATAGACTATTTCTCAAAGGTGTTTCCCCCATATGCAGGGCACTGGTTAACATCGGTAGTGAGCATGTCTCAGGTCCACTTGAAGCAGCTTCCTTTGGGGTTGAGGGACGTTCCGTATTGAGATCATCAGTAGGAATGCATCTAGGGAGGTTTCTCCTTGAGGGGGAACGACTGACAATGTTTAAATCTCCATTTGAAGCAGCTTCCTTTGGGGTTGAGGGACGTTCCATATTGAGATCATCAGTAGGAATGCATCTAGGGAGGTTTCTCCTTGAGGGGGAACGACTGACAATGTTTAAATCTCCATTAATACACAATACTGAACATGTAAGGCAATGTGGAGAGCAAGAGTAATGATCATTTTCGTAGAGTCTGTCAGTATTAATTTTGTAATGACATTTAAACATGCATTGGAGAATAGCTCATGAGTTTCTTTCATAAAACAGTAGAGGATTTTTCAACTAACTAAGAAGTGAGGGCTTTATAACCTATAGCTAGTGCACTCGAGAACGTTGTGTATACAAACACTCGCATAAGTCATCTTTCATCATTCATCGGCCAAGGTTTGCACCTTAGCTCAAACTTGGCTTTGGATCACTTTCAGAACATGATTTAAAATTCTAACTAAAGGCCATAGCCTCTGTCATAAGTTTATAAAGTTAACTCGAAAGTTGAACATTAGTTATGACGGAGAACCTTAGTTATGAGGGAGAACCTTAGTTACGAGGGAGAACCTTAGTTATGAGGGAGAACCTTAGTTATGAGGGAGAACCTTAGTTATGAGGGAGAACCTTAGTTACGAGGGAGAACCTTAGTTACGAGGGAGAACCTTGGTTATGAGGGAGAACCTTGGTTATGAGGGAGAACGTTGGTTATGAGGGAGAACCTTGGTTATGAGGGAGAACCTTAGTTATGAGGGAGAACCTTAGTTATGAGGGAGAACCTTAGTTATGAGGGAGAACCTTAGTTACGAGGGAGAACCTTAGTTATGAGGGAGAACCTTAGTTATGAGGGAGAACCTTAGTTATGAGGGAGAACCTTAGTTACGAGGGAGAACCTTAGTAATGAGGGAGAACCTTAGTTGTGAGGGAGAACCTTAGTTATGAGGGAGAACCTTAGTTATGAGGTAGAACCTTAGTTACGAGGGAGAACCTTAGTTATGAGGGAGAACCTTAGTTATGAGGGAGAACCTTAGTTATGAGGGAGAACCTTAGTTATGAGGGAGAACCTTAGTTATGAGGGTGAACCTTAGTTATGAGGGAGAACCTTAGTTATGAGGGAGAACCTTAGTTATGAGGGAGAACCTTAGTTATGAGGGAGAACCTTAGTTATGAGGTAGAACCTTAGTTATGAGGGAGAACCTTAGTTATGAGGGAGAACCTTAGTTATGAGGGAGAACCTTAGTTATGAGGGAGAACCTTACCTTAGTTATGAGGGAGAACCTTACCTTAGTTATGAGGGAGAACCTTAGTTATGAGGGAGAACCTTAGTTATGAGGGAGAACCTTAGTTATGAGGGAGAACCTTAGTTATGAGGGAGGACCTTAGTTATGTGGGAGAACCTTAGTTACGAGGGAGAACCTTAGTTACGAGGGAGAACCTTAGTTACGAGGGAGAACCTTAGTTACGAGGGAGAACCTTAGTTATGAGGGAGAACCTTAGTTATGAGGGAGAACCTTAGTTACGAGGGAGAACCTTAGTTATGAGGGAGAACCTTAGTAATGAGGGAGAACCTTAGTTGTGAGGGAGAACCTTAGTTGTGAGGGAGAACCTTAGTTGTGAGGGAGAACCTTAGTTATGAGGGAGAACCTTAGTTGTGAGGGAGAACCTTAGTTATGAGGGAGAACCTTAGTTATGAGGGAGAACCTTATGTATGAGGAGTCATTCATCATTTATATATTCATGAGCATCAATTGTCAGCTAGACATACATTTTGCACTTTCCAATTCACTTTACCACTTGTACAAATTATACCATAGCTAATTTATGATTAAAAATATGAGCACCATATATCAGCAGATGTGAATACCCTTTACCAGTTATTTACAATTGCCTTAGAGCAGCGGTCCCCAACCCCCGGGCCGAGGGCCGGTACCGGTCCATGGTTCTGTTGGTAGCGGGCTGCACAGCCCTAAGCTCCTCCACTTGTGGGAGGAGCTTAGGGCTGTAACGTCACGGATATTACACTGTGGTCGTTCCGACTATCAGAATTGTTAACTGAATCAGTTATTGCTAAGTACTGCTGTGTTGAAGGTGTGTCGCTCATGTACGGTTACGTTACACTTTTTAGAAGAGACTCAGCCTAAGCCTTCATTCTCCCAGCTAGTACACGATCACCTGTCTTCGCTTCTACAAGAGTTCGAGCGCTACTTCCCAACTACAAAAGATCCACGAACTGCCAAGGAATGGATCCGCGACCCATTTGCCAACAAACCAGGTGAATCGAGCATGTCTACACAAGAAGAAGATCAACTGCTTGAGATCGCAAATGACGGCGGCCTAAAAATTATGTTTGGGATAACAACTCTGTCGGTGTTCTGGCTTAGAGTCAAGACAGAATATCCTGAGATCGCCACAAAAGCATTAAAAACCCTGTTGCCGTTTCCGACATCTTATCTGTGTGAAATAGGGTTTTCTGCAGTGACAGCAACCAAAACAAAATCACGGACAGACTTCGTGTGTCATTGTCTCACATTACTCCTAGGTGGGATCGTCTTGTTTCGGAGAAACAAGCTCAGGGCTCCCACTGATTCCGTGTTACATTTTTCATGCATTTTATATTTGATTTTCTGGTTTATCTTATGCTGAATGATTTACGTTTATTACTACATTTAGAATAAATCAGTTTTTATACCGGTCGCGTCATTTTATTCTGTTGTAGGCCTATTTATCCCTCACATCTTGGAGGCCGGTCCGTGAAAATATTGTCGGAGATTCAACCGGTCCGTGGTACAAAAAAGGTTGGGGACCGCTGCCATAGAGGACACACTTTATTTTTGGCATTATCAATATCAAGATCATCTATGGAATACTTCTGGATTGATTTGCCACAAAAGGAACACAGCCATTCACATGAAGTGTCTATGTCATCATTGTAACAGCCAATGCAGAAACAACAGGTCAGTATGAATCATTTCATATTTTTTGTAGGCTGGAAGTAGTCTTTCTCTTAGGAGTGTGGAAAGAGTTGATGCTTTTTTGTTAGGCCTTGCTCCTAGCTAATATGAAGGCAGATTTCCAGGGCTACTTATGATCCCCTTTTTGATTGGATGAAATATGGTAATAGCTAGCTATCTAGCCACTCATTATAAACTACACTTTTCTACAACTTTACTTTTCACTTGCGAGAATCAAAGGAGAATCAGAGAAAGGATTCCAAAGAATACACTTCTTGCAAGAGCTCAACTGGTGTATGGAGATTTCCGGGGAAAAATATCTAGCATTTTAACTGTAAACTGTTGATAATCGATGCATGCTTGGCAGATAATAGGTGTCTGCCAAGAATCAATTATATAGTACAGTAGGAAGTCAGTTATCCGAACGTCAATTATCCGCACACGTCGGTCAACCGAACGCTAAATGAAGCCACACCTACCTACCACCCATTTAATTAAAATAATAAAAAATAAAAAATAAAAATTTTAATTTTTTTTAAACCTTCCTTCAATAGTGTGCACTCGTGCTCATGCGCATAAACGTAGGCTGCTAGCTGTTGATACCCAAATCATTTCGGGAGGAAGAGGAGGTGGAAACACCAGAAATTGACACTCTTCTCAATAACTTGGCCATTCCACCAGAAGAGAGAATCGGTTGGCTTTTGGCTGACGACAACGATGCAGGCTACCATGAACTGACAGAAGAGGAGATTGTGGCACTTGCTACAGAAGGTGACAAAAGTGATAGAGAAGAGGAAGGGAGAGTCTTCCAGCTGTGTCCCATTCCCAAGCTTGCACTGCACTAGAGACAGTTCTAGCATATGTCCAGGAGCAGCCTGGAATCCCACTGAGCACAACTGTAGTGCTAAATACTCTCCTAATTGAAACTGCAAAAAAAAGATTTGTAAATAAGAAACAAACAAAAGTTACAGATTACTTTACTCAAGCTGCAGACTAGATATTCTAAATGTTAGATTACATACAATATGCATCCACTTTTATTGATTATGTGTAGTAAAATGTCCGTATCGCTAAATTTATTTTGTGTGACCAGTTATCCGAACATTTCAGTTATCCGAACACCCTCGGTCCCAAGGTGTTCGGATAACTGACTTCCTACTGTATATAGCATATTTATGCATAGGATGACTAGACTAGAGCCCACTATCAACATGAGTCTGTACAATACAACAATATAAAAAGTCCCAACAGTATCTTCATTACTTCCGAAGTAAAATGTAATGACTACAGTAGAACTTAGTTATCCTTTTTAAATATCCAGGGACTCACCCCACATTATGGATAATGGATAGCAGAGATTCATTATATTCGTAAACTATTCCATTAAAATGCCTCAATGTAAACCAAATTTATTTATTGTTGTTTCTATGAGAGAATGCGTGATTCTAAACAAAGACACTCATTATTGTTGTCATTATAATTATATATGATTGCAATGCCCTTTCCTTTAAGATACTTTGTGCATGATGAGTCCCATATATTAAATGGAGAAGTGAGTTGGTTTGAGGTTCTAGTCCATTTGAGAACCTTCTCCATCATTTCCATTGGTTCTCCATAGGATTATTGGGTGATGAGAATGTGAGTCTGTTCATTGTCAGAACCATCGATCTCAGGTAATACTTAGCTCTATACATCTTACCCGAATTATCCAGAGCTGCACCATTGGCTTTCCTTGTTACTCCATTTTCATGGAAATACCTATGCTATCTGATAATCATTATGGCAAAAAAGAAGAGATCATAACTTCACTTTTCTTGAGGTTACAGACAGTAGCTAGATCTCCCAACATAGTTCCCGACCAGCTGCAATACACTCTGACATTTCAGCTTTTCTATTTATTACAAACTATTTGACTGCAGCTGAAGCCATACTGCACTCCTTAGCAGCTCTCCTTTCTGTACTCTTCCAGCTTGATACACCACTAATCTGGAATAGACACTCCAATCCATAATCGTTATTTTTATCAATATTATATTTTGCATGTGAACTATTGCTTGCTAACATTCAGCAATCATTTCCTTGACAAATTAAAACACATGGCTAAAGTATTGGAGACAAAGGAAGCATATTACTGGCTCATTACAACAAGCATATTGCTACTATCAATATTTGATTGACAGAGTAGGTTGTTTTTTTGTCCAGAAACAATATTGCTTTTTATACGTCTTTTCTTTATCCTGACATATCCCAGGCCTTGCTCTTTGCCACTATGTACCACACATATGAATATCATTATTCTTATTATCTACTTATGACATTGTTTGTTGAATTAACTTTTAAACATATGTGACCGGATTTGGGAAAACTGGTCTAAACTCTGCGAGACAATTATTGTGATGTAGGCAGTTTATTATTTTAGCAAAATATGATTTTATTGCAACAATGGCTAGATTAAACATAAGCCAAGGCCCTAGTTCTAGAGGACATTTAAAATGAACTGGGTCGATGGCACTTACCCTTTATGAATGGACTGTGGTTATGCTAGTTTCATGCAAGCTTGGTGTTTAAGAGATAGCTATCTAGTGCTCTAAATAGATGGATCAGAGAAGGTCTCGAAATGGTCAGTGGCTCCAATGGTCAACACACTCAATCAAAGTTAGTAGTGTATGGCTCTATTTCAGAAGTGTATGGCTTAACGTCACCCATGTCCAAGCAATATGCAATTATATACTCAATTTTTATAGTGCTTGCTGGAGGGTAATGCTTGCTGGAGGGTAAGTGTTTTATGCCATAGCTCATGGCAACCCACTCAAACAGTTCTGAACTTGCAAGACATGATATTTAGGATCATGGTTGCAATATTTTAAAATATCTCATTTTTGATTAAATCAGCATTTAGACTGGTTTCCCCAAATCTGGTCATGTATATTTGCATATTGATTTATGAGAGGATATAGTGAGTGAGGAAAAAAAGAGGCTAGTTCTCCACCACCATCATATCATCAAGTCTTCTATGAGCATAAAATCAATTCAGTGTAACAATTTCAACATAAAATTCCAGGATATACCCGGGAAGCTAGATACCCGCATTTTACATGTTAAAAATGCTAATATTAGAGCTACATTCCATTCACAAACCTGAGAAGCCTTGTTCATCCATGCATTCTTTATCAGAGACCAAGCCATCCATTTCTTCTGTAGTGCTAAGCTCATCCACCATGTTCCAATACTTTCGACTGCTCAAGCCAACTTATCCAAGGCTCTATATTCACAACAAGGCTCCCATGTAATCAAGGATGTCATTAACTTCTTCCTCACTGGAGTCAACTTCAGATGAGTCAAGAGTACTTCCTATCACTAGAAAAATGACTTCTGCTATTATTTTAGTCAGTTGTTTTTATTTTATCTTGAGTTACCTGGAATTTATAACCTTGATATTAGGTGTATTAGAGCCGGAAATAAGCTATTTTATGATATAGTTTACTAACGGTCATGCATATGTTTTTTTGGATAGACAAAATGTAGAGCACCGTGGCACTTTGACGTGAGTGTGTTAAACTGCTTGAGTTGTCTTCCTTGTGCATTTTGCTTGTCATAGATGGGTTTTTACGAGATAAATGAGTCCCTCCACCTCTAGATTAAAACTAAAAAATGACCAATGATTAGCTATGCTTCTTATTAAATGTCTTGCTGGCTTTAAATTGCAGACCTTTAACCAATATTCAACTTTAACCAATTCTGACCCATTCTAGGCACTACTTTGGGACCCACAAGCAAGTTTGAAATTGATTGAGCTAATGACTTGTTCCTTGCAGTTGCAAATAGTCTGGCCATATTATTTGTAGTTTATGCACGAACCTAGTAGTAATAGGTGAGGGCTTCCTGCATAATTCGAAGTGGATGCCAAACATATTGAAAAGAGTGATGAATGAACAGATCGCAATAATGAACGCTGCCACACCTGCTGCCACTCCAACAATGCCGTTATGTTCTCCTCCTCCTCCACTGCCTAGTTAACAAACAAAGGTAATACATTAAATGAACACATTCATACACCAAGTGTTTGATATAGAGAGGCAATTATTGCTCGAATGAAAGAGCTTGCTCCAGCTGCATTACTAGCTGAGGCTTGCAAAATGGTGGTCTTGCTGGAGTCCTTGCTCACACTCTGCTGTTTGCTGCAACTTGATGAAGGAAAGTAGGCTACAGTGTAGTGAGTGCTGAAGCCACAATCCTCAGACAGAGTTAACCAGGTCCAGGACACTGTCATCATGCTGTCAGAAACTTTCTAAACTGAGATTCCTAGGAAATACTCTAAACTCTATCAAATATTGTTGCATAGTAATATTGTAGCATGATATGCAACATTGCCATCACACAAGATGGCAGTTCTTAAAGCCAATATTGGTCTACGCATGGGCTGAGTTGTCCAGAGATTAATGAGCCGGAATGCATTTAAAAATGCTTTCTGAAAATAAATGCTGCAAGCTTCTCTCCTTCAGGCTTTCATATTTTTGGTAGGGAATGGAGTTAAGAGCTAATTCGAATATTTTATATCAGTGACCCATTTTGTACCATTGCCCCCTATTCTCAGAACCCATCACATTAAATTTACTCTCATACTCTCAATTAAATCTAGTTTTGTGCTGCACTCCCTATACTGGTTTGACCCATATTTTAAAATGGTGGACAATAAAACCATATAAAACTCAGTTGGGCAGAATTCTAAGCTTGACTAACTTTAACAAAGCGTGCTTTGAATCCTAGTAAACTGTACCCCCATGAAAAATGAAATTATTCTTTTTTTCAATCTACATTTTCTTCCATACATAGCTTCCGTGCAATATATCCATTTGTCTTAAGTTTACTACCAAAAGACACCAAACTGTCCATTGCATTGCAATGACTAATCAGTTTCTTGATTCAGCCCTAATCCTCATCTTATTCAGCAGTCATAGACACATAAACATGCTTGTGTACATGCAATATCAAGTCTAGATGAGCTGACTCAGCAACAATCTAATGCACATTTTCATAACAAGAAGTGATCAGTTGGTTTCCTCAATAGTTAACACCACAGACCTTCAACAAAATTATAAATATAATATACGAGTACATAAAGAGGCACATGTGTAATAAAAACCTATGATTAGTTAGTTCTGTTGTTATACTGAATAGCTTTCTATAAATGGTCGCTTGACCCCCCAAAAAACAGAAGCAAGACAAAAAATGATTTGTACATTTCTCTTTCAATCTAGTTTTTATTTTTATTGCCAATGCTTCAACCAAAATAATTTGGTTTCCATCAAGGTGAATTAACCACACAGTTGGGCATGACTTTGAGGTCTCATCTTACCAAGGTCAAAGATAATTTGCAAACTTGCATGAAACATCAATTGTGTATAACATTCTCTGCAACTGTGGACGAGTGCACATTCATGAGAAAAGGAGGAAGTTGGAGACCCAGCATGAAGATGCATGCAGAAAGGGAGAGCTTGAGAAGTCTGCTATCACAGAGTATGCAACTATCACCACTCAATCTTATGGAAGAGACCTCATAATTACATAGCCAGCAAATGGAGGAAATTGCTCACAAAGAAGATGCAATACATCCATCTTACACCTAAGGATCAGGCCTTCAATAGAGATTAGGGTGGACTACCCAGTTTCTGGGTCTCAGCTCTCAAGCCTATGCACATGAAACTGCATCCACTATCATCTGTCTGATGTGTTGGTATGCTTGTACACTAGCATTCAGATTGATCTTGGATCAATGTATTTCATTTGAAATGCGTTGCCAGCAAGTGTGAATGCTTTGCATTGTTTTTTAATTCCCCCCCTGATGAAGATCGAAGTACTTTGGTTGAAACATTGGCTATAAAACAAAAGGATGAAAATTATTTGATGATGTCAGATGATGTCAGCTGAAAATAATCATACAAGACAAAAAATATAATATCTATAGGATTGGCTGGACCAAAAATATATGCCAATATAGACCAAATTTTATAAAATAAAGACAAAAAATGTTTAAGTGGATTTTAAGTAGATTGACTGACAAAATAAGAATTTACCAAAAGTACAAGACAAACATTTACATAACATAATTACATATTTTTTAATAGTGGTATATTCATAGGTAAACTGTCCTAAATGTTTGTGTTGTGATTTCGAGAATTACTGTCTATCTGCTCATAAGTTCTGACTTCAATACTGTCAGTCTTTATTAAATTTGTCCAAATATCCAAAACCATAATGACATGAAACTTACCAATAACAGAGAGTTCTATAGTGGAGTTGATAGAAGACAGTCCATTGCTGATAGTGCAAGTGTAACTTCCAGAGTCAGAAATTTCGAGACTACAAAGCTGAAGGAAGGACTGCTTGAAGTGTCTGCTGCTTTGAAACAAGTCTTCTTCGTACTTGGAAACTCGTGAAGAGTTGGAAGTGACCTGGTCATCTCTGCTCCAAGTGATGTTTACATGAGGCTGGCCAAAGCCCGCACATACAAGCAGAAGAGTCTTTTCTGCTCCCACCGAAGTATCCTTGGAAATCAGTGTTAGATCTAATAGTGGTGCTGTTGTATTGGAGAGAAAAAGAGATAGCATGTGTCAGATCACCATTACATAAAGGTACACATATATAAGTATTTTTACATAAATTATCTCATTCTTGTTCATCACAAACATGAGCTTAACCAATTCAAATTGTAAGTGGATACAACCACAAACTCAGACATCAGCCACAGAAAAAATATAATCAACATTTTATTTATTAATTATTTATTTATTTTTTGTTTCTTTATTTAATCAATATATGCTTATGCACTTATGTATAAGCAGAGATAACCACACACAATTGTGAGAACATTTTTAGGCATCCACTGGCCTCTAAGTACACATATATACGTGCAGACAAAAATTAGATAAGTGCTATATATATATGGCTATGGAACCTGTCAACAGCGATGTTGCCCACTTTAAATTTTTCCATTTCAGCATCTGCAGAGATTTTTTACTATTGTTAGAGGCAATCTCACTAGCAAACAGCTTGTATTATTAGAGAGCTAACAAATAGAACAGTAATACCACCACAATGCTGCATTATTTGCATGCTATGACGACATGAATAAAACAACACAGGCAGATCACCATTTATAGGAAAATTTGAACGGGGGGGGGGGGCGATTATCTAAGAAAATTTGACTGGGGAGGCGGTTGCGTACCATTGGCCATAGGTGTAAAGTATGCAGAAGCTAAAACTATACTTCTATTTTGTGAAGTGCATATATACGAGGCTAAAAAGGAGTACATGACATTACAGTATTAGAACACCTCAACAAAAACATACAGAAATGCAACAACAAAATTTAATGTTCACGGTACCGATTAAAAATTGCAGAATGTGACAGAGTTATCTCATTTTTTCCCCAGTGACTTGTCTCCAGTTAGCCTTTCTTTCATAAATATCCTCTGATGATGGAATAAATTCAGTATCACGATAAATCAAGAGCACTAATTCACTCAACCTCTCTTCTTTCATTGAAGAATGTGTCCAAAGCAAAGAGCAGAAAAAAATCTCTCATAAGATACACTTCCCAAAAAGATTTATTAATTGCGGGTAATGACTGAGGATTACACTCATAGAGAGCACGTCTAGCTATACCTGGCCTCCTTTTAGGTGAAACAGATCCATAAAACTTTTTAGTTATTTCAACAGGAAAGTCAGTCTTTCAGTCTTCTCTTCCAAGGACATAAATTTCCCATAATAAGAAGTGTTTTATTGCTACTCGGTTTGGATAAATATAGTGGCATCAGAGATTCAGCTGCAATAATTTCCTTATGCTCATTGGAAAATCGTGTTTCTAACTGCTCAACGACATGGTCAATAAATGGGTAATATACATTGATTCTGTAGTAATCAGAAGGAGTCTGGCTAACATGTCCTGCATTGGCTCGATGGCGCTGAACAGTAGCAGTTCGTAGTTTCACAATTGTTAAATTAATAGACAAGGCTAGCATTTCAATTCTGCTCCAAACTTTCTCCCAGCAGTCATTTTTTCTGGCATCCTGAATGCATTTCTTTGCAGTGTTTACATCCATGTAGGCTTCTGCAAGTTCACACTGTTTATCTAGTAAAGCTAGTATCACTGAAAACTAAGGAAACAAAGAACTGCCTGTGTAGCAACTATCTTCTAGAAGCCACATATATGTGACATATTGGGCTATAAGAGCTAAAAGAGTCCTCACCCTTGCCAGTTCAACGGGTGGCACAAAATTTAGTACTCCTTGAACCTGCTTCTATTTCAGTCAAAGATTCACTAAGCTCATCATCATCTTCAAGAAGTCAAGAAGCTCTTTTCCTTGGTCAGTAGATGCAACTTCAAAAAAAATTCTTTACGCTTGGCTCTACCAGATAAAAACCATGTCAACTTTTGGATATCATCAAAAAGGTTACGGATAATGGCACACCCGTACAACTTCTGCAAATGGCAAGATTCAAAACATGTGAACGGCAATGAACATATGTGGCATGGGGATATTTTTCAGATACTTTAGCCTGTACTCCATTTCTACTTGAACTCATTACAGAGGCTCCATCATACACTTGACCAACTAGAAAAGACATGTTCAATCCCCATTGCTCAAATGTAGAGAGCAAAGCATCAGCAATCATTTGAGCATTCATCTAAGTTGTAAACCCCAGGAATCTTCATAAACTTCACAATTATTAACAAACCTTGCACAGATACTAACAGGTTCCACATTTGAAAGGTCTTCAGTTTCATCAGCCACGAGACTCCAGTATGATGAAAACATTGATAAAATATTCTCACGAATAGCGCCTTCGCATATGGAAATTATTGTATTCTGTACTAGGGGTGATGTATACCTAGCATTTTTAGCAGCATGCTGAAAATGCTCTTTAAGATATGTGTCAAAACTGTGACTTCCAGTTCACAAAAAAAAAGCGAAGTTTCTATCTTTAGTTTTTGTGATCTTGTTCCAATTACCTCGAAAAGCAATGTCTCTCTTACCAATGGCTACAACTACATCAATGAATGACAAAATGCCCTTCTTAGTATGGGCCTGTTGAATTCCCACTACTTTGGCCATTAGTGAAGCAACATCTAAACCAGGTTGTTGAGTTTTTAGGAAAAGACAAGCTTTCCCATCTGCTAGCTTGTGCTTCACTTTCCTTGTGCTTATCAAATAAGCTGCTCTTCTCGAGAGCTTTCTTCTATTTATTAAAGCCCAGGGGGAAGAAAACGGGGATTTGGTGTCTACACTTGCAAAGCACAGACATGGCATACAGTATGCACAATCATTTGATATGCTATAACGCAACCATGGCCTATTTACTGTCCAACTTAGACTAAATCTTCTCCCTACAGTGACAGGGAACACAAAATTAGGTGGGAATTTAAACTTGGACGTCGACATCCAATAACGAATGCTTTCCAGCATAAAGTGCTGGCAGCCAGATGGCAAATATATTTTTTGCACTGCTAGCTCACTGACAGCTAAAATTAACAGGGAGCGATGTTTTAATTAATACATGTACTGATTATGTGACTCTTGACATCCAGGCCCACCTAATTTTGGGGGGCCTCTGAATTTTGTAGCCAAATATATCAGGGGGGGGGCGACTGCCCCTCTTGCCCCCCCCCCCTAAATTCGGCCCTGTGGAGCCTAAGCCATTACATAAACATACACACATTATATGTCCACGGGTAGCACAGTTGCCAGTAATAATACAGAGAACACAAAAAAATTCTTACCTGCTTGCGAAGAAGTGCCGCTTATTAAAATTAAAGTTAGGAACACCAACTCTACCACCCGATACCGGCCGTGCTCCTCAGCCATTAACATTGCCTCAACTTTTCTCAATTCTGAGACAGTCCAGTGCATACGCTAGAGCTTTCTAATGCGCATGCTCAGCTAGTAGGGGCGTGGTTGAGTACTACAAAAGTCTGAAGCTAAGCTCGAGTGTAGTGTAAAAGATATAGCTTCAAACCACTGATGCAGGCAGCTGCTATAGTCTAGGCTTGCAATTGTAGTATTTATGAGAATAACGAACCTCCCATTTCCATTTCATTCCACTAAAATTAACCCTCCACTCTACAACTGCTGTCACAAAAAAAATCATCCTGACCTTTATTACTCTTTCTGGAAACCTCTATCAGCCTTTCTTTGAAGGAAAGATGGATAAGCATCACCTATGCTCACCTGGAATTGCTCAGAATTCCTTTGCGCTTGAGAAAGAGTAGCTCCTAGATGGATTTCTTGGCTTAATGGAAATATTGTAATAATTATACCAATACATAGCTGTGTTTTCTTACATTTTGCTTACATTAATGGAGCTGAGTCTTATAACTTATTCTAATAGTATGACAGTTGGAAAATTGACAAAAAACAGAACAAAGTCTGCAGTCTTCATTCACACGCTTGCTTAGATTGAGTGCCAACCTTTACCAATTTCACCAGTAATTGGTTTCGGGAAAACAATTAGTCATGGCTTGCCGCTGCTAATTTATTAGATTAGCAAATGATTCTAAGCTCCTGGCAGTGTTGTTTGAGCCAATGCACAAAAATATAATTGAGACAAATTCAAAGACAGTTTTAGTTGAGAATGGGCTTTGTTATTTGGTGCTTAGTGGGTCTGCTATAATGTGGATCAAGTCAACATGGGCTAGCACTGGTATGCACTGCCTAGGTATATCAGCACAACTCAGTAGATGATTGTTGTACACTGTCTAGGTACCAGGATTTCACAACAGGGGCTGCAGCATTTCAGATCATCTTCCTCATGCAATCATGTTCACACTATGTAGGGTTCCCCTTGTACAGAGAAGACAACTAGCAGCATGTGCCGTCTTGCCAGAATTATACCCTCAGAAATGTATGTTATTAGATCTGAATGCTTCCAATGATTGTGGCATAGATGTGGTCCGCAATCAGATCAAGATGTTTGCCAACCTGAAGTTCACTCTACCACAGGGCAGGCACAAAATCATCATAATTGATGAAGCTAAGAAGTACACTGAGTGCTGTGAGATGTTGCCCAGGGCTATCATCACATATTGCTGGTTGGCATGTGTGTGTTTAGTGTGTGTGTGAGTGAGTGTGCACATGTGCATGCATGTGGGTCTGCATGCTCATTGGGTTAATTGAAGGGTTGAGTGCAAGAAGTGCATAAGTTCAATTTTATACCTTACGTGTGTCCCCTGAACTTTGAAGTTTTATACATGGTAAGCCAGCAGGAGTTTATGGGCAAGCATTTGTTGGGCCTCGTAGCTTTCTATGAAATCACTATCCTCTAGCACTTTTAAGTTTCAATTCCTAACCTAATTATCTCTTCCTTTTTGCTACCAATCCTATTCCTTTTGCAACCACCTATTACCTATACAAGTTTCTCTTTACTACGAATTCCCTCCAAGACATAAGGCACTACCTGCTTTATAGTAAACCTTGGTCCCACCATCATTGCCTGCCAGACAAAAGGCACCAATTGCTTCATGCTAGCACCTTGGCCTGGCCAGTCATTATTATTGCCTCCTGAATATGAGGCACCATCTGCTTTACAGTGAGCTGGGTACCATTGGAAAGCCTAGGTGGATCCAGGTTTGTCAGGAGAATGACACCTTGAACATCAGGTTGAGTGGACTACAGGAAGTGAGGAGCTCTAGGGGTTTGTACACCAACTGTTCTGGGTCTGGCACGTGGCCACTAACTTGTATATGTAGGTCAGGCTGTCCCCATGTTGCATCTCCAGCAATTAGCCATTGATGCACATCTCTTCTTATCCTCCAACAACCCAGCTGGCACAGTTTTCTAAATTGCAATCTCACAACCTCCTGATTATGCATGGACCTCACATATCTCTCCAATTTGCACCAAGTCAGTATTCTCTTACTGTGTATATACGAAGTCAGATTCTCTTACTCTTTACTTTCTCCTCCCAATCCTTCTCATTTCTCACCGTCATCTTTTCCTTGTATTTATTATTGAGGTCATTTTTTTAAGAAATAAATTTGTAATGGATATATGAAAATAGCAAATACAGGTCCAGTATCCAATCTACATTAACAACACAGAGAACAATAACGGAAAGCATTTAACAAAAGTAGTGATTACAAGTTTGCATGTGATGGTGTATGTGCAAAAGATTGAATTAGAGATGAGTTATTGATGGAGCGAACTCTATTTGAAAATAATGTTTCTCTGTAAGTGACAGGAACTGTGTCGTCACAAATAGCAAAGCCATTGACTAAGTTATAGAGAAGACAGAGTTTCAGTGTCTGTCGCCTGATAAAGAGAGAATTATGAAGAGAGAATTGATGTCTGCAAGAACCAACAGACTCTCATAAGCACTGTTCCAGTCCCTTAAACAAACTCTCAATGCAAACTTCTGCACTCGTTCTAATTTCTCTTTGAGGTGGGGATCCTTCAAATGTTACAAGCATACTCAAGATGGAGAGGCACTTCTATGGCAGTGTAAAGACTTAGGAGAGGATCTGAATGTGAGTGAGTGTAGAGTTTATGGTAAATCATTCCAACAATTCTCCGGCTTTTATTGCAGATGTTCATTATGTGAGGGGACCATGAGAGGGTGTTGGACAGAGTGACTGCCGGATATTTGTAATCCTCAACTTGGATGAGCATTTTCTCCTCAATAAGAAGAGGAACAACTGGATCACATGGGCTGGCTTTTCTAGAGAACATAATGAGCAACAGTGTTCAGTGCAAGAAAATTGGTTCTGGTCCATATACAGATAGCATTACATCATTTTGAACATAGATGAAATCTCTAGGCAACTGTATCACTTGGTATAATGCTATATCATTGGCATAGACTACAACTTGGCCATTAGAGATGACAGTCAATGTCATTAATGTATATGAGAAGCAGTAGTGGTCCCAATACAGAAGCCTGAGGAATCCCAGGATGTGATCCTTTATAGCGAATAAGTCAGTCAGAAGCCAGAAATAAGATAAACCAAGACCCCAATAACACCGTGCAAGCTCTCCAAAACCACCTCCCCATATGCTCCCATATAAAATAAATTAGCTGCACTGGCAGGTGAGAATGGGCTGCATGGCTGACAAGAGGGGCTGACAAGGTTAACAATTAAGCAATTAATCAAAATCATTTTCAGTGACTCCCATAAACGCACACTTTTAAATTGAAACTTTGATCAGTGTGAATTTTTTTAAGAATTGAAAATCCACGTTTAGAGCCTGCATTGGAGCAGAGAAGAGACATAACTCCAGCCATTAGCTTAGACCTCAACTACCCCAAGATTTTTTTGTTGTTGTTGTTATTGAAAAAATGAGCTCAGTAGCAAAAGCATGATAACATGATAGGTAGAAAAATTATTGAAGTTAGGCGAAGAATTGTTTAATAAATCGTTTGAAGGAAGAGAGTGAGGACAAGGATCTAATGGAGGTTGGGAGTGAGTTCCAAAGAGCTGTGGTGGAGGGAATGAAGGAAGACTGCATGGATGCAGTGCAGGAGAATGGGATTATGATGTTCGATGTGGTATTGGCAAGAAGACATGAGCGGAGTAGGATTGAGTCTGGAGGAAAACGAAATTAGAAGGAGTTTGGCCCGAGCATGTTTATTTGAGAGTGTAGGAAGTTTAAAGGTGGAGAGGTTGGATGCATAGTCAGAAGTCCATTGGCGAGTACAGAGTCTGAGTGCAAAGTGCTGAATGTGTTCTAAGGATTTTGAACTACAAGAAGAGGGAGGAGGTGACCACACAGAGGAACAGTAACTTAGATAAAGGAGAACTAATGTTGTGTAAAGTTTAATTAACATATGAGAGGATAAGTGATGGTAAAAGTTGCAATAAATTAATCCTATTATTTTCCTTGATTTAGTGCGTACTTTGCTAATGTGCAGGTTCCAGGAGAGGTTACAGGTGAAAGTAACTCCCAAGTATGTAAATGAAGTGACAAGATCAAGGGGAGTACTATTGAGGACTAATACAGTGGAATATGAGGATGTGAGGGGTTTACGAGAGATCATCACGTACTTGCTCTTATTAGGGTTAATTATTAGGAGACGGGAAGATAGCCATGATGAATAATGTCAATGTTTGATTGCACTGAATCTAAGGAAGAGGTTGAAGAGAATGGATGGGAGAGGAGGATGTCGTCTGCATAGAGAGTAAGTGTAGAAGATGTTGAGAGTGGGAGCTTTGCAATGTCGTTAATGTAAAAAAACAAAGAGAAGAGGACCAAGAATAGATCCTTGAGGTCCTCCAGAGGATGCATGACATGAACAAAAGAGAGCCCCAGAGATAGCGACACTCTGTGACCGGGCTGTAAGATAGGAAGTGAGCCAACAGAGGAAGTGAGAAGTAATATTAAGTGAGACAGAGTATTTAAGAGTGGTCTATGCGGCACAGAGTCAAAAGCTTTCTTGATGCCTAGAAAGACTGCACAGACAGACTTGTGGGCATCCAGGGAAGCAAACCAGGATTGAGTTACGTTAAGTATTGCTATTTCAGTAGACAGACCTGGGCGAAATCCGAACTGAACGTTTGACAAAACATCTTGTATGGTGATAAGTTTGTGTAAATAGTTAAATATGTGGTGTTCTAATACCTTGCTTATTAGTGATAATAAGGAGATTGGACGATAATCCTTGGGGAAAGACAGGGTGGAGATGTTTTGGGGATAGGAACTACAAAGGAATGTTTCCAGTCAGTAGGTAGTACACCAGTAGAGAGGGAGGAATTAAAGATAAGAGAAAAGAGGAATTGATATGGATGCAGCTGTGGATCTAAGCATTCTGGCAGAGATAGAATCAGGGCCAGTTGATTTCTCAGAGGGAATGCAAGTTAGAAGACTTACAATCTCGTCCGGTGAGCAGAGGAGCTCAGGTGGGCAAGGGAAGGGCGGAGGAGATGGTGTGTGGTTACAGAGAGGTGGAGAAGACATATTAAAACAGCTTGAGAAGAAGTAATTTAGAACCTCGGCTTTAGGCTGAGGGGAAGCACAAGTTTGATCTTGGTAAGTAAGGGATGGAATGCAAGATGTTGTTTTACCTAATTTCTTTATTGCTCTCGAGAAAGAACTAGAGTTGGAAGAAGATGATAGTCTTTGGAAGAAGAAGTGTTTTGCTGAACGGAGGAGTGAAAGAGTGTGGTTACGGCAACGGCGATAGGCTGCCCAGGCATCAGCAGATCTGAGTGATTTGGCAGAGGAGTATAATCTATTTCTAATTTTTATTTGTTTAAGAATGGAGTAGGAGATCCAGGGAGGGGTACAGCGGGTTGTAGGATAAACTAGCTTAGAGGGAATAGTTTTTTTGCATGATGCGAGTAAAGAGTTCTTTAAATATGAGCAAGAGGCTTCAGTGTCTAAAGGGGGGAGGATGGTATCCCAGGGAATGATATTAATTAGGTCGTTAGCTTGAGAGAAGTCTGCTCTCAGACTCAATGAGGAGGTGAGGGAGATGGAGAATCAGAAATGAGAGGGAGGGAGAAGAGGATGGAGTTGTGGTCGGAGTTTGATACAGGAGGAGAGACTTCACAGCAGGTGGGAGTAAGGGTGTGGAGGGTACTACACAAGATCAATGATAAAGGGAACACCTGTATGGGAGTAGTGAGTTGGATAGTGGTTAATTTGATTGAGAGAAAAAAGGTCAGATATTGCGTGGATCTTATCGAGAAGTGGGAAGGTAACAAAAAATTAACATTAAAGTCCCCAAGCAGAATAAGTTCTTTTGTGGAAAGGTGGGGGAGGGAAGAGCAGCAAGTGAGGCAAGTAAATGATCTAGATGGTCGGGTGATGAAGGTGGGCTTGCTGACTTCCTATCAGAATGACCCATGGCAAGATTTCTCTGTCATTGCAACCTTGGTAAGACCTAGGAGTAGGAAGAGCTCCTGGTGAAAGCAGAAGTTCCATACATTTTTCAGCAAGAAACTCAAGGGAACTGGAGGAACCCAATTCAATTTGAGGTAAACATTTTGCAAGTCTTTTTGCTGTGGCAACAGAGTAAGATTTTGTCTTATCAGGCTGAACAATTCCCGTCTTTGATAATTGGGACATTTTTTTTGGTAAAGTGAGGCCAAGTAAAACTGCCTTACAGCTGAAAAAAGAAGTTCCATGTCTCTTTCTTCTTCTAGTTCTTTGATATAAAGCCAAGTATCAACTCCAATGCCCAAGAGTTTATCAGGTCTGAGAAGCCATCCTTATCTAAATCAATCAAGTGAATCTCATCACAAGCTTCAAGAACTGCTTCTTCAGTAAGCTATATAAATCTTCACAAGCCTAGCTGTCACAGTATGCAACTAACATGTTTTCATTGGACTCTTGAAAAGACCTATGATTTAATCTTGATATTGCTGAGCCTGTTAAGGCCATCACATTATATATTACAGCACAGTGTGGAACTATTTAGTAACTAACCTAATAACAATCTAATCAAATGAAGAGATTGAAGAACGTATTTAAGAAAGAGAAGGGTAGGCTTGGTTAATTAAAGTCTCTCCAAAATGCTTTACCTTGGCAGTTTTTTTCATCAGAAGAAAGAAAGTGTGATATGAGACCATTAAGCAGATCTAGGTATCTATCTACACAGTGAAGAAGGCTCAACCAACGTGTTGGGTAGTGCTTCAGTTTCACTTTAGGCTCATTTGCATAGAAGGAATGCCAAACATCAACAAACTGTTTACTCCTGTGATGGAATTAGTAGATAAAGAGCTGATCAACATCTAAATCTAATGGAACAGTAGTCATTCCAGCTTGATGCAGAGATCGGTGACTTATGCATCCAATGTCATTAAGTGAAGGATTCTCCATTTTTATAAGCTTCTGAACACCAGACTTTGACCTCTTCATAACATTGATTGTCTGACATAAACCTCCACTGGAGTTAATAAAATCTGAATAACTCAGAGTGCATTCGCAAGATGCATCACCTAGCTATTAGTAAAAGGTTTATTTCATCTTCATGTGTTATTTCATCTTCATGTGTTTTAAAGACCTGAATATCAGTAGCTTTATGACACTTTCCAATCCCCTTAAATTCTTGGATCCACTTGGGATTAAAGTGACAGACCTTCTTAGATTTCTTTGTAGGTGCAGCAGCCTCAACCATAAGTGAGGAAAAGCCATAAAAAAGTCCACAGAGACAGGGAATAGAAGACTCAAAGAGTAGTTGGAACTGAAAGCAGCTGGACCTGATGTCACCTGTTTGCAGTGCAAGTCAGTGGCCACGTTGTTTTGACACATTCCTGCAGTGTTTAATTTAATTTCCAGGAAAAAGTTCACATTTCAGGAGTTGGTTGTCCATCTGTCCCTTTACTCGCCAGGTAATTGCATTTGGTAAAGGTCGTCAGTTTCGGAAAGCTTGACTGTTCTGAACTGCTTTATGCACTCTTCCACGGCTCTACTTCTGTTTCTGGAAGCCCATCTGCTGGTAAAAACAACAGCACAGGTACTTAAGTGTACGGAACCACTCTGAATCCTTGAGAAGGACGTCCTGTATGCTTGAAGACAGCATAGCTACGCTCTCTTTGCTTGAACACTGCATAGCTATGTGTAACTGGGTTTTGTTCACTTACCTATACAAACTTTTAACTAGTCCTGGAAGACAGCTATAGCTGATACAGTGGGCACAGTCAACAAGAACAAAATGTGTGTTGATATGGGTGAGGTAGAGTCAGTAAAAGTGTTTGAAAGTCCTGAACCTGATGCTCACACTTGGAGTATGTAGATCTCCACCATGTAGATCTCCACCACTCAACTATAATCCAGAGAAACAGCAAACAAGAAATAAGAACAATGACTGACACGTTTAAAGAAAACCACACCCATATAAACCACAACAAGTAGATGACTCTCTATATACCAAAAAATATATTGTACTGCATTAAATGATAGGTGTATATGGATAGGTGTATATGATTAAAAAAATTGGTCATTAACTGGTTGGTCTAGCTACATGGGTACTTTAAAAATTGGTATATAGTTAACAGGTTGTGGTCTATATAGCTACATGAGTATATACAGTTTTTTAATTTATATTTAACAGTCCAATTTAAATGTAACATTTTTGTTCTCATTATATTTGTATTTCCCCCCTTCTGATTCTAATTATTATTATTGTATTAGAAATCCTAGTTGAGCAAGTTGGTTGTGGCAGTGAAGAGTCCTGTGTTTGCGATGTTGAAAGGTACATCAGTCCCACAACACCCTGATTTAGTGGGAGTCAAAGTTGGAGGTTCATGGACTCCAGTATGAGTGTCCAATTCTTTTCCCAAGCCTGGCCACATTTCTGAGTGCTAAATGGTGTAATGTCACTTATTATATAAACCCGAGATGTAATCGGATGAGTAGGAAACAAAAGTGGGCATGCCTGGATGGAACTAGGCGTGTGCACAGACTGGCAACTATCATCCAGAGAGATAGACTACCTTCAATCTCTGGCATTAGTCTAGTACAAGGAGAACAACAGATTACCAGCCTGCAGTATCTCGTGTGAGACTTGTATGCAGCTTACTGTGAGTGATGTTACCACTAGAAGGGCACATCCCGATACCCACACTTCCCTAGCTTTACCGTGCCCATTCTTTTTCACACACTCTCCCACTGAACTTGCAGTTGTTGATTGCATGTTCTTTTTTCTCCTGTCCTCACCCTAGCCAGGCAACATTGGTGGTGGGTGTCTGGGCCCTGCTCTGCAAGGAGCCTAGCTCATGTCCTTGCCCTAATCAGGTACAACTGGTGGTGGGTGTCTAGGCCCTGCTCTGCAAGGAGCCTAGCCTAACCAGGTGCAACACTGGTGGTGGGTGTCTAGGCCCTGCTCTGCAAGGAGCCTAGCCTAACCAGGTGCAACACTGGTGGTGGGTGTCTAGGCCCTGCTCTGCAAGGAGCGTATGGATACATAGGCCCCAATTTGCAAGCCCAGCAAACCCATAATTATGTAGCACAACAAACAAATGTACAGCATGTTTCAGACGTCATGAACCAAGACAATTAATTTTTTTTGAGCAATCCCAAGTCCATGTAACATACTTGAACTCTTGTAAAGCATTTGATGGTATATACCACACAAGGAATTTCTACAAAATTTGGTAAACTCTCAACAACTCATCTAACAAGAAATTGGTGGGGTACATTTGGAAATAGTTACTATCGAATAGAACCAATTCAAGTTAGTAAACTACTGGGATTCAGAACTCTTACCAGTCATATTTGGTTTTCCTCAGGGAACATTGTAGGTCCCTTCTTCTAACACAAAGCTTCTTAGTTTGGTTGACTACAGCCCAGTTCACTATGTGAGGATAGAAATCCGTTGTACACAATCCGTTCCTTTGTGCTGCCTTGTTCACAATATTGCATTGAATCTACTGCATTTGACCAAACACAGCTGGTATAGCTAGCTAGTTTCCCGGACATCGACTTCCTTCCAGGTATTTTGTTTCACCCTGATGTCTTTATAGCATTTGGCTGAGACCTGCCAGAGGTTGGTAATGCTCCTCACAGCTTCAATAAGTTTCTTGAAAGAGTGTGAAGTTCAATACATGATATATTCTGGGGTCTGATGCAATGGATTGGATTCACGAGTTAATCAAATCCAACTCTTGCATTTCATATCCCATTAGATATGTAGTCCATTTCAAGACCGGTTCACAATATCAGCGTGGCAGATCAGAAATTACTGAATGCAAGCAACGGATTGTCTTCCGTCATATTGTGAACTGGTATATACAACATATAAAATGTCCTAATGATGTTCACATACTCCAAAGAGATCCAGACTCTGGGCCTATCCATACCCAGACATGTCGCACATGTTGGAAACTGATGCCAGGATGTTTTGGACCCGGTTTGTGGCACTTAGGCCATCCTACCCACCCCACCCACCGCACCTTTAAAACAGCCATAACGTGTAATGTTGTAGATAAGGGTTGATTTAGAGGGATGGATGAATCAGGACTATCCTGAAGGACAGGTATTTCTGTTAGTAAAACATCATCAGGACACGGTGTTTATGAGCACCTTCAAAGTAAATTATAACAATACAAGTACAACTTGGCAATGAGATCAGCTGCTTCTAAGATGAATGAATGAACATGGGGGTGGGGAAGGGGGAGGAAGGGAGGTTTAAGTCCATGGAAGTTAGTGATGTGTCCAGCTGCACATATGCAACATGAATTCAACACAAGTAAATTTACAATGGAGCGATCTTCTGTTGGACAAGGTGCATGCAGTAACATCAGGCTACTTAATGAACAAGCTATTTGCAAAATTTGGGGTTGTCTTCTCCAGTGACTTTCTTAGCCTAAAGATTACTAACCAAAGCCTATACTGTATAAGCCTATACTGTAAGCTAAAGACTCATCAGAGAATAGTCACCCAACATATTTGTGTTCTTCAATAAAAGATAGTCTTGCTTCTCAACTTGGATGTCAAATTTTGTATGGATCTCAATAGAGGCCAATGGCTTCAAGGATATTGTACCTATTGAAATGATTCAGAAAAGGGCCACAAATATACACCAATCGGCCTACAAGACAACACTTCTCCCACTGAACTTAACTTCCTGACATGACATTGATTAAAATAATAATTACTTATAAGCTATCTCATGCAGCATTCACCATCAATTATTCTCATTTTTGGCTATCAGATTGAAACCCATCCATGCAAATTCAACCCAACAGCCTGTTTTTGCCAATTTCGTTCCCCCTGCCTGTGGAACTCATTGCTCTACCTTGATTGATTGCCTTTGAGAAAGAATTTTTTTGATCCCACTTTATTTCTAATTTTGACTCCACTGCACTCCAAAATTTTGTTTCTAATTTTTACTCAAACTCATAAAATTTGATTCTCTTTAACTATCTAATTTTGACTCAAAAATCCCCTGCCCTTCAAAATCTTGATCCTATATACTTTATTTCTAATTTTGACTCGACCCCACCCTCCACAACTGATCCTACTTTATTACTAATTTTGACTCAACAACCCCTGCAACTCTCACTCTGTCTGCTCTTGAACAGTTTGTCTTTTCCTCAAGCATTAATAAGTAAACAGCTAATGCTTGTCAGCACTTGAGCTGGAAGCCAGCCATGCAGTCAATCCACAATCACTTATAATCATTTTACAGTGTTATATCATATATATGTGTCTTGATATGCTGTTGCACATTATTATTGTTACTGTTGTTGTTGTCGGCATCATCATTTTAACTATAAATGCTGAGCTTGTCAAGGCCTTCATATTTGTACATCAACTAACACTAAACTTCAATCCAAGATATGCTATAATAATAAGAGTATAGTAGCTGTTCAAATGGGAGGAGCCAAATAAGCTCACCATTACAACGACCTTCTCAATAATCAACTTGAATTTTTACTCTCTCGAAACTAGATTCATCAGGAATCCAAGATAATTATTATTCCTGGTGAAGGCTAGAGCAGCTAGTCATTATTCCTGATGAAGGCTAGAGCATCTAGTCATTATTCCTGATGAAGGCTAGAGCATCTACCTGATGAAGACTAGAGCACCTAGTCATTATTCCTGATGAAGGCTAGAGCATCTATGTAGTCATTCCTGATGAAGGCTATAGCATCTAGTCATTATTCCTGATGAAGGCTATAATTAGTCATTATTCCTGATGAAGGCTATAGCATTCAGTCATTATTCCTGATGAAGACTATTATAGCATCTAGTCATTATTCCTGATGAAGGCTAGAGCATCTAGTCATTATTCCTGATGAAGGCTAGAGCATCTAGTCATTATTCCTGATGAAGGCTAGAGCATCTAGTCATTATTCCTGATGAAGGCTAGAGCATCTAGTCATTATTCCTGATGAAGGCTGATGAAGGCTATAAGCATCTAGTCGAAAAACATAGAAAGAGTAAAAATTGAAGTTGATCATTGAAGTCATTATAATTTTATTATGTCAACTGAGAGTTCGTTGAGAACCTCAACATTTTTTCCCTTTTTCCCCCTTCTCTCCCACCATTTCCCCAACCAATGCAATATACACACTCTTGAACTTCTTCCACACACTATCCCAGTAGGTGTCTCCCAAGGAAGCCTTGAAGGCCGTAATCTCTAGCTAGCATGTCCATTATCCGCCCCCATTCCTACTTATTTTGTACGAGTGTGCTTGGCTGTGGCTAGTGGAAGCTCTATTCAACAAACGAGTCGCTAGGAAATGTGAGGCCACTTGTCTGTCATGGCAGAATTCACTCTTAACCCTCCTATGTCTCCTGCTGAGGCTGAGACTCACCTACCGGCTCTTTTTAGAGCCAGATCTCCAAGTCATGTCAACTGTAACGTCAATATCGCTTGTTTGTCGATGGCAGCCAACCAACTCATCCATTGGCTCACGCTTCCTCCCAGAAAGTCGTCGTCATACACGTCATTGTCATCAGTGTAGCTCAATCTTGTGCTCTTACACCCATTCCAGTTTCAACGTTTGTTGCCTACTAATACTCTCTAGAGATGTGGAAACCAATCCAGGTCCTGGAACAGTCGACACTGTCAATTGAATACAAGCAAGTCCTCCACAGAAGATTCAGCAAATAAGAAAGAAGTTGAGTGCCCTATCTGTGAGGAGCCTAACATTCACGTTTCAACCAAGAGGCAGAAGGCTATCAATTTTTTGCGAAGTTGCTTGCCAGAGCTGGATCCACCGTGGTTGCGCAGGCCTCAATGAGGCAAGATTCGCTATATTAGCGGATAATTCTCCTGATACTTTCAACTGTCCTCACTGTCAACTCTCTTCCCTGGAAGTATCGTTTCTCAAACAAGTATTTCTTCTTCTTCTTCTCCTCCTGAAACTCAGGAACCTGTATCAAAATCCTCCAGAACCCCTGCTCTTGACCACGTCGAATCTCGTCAGCTGGACAGGAATTTCAACATTGCCATCTCTGGTGTAGCTGAATGTGCCGCAGGTACTCGTAGAATGCAGAGACAGTCCCAGGGCCTAGATAAAGTAGTAGTAATTCTAAACACAATTAACCCTTCGGTCAGAACCTTGCTATCAAGGACCTGGTCAGGCTGGGCAAGTTCAAAGTGGACAATCATTGCCCAAGAAGGTTACCATTGAAGTTCGTTAGAACTGCAGACATTAGCAAACATCCTCTCAAATTCTCATGCTCTCGGTCGCCCCTTCTACATCAAACCAGACTTGCCTCCTATCCAACGTGCCAGAGGGAAGATTCTCTTAAAGGAAAGATGGTCACTTATCTAAGCAGGTACAGTCACTGTAAGTCTATCAAACTAAGTAAATTGTCAATAATGTTCTATTTGGTAACCTAGACTCCTTCAACATCTTATACGCCACCAGCCCACACAGAATTCTGACTTTCTCCTGTCAGTCACATCAATACCTGGCCAAAACCCTGCAAACCCTCAACTCTCTCTCAAAATCACTTTATGATCACAAGTGACACTTATCAACACTTTTCAGTCAACCTGTACACTTAACGAGGAAGTCATCCAATCTTCTGATTGACTATCAACAGTTTGTTTACTTTATACACAGTAGTCTAGCCAATAAACTCTCTCACCTAATCAACTTTGTCGACTCCTCTAACTACTCTATCCTCTGCTTCAGCGAAACCTGATGGCTCTCTGATAACATTTATAACAATGAAAAATGAAATAATCCCTACAGGGTTTTCGATTTATCGAAAAGATAGATCTTCTAGAGGTGAGGGTGTCCTTGTAAATTATTTGATTCCCTCTTCACTTGTTTCCTCCCCACCTGATCTTGAAGTGCTAACAGTCAGCATCGGTAGTTACCCCAATAAATGTCATTCTCTGCACAGTTTACATTCCCCCAAATTCTACAGATGATTACCATAGGTCCATAATTAACTCTTTTATCCTCCACTTTTTCCAACTCTAACCAAGTGGTAATTATAGGAGACTTCAATTTCCCAGATGTGTGTGGCTCTCATTAGCTCTCATTAACTGGCTAAGCTTCCTCTTCCAGTCTCTTGTGATTTTGTGTTCAGAAACAGCCTCTCAACCAGTTCTATCTCCCACCCACATTAAAGGATGTTATTCTCACCAACAACAATGAACCTTTACAGGAGATTATTGTACACGATCAGCAAGTGGACTCACCCATCCAAACAGACTTTATGATCACTTCAAACTTTATGTCACCTGTCCCTGTTCTATATAGCAACTGTGAATCCTTGGTAGTGTTGGACTATCCAAAAGTACGCTGGGAAGGAATGAGCAACCACTTGTTGGACTCTGACTTTAGTCCGTGTGATGATGTGGAGCTAATTTGGTCAACGTCGATATCAACAGTAATGGATATATTCATACCAAAAGTTAAACTAAGATCTCACCAGTACCCAAAGTGGTCCACAGCTCAATTCTGTCACCAATATAAATGCCTTGACCTCCCTCCTCTGCTCCACCTCTAAACTTCTTGGGTGCATTATCTACAACAAGATCATTGATCCTTTTGCATCCTCTTGCATCCACCTGACCATCTCCCCAGCACATTTTGGTTTCCTCAGGAAACACTCATCTCTGCAATAACTGTTATTGTTCAAAACAACATCCTCGGAGGTAAAGAAAAAAAGGCCCCAATCTGATGTAATCTCCTTGGATTTTAAAAAGGCTTTCGATATGTTCCTCATAATGAGTTGCTCGTCAAACTATGGTCTAAAGGTGTTACAGGTACTCTGTGGCTATGGTTGAAAAGGTATCTAACTGGTAGAATGCATTGCATTCGTCTGGGTGGCAGTCGCTCTGAATTGCTTCCAGCTGTATCTGGTGTTCCCCAAGGAAGCGGAACCCCTGGTTTTTTTGTATATATAGAGATGATCTTCCAGAATACTCGCAATATTCCCAACTGCAGAGGATGCTAAATGTGGGAGATCAATCAAGAACTCTGATGACTGCGATCATCTCCAAGAGGATCTTAACTCTCTACATGACTGGAGTCTCATCTGGAAACTGAACTTCAAGGAGTCCAAGTGTGTGCACATCAGATTCTGCCGATCTGAGCCTTGCATGGAACATACCTACCTTATCAGAAACAACAGCATTCTTACCAAAGTGAACCATAGGGATGGAGTGATAGTATCTTCAGATCTATCCTGGCAGTCTCACCACAACCACATTGCTGCAAGAGCCTATAGAGTCCTGGGCCTTCTTCGTAGGATGTTCAGTGCTATTGATTCTATCAAAGAGAAAAAGATCCTTTACACTTCGCTCATCCGTTCCCACTTACTCGATTGCTCTCCAATCTGGTGCCATCAACTCATAGTGAAGCCTGCGAATATCCAACGAAGGGCAAGTGTATACGTCCAACTATAAGTCGAGACATATTGCTCTCCATCTCTTGCCGAACTTACGATATCTTGTTCAGCCTTAGCAGCATCAAGTTACCCTCAGACCATTTCACCATTACCAGTTTCATCACCTTCAAAACCAACTTCTCCAGATCTGCTACTCACTCACTCACTCGAAAATGCTGTATACTCACTCAATCACAAATCACTCAAAATACATCTACTTCAACAGACTATATACCTTGTTTATGGAACTCCCTTCCACCATTTGACCTAGAAGCAACCATCATCACTACAAAAGGAAAGCTCACTTCTATAATCATTTCATCATCGACTTTGACTCCCTGTTCTTAATACCACTTCCAATGTCCGTGCTCTAAATCTTCGTATACACCCCCATTACCATGTTAGGCTGCTAGCTTAAAGCTAACTGTCCGGCAGAAGCTCTCATTTTTAGTTGCGTATCTGTAACTTATGTTCGTGTACCTGTTCAGTAAAAAAGAAAAAAGGCGGGTGCTGACACTCCGCGCGCTTTCCTACTACTTCGTTACGTTTTAGCGCCTAATGATGTTTTGTATTGTGCACGCAGTCTCCCGTACTCAGGAAGATCCTAACATACAGCCTGAAGAGAAGTGGACCCTCCTTTTAGGCTTTTCCAATGCCTTCAATTCACTAGACGGTCTCGTCTACCTTCCATATCTGCTTGGATTGAAAGCTGCTATGATGCACAGCCTTTCCTTCAGTTTGGGGAGCACACCATCGTCAGTTGCTGTGGAGTCCAACAGGGGGATCCCCTTAGTCCTCTTGGCTTCGCTTTAACTCTTCAGCCCATCCTTGAGAAGGTCCATGCTCAGGTTCCACACCTTCTTGCTAATGCATGGTATCTGGATGATGGTACACTGTGGCTCTGCTGGTGATTTGTGCACTGCTCTTGCAATTATTGAGAGTGAGGCCCCTGCGTATGGCCTCCAATTGAACCATTCTAAATGTTTGTTATGCATTCCCAGCTTATCCTCTGTGCCCAATCCTCTGCCTGGAGATATCCCCACCACCAGTGAAGGGCTTTGTTCTCCTTAGCTCACCTATTGGCCCCGCCTCTTTCTGTGAAACCTTCCTTGAACGGGTAAAAAAGGTAAAGGTAGTGCTTGACAAGCTTACAGACCTGCAGGACTCCCAGATGGCTACTTCTCTCCTCCGTTCATGTCTTAGCTTCCCCAAGGTTGCGTTCTCCCTCTGCACATGCCCTCCCCATGCACACATGCCCTCCCCACTGTCTTACAGAGGCCACTGAAGCTTTTGACCTTATTATGAGAGAAGCTCTTTCTGATATTGTCGGTAGTCCTTTATCCGACTGGGCCTGTTTGAAAGCTTCTCTCCCCAGCTCCCTAGGTGGTCTCTCAATCCGGAGTGCTTCCCTTCATGCCCCTACTGCCTTCTAAAAGCCTGATTGCCAACATAGTTCGACGAGTCCCAGATTCTTCAAAACATCTTTCTCAGTCCCTCCATGCTCTTGCCCTTGCTGTTGACAATCCTGAGTGGTGCACCAATGAAGGAGTAGAAGTTCCCCTACGTCAGCGTGCCCTCTCTTTCTCTATCGATAAGGCCTCATTTGGAAAACTTCTGGCTCTTGCGTGCGATTCCTGGTCCAAGGCCCTAGCTATGTCTTTATCTATTGACTATGCTGGCGACTGGCTCAATGTTATTCCCTCTACCTCTCTTGGTCTCCACTTTCAGGATAGGGAATTCCAACATTGCCTACAGTATTGGCTTGGTCTCAGGATGGTGGAGGATGGTTCTCGTTGCCCTGTCTGCAATGTGGTGATGGACTGCTTTGGTGACCACCAGGTGGGTTGTGGGGGTAACAGGGATCGAATTCACCGCCATGATGCCATCAGAGATGTCATCTTCTCCGCTTCTCAGTCGGCTGCCCTTGCCCCCAGGAAGGAAATACCTGCCCTTATCCCTGGATAGCATAGTTGCCCTGCAGATATTTTCCTTCCAAACTGGAAGAGAGGTCGTGCTGCTGCCCTGGATGTAACGGTAATTTCCACACTCCAACACCGTACTGTCAATGGGGCTGCTGTCAGGGCCATGCTCTGATAGGGGCCAATCGCAAGCGAGCTGCTCACTCTGCTGATTGTAAGGCTGTTGGAGTCGATTTCGTCCCCCTTGTAGTCTAATCTCTTGGTGGCTGGAGTGAAGATGCGTGCCACACAATTACTGAAATTAGCCGCCACCAGGCTCAGAGATTCGGCAACTCTCCCGTGGATTCTGTGCGCCACCTGTTCCAAAGGCTGTCTGTCTGCCTCTGGAGAGGCAATACTATATACCCTGTGGCTAGGCCGTCTCCCCCCAGTTACAGCAGAGATGGATGGATTCATTTAGACTTTTTAGTGTCTGCTTTGTTTTAGGTATAGGTATATATGCATAGGTATATATGATATGCATAGTATAATATATTATTAAAAAAAAAAAAAATTAAAAAAAATATATTGTTCCTACTTCCACAATAACAGACTGACACTTACCTATGTATCATTAATCACAACCACAGCCAGTACAGGCACTCAGATTTTGAGGTACCCCTACTTTGGTTGTATGTAACCTAATCATATTTATACGTATGCAACATTTTTTCATATCAAAAGAGAGAACACAGAGAGCTCTATCATTTGAGCCATATAGTTCATACAGTGAAGCCTGCAGAATCTATGGAAAGCTGTAGCCACAAGGTTTTTGGGGGTTCTATTTTATAATTTTGACCCCCTTTCACCTGAACATAGATTAAAAAGTCTTATAATTCCATCTGTAGTGTTTGTATATACAGCTCTATCAATACAGTTGTTATAGCCAGTCAAAACCTCGTGGGGAAAGTTAAGGAGTTCGAGGTGTGATTTTACTTCACATTCCAACCCGAGAAAAACATGCATGGCAGCCATTAGAAAGCATATATACTGCACTGGCTACATTTTGGTTTATAAATCAGGACCAGGACCATAGTATGAATGTGAGCTAAGACTTTAAAATAAAACCACACGTTCACACCCCGCCATTCACCTGTAGGTGGTAAACATCGTCATCTCACTCAGCTTGGTTATATTTTTGGGGGTCAATGTAGAAACGTTTCATGCTTTTATCTACATCAAAATGATGAAGACCCGTAGCAAACGCGGGGAAAAACAACAGCCAAACAAAGGCAGATTAAAATACACTGATTTTTAATTAAGCGGACATACTCCGGAAATGCAATTGATGCTCTCTACAAAAGGGATACTCGACCTAAATAATGTCTAAAAGTTCGGGTTACGTTTACTCGTTTTGTGAGGAGCTAAATGAGCCGGTCTAAATGTGTAGCTAACAATCGAGCGAGTGTTGGCATTTTCAATTGAGAAAGTAGAAGTGATGGACTCGAAGACACCATTAAAATTGAGGCAACATTCTTCTACCAGTATGGCAGCAGCGCAAAGCGTAGAAGGAGAAGAACCGGAGCCAGTATACAGAATGAGACGCAAAAGTGCGTCGTATGAAGCCTTGCGCTCGGCTGTCTACCAGCTTACAAGAATGGCGGATTTTAAAGTTGAAGCTTTGCTTGGTTCTGGCTTCTTCGCTGATGTGTACAAGGTGAGCTTAAAAAACTGGTTATTACCAAATGGTCTATGTAATGTAGCTATGTAGCTATTAAGAGACTGGATAGTTCTTCTCGCTTGGGTTTCTGAAAGTTAAGGTGTTGTGGGTTGCCAGTAGGTGGGCCTACTAATGTTACCATAGCAGTACTTATGAGGTTTGTGTACTATAGTGATTTGTGGAGAGGTGGACACAACACCTCATTGTGAAGAGCCAGATATTTAGTACAAACTGCCTTCTAGATATCCAGCATGTGCCAGCATGTGCTGTTAATTAGTCTGGATTTAATAGCTGATAATCTGGTAACTAGTGGGTTAGGAAACTTGTTTGCAAGTGTGGGTTAGGAAACCTGTTTGCAAGTGTTGGATTAGTTGAGAGTCTGGGTTTGCAAGTGTTGAGAGTCTGGGTTAGGAAACCTGTTTGCTAGTGTTGGATTAGTTGAGAGTCTGGGTTAGCAAGTGTTGAGAGTCTGGGTTAGGAAACCTGTTTGCAAGTGTTGGATTAGTTGAGAGTCTGGGTTAAGAAACCTGTTTGCAAGTGTTGGATTAGTTGAGAGTCTGGGTTAGGAAACCTGTTTGCTAGTGTTGGATTAGTTGAGAGTCTGGGTTAGCAAGTGTTGAGAGTCTGGGTTAAGAAACCTGTTTGCAAGTGTTGGATTAGTTGAGAGTCTGGGTTAAGAAACCTGTTTGCAAGTGTTGGATTATGAGAGTCTGGGTTAGGAACCTGTTTGCTAGTGTTGGATTAGTTGAGAGTCTGGGTTAAGAAACCTGTTTGCAAGTGTTGGATTAGTTGAGAGTCTGGGTTTGGAAACTTGTTTGCAAGTGTTGGATTAGTTGAGAGTCTGGGTTAGGAAACCTGTTTGCAAGTGTTGGATTAGTTGAGAGTCTGGGTTAGGAAACCTGTTTGCAAGTGTTGGATTAGTTGAGAGTCTGGGTTAGGAAACCTGTTGCAAGTGTTGGATTAGTTGAGAGTCTGGGTTAAGAAACCTGTTTGCAAGTGTTGAGAGTGGGTTTGGAAACTTGTTTGCAAGTGTTGGAGTTGAGAGTCTGGGTTAGGAAACCTGTTTGCAAGTGTTGGATTAGTTGAGAGTCTGTGTTAAGAAACCTGTTTTCTAGTGTTGGATTAGTTGAGAGTCTGGGTTAGGAAACCTGTTTGCAAGTGTTGGATTAGTTGAGAGTCTGGGTTAGGAAACCTGTTGCAAGTGTTGGATTAGTTGAGAGTCTGGGTTAAGAAACCTGTTTGCAAGTGTTGAGAGTCTGGGTTTGGAAACTTGTTTGCAAGTGTTGGAGTTGAGAGTCTGGGTTAGGAAACCTGTTTGCAAGTGTTGGATTAGTTGAGAGTCTGTGTTAAGAAACCTGTTTGCTAGTGTTGGATTAGTTGAGAGTCTGGGTTAAGAAACCTGTTTGCAAGTGTTGGATTAGTTGAGAGTCTGGGTTAGGATGCAAGTGTTGAAGTGTTGATTTCACATTATAGACAGTATGGGAGGAGAGAGGTCATTCTTTCCACCCTCTTTGCACATTCTCTCTCCCTCCATCTCTCCCTCCATCTCTCCCTCTGATCTCTCCCTCTGATCTCTCCCGGTCCCCCCTCCTTTTTTCTCATCAGGTCAAGCACAACACCACTGGTTCAGTAATGGTCCTGAAGATGAACAAGAACCGAAAAACGAGCAAAACAATGTTAAGTGAGATCCAGCTACTCAACAGACTCTCCCATCCCAACATACTTAAGTAAGTCATACTTTCCTCTCCTCTTCCCTCTCTCTACCTTCCCCTCCTTCCTCTCTCTCTCTCTGCCCTCCCCTCCTCCTCTACTTCCCCCCTCCACCCTATAGACACCTTGTGTATGCTGCAATGATGCACAAAATGGCCCTAATGAAAGAATCATTCATTATTTTACTAACGAAGTGGGTTGCTACGAGACATGAGGTGTTGTGTGTAATTCACATGCCAACACTGCCAGGGGTCAATGAGGAAAACACGACCTCACATATGTGCTTTTCCTTTGGAATAAGCACCAGATTTGACGCTATGTAGCTATTTATACTACATATCACGTCTTTTCCAACTATCCCTTCCCCCCCCCCCCCCCCCCCTGAAAGTCCTGCTCTCTCAGTCTCCCTCTCTTTCTCTGTCTGTGTGATCCAAGTAGTCATGAAATTTTTAATAATGTGCAAAAGAAACCCCATAGCTGGGATGTCTTTATTGAATTTAGCAGGCCCCACAGTAACTATAGCAATAACTAGCAAGCTGTGTGGTCCTCTCATTGCAGTAGGCTAGGTCTGCCCAGCCTTACACATCAAGTTGTGTCAGGACTCTGGTATTGGACCAACCTGATTGGCACTACTCTTGGGAGCAGATCTGCATCCGATGTCACTTTCCAACTGCGGGACTCGATGTTGGAGATTGTCATTTTATGATGCTGTGCTCATGCCTGTGTCTGTGTGGGAGTGGCATGGATGTCTGTTGTAGGGTTGTTGGTTAGCTGTCGCTCTTGAGATGTCATTTCTAGCCATACCTCGACCTGAACTTATATCTGAAGCACACGCTTCTCGGGTGAGAGCCACCCCATGCACCCACACTTCTCAGATGCGAACCAGTCCACATACTGTCTCAGGTGAGCACCAGTCACATGCACCCACACTTCTCAGATAGGAACCAGTCCACATACTGTTCTCAGGTGAGAGCCAGTCTTGTCCACCCACACTTCTTATATACTAATTTATCGTCAGCAGAAGAGTCACTCTGGATACTGCTGCAGACAACCCCCCACCCCCCAATGCACAGCTGGAGTGAGTAGGTGTGGTCTATTACACTGAGGTCAAAGTCATTCTCTTTGCAGTGTGGTAAACTGCACGAGACAGTGCTTGCAGCATGATGTTAACACTGGTCCAGGTGTCTGTATTAAGCACCTGTTATTTTGTCCAACTACTTTACTGTATGTTCTGGCATCCATTTCTTTAAAGTGTCGATCGAAAACTGTGTCTCTCTACTTTCTCGAGCGTCGGGTGTTTGTTCCATTTCTGGCGACCAGACAAATTTGTAGAGCGATGTCCGCACACGACACTACTCTCCAGGCTCTGTGTTTGCCAGCCCATCTATGCGATGTCCGCACAAGACTCTCTCCAGGCTCTGCGTTTGCCAGCCTTTCTATGCAATGTCCGCACACACACTCTCCAAGCTCTGCTCTGCAACAGTTCAAACCATTTTCCATCCCTTCTAGCTAGCCTGGTAGATACACTCAGCCACCCATAACAATAGGAAGTGGGAGCGATCTGAGCGTGGACATCGCTTCAAAAAGTAAAAAGTTCATTTTAATGAGCGTGTTACACGCTACAAACTTAGAGAAGTGGAGGGAGCGACTCTCTCCCTTTCGGTGTTGTGGGCATGTCAGTTAGTAATGCTTACAATATTAGTAAAATCCAGATGTTTTTGAACTATTCCGCCCACCCCCTACTAATTAATTAATCATAGTGCTCATTCGTTAATGCCGCAGCTTATCTTTCTCCCCGCCGGACTAGCATGCTGTGCGTGCTTCATCGGTCATAGCTCTCGCTGGATTGCTCGAGGCAATTTGGAGGAGGTTTCCGTGGTTCTGTCTGGTGGCCAGCAATGGAAGAGACACTGGCTCTTGAGCTGGAGGAGGCAGAGTTGTGACTAACGCTTAACAAACAGAGGCTAGAGGCAACTGTCAAGTGGGCGCTAATGAAGTATCTTCTTTGCCAAATCCAGCACCACAAGCAGTGCCTACAGGTACAAATGTGGACATTATTCACAACAAAACAAGACATTGTGTGGAACAATGAACTGGTTTTGCTAAATACTGGATTTCTTTGCACATGCCCAGTAGGCTGCTCTAGCGATTTATAATAGTTACTTTCAGCTTGAGGGGGGAAGTAGCAAAATATAATATATTTTGGCTGATGATGATACCAACTGCTGATGAACAGTCTCTCCTTGACCTTCACTGCTGTTCCTGGAAGCCCTTCTTCTTTGGAAAGCTGCACAGGCACCTATGCTTACCTGGAATAGCTATGGAGGTCCTTCTCCGGAGTAAAACTGCACAGGCACTTATGTTTACCTGGAATAGCTCTGAGTCTCTTTGCTCTTGAGAAAGGATTTGCTCCGGGATGCCAATCAGTTTTGTTGTGGACGTGGAGTGACATAGCGATGTGTAGCTTCTGTTTTCCTACCTTAATGGAGTTGATTCTAGTACCAAATTTCAGTTTATTATGTATTTGGAGCTGATTCTAGTACCAAATTTCAGTTTATTATGTATTCAGTCTATTGTTATGAAAGTCTATTCTTGACACATTAAAGTTGTTGGTCGAGTGATTGACGACCAACTTGTAAAATACAGTGTTTGTGTCTGTTAGCAGCGAATCTTTGGAGACATATTAGTGCCAGGATTATCTCTGTACTTCAGTAACCACTGTGTCAACTTCACAATTGGTTAGTTCGGGTGTTACACTGACTAACTTCATGTAAGGCTGCTTGGCTGTAAAATAGCAATAGAAACACAAGACAACATGTTTTATTTATATTAAATCACCTGGGATAGAGGAAGGCGAGATATGATAGACACAGTCTTCTCGAGTGTTTGCACACGAGGTAATCCAATATCCATTCCCCTCCATTGTCGATGAGAGGTTAGAAACACTTGCTCTCTCTCTCCCTGTCGGCCATCGAGCTATAGCAAGGCATTGACGCATTACTAGACCCAAACTCGTTTAGACCATGCAGGGGGCTGGAGTAAAGAAGGGACATGGTTGTGTTCTCAGGGGGCCTTTCAGGTTGTTCCACTCCATCCCACCCACCCACCTGGGATACAGCGCAATGCAGAAGCAGGGACAACAACTCCTTAGCCCCTCACCAATCCCTTCCATTAATCTCTCCTTTTGCTTCGCCATATCCATGTGGTGGTGTGTGCGTCTTGTGGGCATGTGTTTTATTTCAGTCCAGTGGTGCGTGGACAAGTGTTGACATTAGCCTGATCCCTGCAACACTGGCTAGGTCTGGCAGTGTTAGCTCTGATCCCTGCAACACTGGCTAGGTCTGGCAGTGTTAGCGCTGATCCCTGCACAACACTGACTAGGTCTGGCAGTGTTAGCGCTGATCCCTGCACAACACTGGCTAGGTCTGGCAGTGTTAGCTCTGATCCCTGCAACACTGGCTAGGTCTGGCAGTGTTAGCGCTGATCCCTGCACAACACTGGCTAGGTCTGGCAGTGTTAGCTCTGATCCCTGCACAACACTGGCTAGGTCTGGCAGTGTTAGCGCTGATCCCTGCAACACTGGCTAGGTCTGGCAGTGTTAGCGCTGATCCCTGCACAACACTGGCTAGGTCTGGCAGTGTTAGCTCTGATCCCTGCAACACTGGCTAGGTCTGGCAGTGTTAGCGCTGATCCCTGCAACACTGGCTAGGTCTGGCAGTGTTAGCGCTGATCCCTGCACAACACTGGCTAGGTCTGGCAGTGTTAGCTCTGATCCCTGCAACACTGGCTAGGTCTGGCAGTGTTAGCTCTGATCCCTGCAACACTGGCTAGGCCTGGCAGTGTTAGCTCTGATCCCTGCACAACACTGGCTAGGTCTGGCAGTGTTAGCTCTGATCCCTGCAACACTGGCTAGGTCTGGCAGTGTTAGCTCTGATCTCTGCACAACACTGGCTAGGCCTGGCAGTGTTAGCTCTGATCCCTGCAACACTGGCTATGTCTGGCAGTGTTAGCTCTGATCCCTGCACAACACTGGCTAGGTCTGGCAGTGTTAGCGCTGATCCCTGCAACACCGGCTAGGTCTGGCAGTGTTAGCTCTGATCCCTGCAACACTGGCTAGGTCTGGCAGTGTTAGCTCTGATCCCTGCACAACACTGGCTAGGTCTGGCAGTGTTAGCGCTGATCCCTGCAACACTGGCTAGGTCTGGCAGTGTTAGCTCTGATCTCTGCACAACACTGGCTAGGCCTGGCAGTGTTAGCTCTGATCCCTGCAACACTGGCTATGTCTGGCAGTGTTAGCTCTGATCCCTGCACAACACTGGCTAGGTCTGGCAGTGTTAGCGCTGATCCCTGCAACACCGGCTAGGTCTGGCAGTGTTAGCTCTGATCCCTGCAACACTGGCTAGGTCTGGCAGTGTTAGCTCTGATCCCTGCACAACACTGGCTAGGTCTGGCAGTGTTAGCGCTGATCCCTGCAACACTGGCTAGGTCTGGCAGTGTTAGCTCTGATCCCTGCAACACTGGCTAGGTCTGGCAGTGTTAGCTCTGATCCCTGCACAACACTGGCTAGGTCTGGCAGTGTTAGCGCTGATCCCTGCAACACCGGCTAGGTCTGGCAGTGTTAGCTCTGATCCCTGCAACACTGGCTAGGTCTGGCAGTGTTAGCTCTGATCCCTGCACAACACTGGCTAGGTCTGGCAGTGTTAGCGCTGATCCCTGCAACACTGGCTAGGTCTGGCAGTGTTAGCTCTGATCCCTGCAACACTGGCTAGGTCTGCAGTGTTAGCTCTGATCCCTGCAACACTGACTAGGTCTGGCAGTGTTAGCTCTGATCCCTGCAACACTGGCTAGGCCTGGCAGTGTTAGCTCTGATCCATGCAACACTGGCTAGGCCTGGCAGTGTTAGCTCTGATCCCTGCAACACTGACTAGGTCTGTAAGTGTTTTTTTCTGCTTTTTGTCTATGTGTGGGTTGGCATATCTAGTTTGTGAAGCAATAGAGGGGGTGGATGAATAGACCCTCCTGGCCCACCCTTGTCTGGGAATAGACTAAGATTAGGTGCGACAACAGCTTTGGACTTGTGGACATCCATAGTCTTCTCTACATACTGTATGTATGCTGTTCAGGGGTTGCCAACTAGTTGTGGCCGGCATAAGCCCTCAGGCAATTTGAAACACCTCCCACTTCTTATTGGGCCTTGCCACCTAGCCGATCAGGAAGTCGTGTACCTAAGCTGACTACCCACGGGCTCTCCTTACCGGGCTCTCCTTACCGCCATTTTGTTGTGCTAAATGGCTTGTGGCTGGTCTGAGTGCAGGGCACAGTGTTTATGGGGAGGCCCACAGCTATAGAATGTGTCACTGGTGTGAGTGTGTGTGTGTGTGTGTTGTGTGTGAGTGTGTGAAGATTGGAAGGAGATAAAGCTGTGCTGTCTAGGTTTCCAAGGTGTGCCGGCCTAGCAACTACACCTTCTTGTAATTATTCCACGAAGCCCATTAAGTATCAGGATGTCAATCTAAGTAATCTGGGCTCAAATAGCTGACATGTTTTTAACAGTGACAAGAATGTATCGATAGTAAACAAGCTCCTCTGCTCTGTCCGTTAGCTGTCCTGCTCTCTGGCTTTCCGTGGGCTCGGAGGCACTCGGAGCTTTCTTGGCTTGTCAGTCTTGATAAAGAAGTAGCTTCTGGGGGTGTGCGGGCCACGTACCTTGAAGCTTGCCAGAAATCCTGATGCTGAGCCATAATCGCCCGTAATAATTAGATGAACTCTGTTATACAATCTATCTGGCCGGCTGGTTGGGAAGGTTACATACATAATCACTGTTCGGTATTGTGTGTTGCAGTGAAATTTCACAGAGCTTCCTTCCCCCCTGCCCCCCTGCTTTTAAATTTTATTATACTGTTTTGCAGCGAAGACAGTAAAAAATTAGAAAGAACAAAAACACGAAATTTCATATTCACATCCTGTCTGCACATCCTGTCTGCACATCCTGTCTGCACATCCTGTCTGCACAAACATATGATGTAATGCGTGCTGATGGTCAGCTGTTGAGTGAACCTGCACATTATTTCACAGGGCAGGGGATGGGTATGTCTTGCGTACCCTCCACCCAATACATGTCTCCCCATCTCTCCCACTAACCCATCCTGTGTCTCTGGTGCCTCCCCATCTCTCCCACTAACCGATCCTGTGTCTCTGGTACCTCCCCATCTCTCCCACTAACCCATCCTGTGTCTCTGGTACCGACAGCATGATATGCACACACACACACATGATGCCTCTTACGCGATCAGATGTCGGTGGACATGGACAGCAAAGGAAACGGTAACTAGGACCATTCAAGTGCTCCTGTGCATCCACATGCAAGACACAAATGTAGACTGGGATTTCTAAGATATAAATAATTCGGCATCTTCAAGAGCAGAGGTCGGTGGAGGGTATTGCTGAGTCAACACGAGCAGTGCTGCGTGCGTGTGTGTGTGTGTGTGTGTGTGTGAAGGTGCTGTGATGACCTGTAATTAGTGACCTCTTGACCTCTTTCTATAGACCTGAGATTGAGAGGCTAAATGACTTCAGCTGTGTCGACTGCTAAATCCAATAAAGATACCTCCAGGGGGATCGGGGGTGGGGGGTGGGGGGGCGTTCTTTTGCAGCGAGATGGAGGCTCTAATAGAGGGGTGCAAAGTTCATGATATAAACATGCTGACAGATAACCTGATCTCCCTGTTTGCACATATGGGGCTGGCTGACTGAGGCTTCATTATGCCACAGGCAGTATCTCAATGGACATTTCAACCCCCTCTACTGTTCTAAACCAGGCAGGTAATTAGCATGAAATGCACTCGTCTGTCTATTTGTGTACCTGGATAACCTCCAAGAGTTCTTCAAAAGGGGCATCACTGATTTCTGCTCCTTCCAACTCATTAACAGCTTTGGACCCCAAAGATAATAATTTCAGAAACACCAAAGAATCCCCCCCCCCCCAAACAAGTAAAAACATGAGGGTGCAAGGTTGCTTGTGCGTGGAGCATGGTTGCCTGTGTGTGGAGAAGGTTGCTGAGAAGGTTGTGAATGGAGAAGGTTGCTTGTGCATGGAGAAGGTTGCTTGTGGCATGTAGAAGGTTGCTTGTGCGTGGAGAAGGTTGTTTGTGCATTGAGAAGGTTGCTTATGCATAGAGAAGGTTGCTTATGCATAGAGAAGGTTGCTTGTGCATGGAGAAGGTTGCTTGTGCATAGAGAAGGTTGCTTATGCATAGAGAAGGTTGCTTATGCATAGAGAAGGTTGCTTGTGCATGGAGAAGGTTGCTTGTGCATAGAGAAGGTTGCTTATGCGTAGAGAAGGTTGCTTATGCATTGAGAAGGTTGCTTGTGCATGGAGAAGGTTGCTTGTGCATGGAGAAGATTGCTTATGCATAGAGAAGGTTGCTTGTGCATGGAGAAGGTCTCTGTGTGTGTGGCATGTTAAAATACAGGAGGTTTATCTTACATTCTGCTCAACTAAGTAATTTGTTGTGGTTACTAATGCAAATCCCCATAGCTAATTGGTGCACACTTGTACTCCTACAGTTGCAGCAGACTGCACTGGCCACTCTCGCTGCTTAAAAGCACAAACTCGGACATCGTCCACAGAAATAATTACAAGTTAAACATATGTACTCAATCGATGAACCTTCCTACCTGAACATGCCCAGTATATTGTTGAATCGTTTTAAAATGGTGTCGGGGAACTATATTTCATGTTTGTAAGGAAGCGGTTCCTAAGGCCAATGATGTGCAACTACTAACTTGCACCGGCTTTTTTTGGCTGGTGCTAGTGTCTCTGGAAGCTTTTCTTCTTGCAAAGGTTGCTCAGCCAGCTATGCTTACCAGGAAAGAAGATTTGGTCTCGAGAAAGGAGACCCTTCTTATGGATTTCTTTGCTATAGGCTTCTCACAACATGATGGTGCATAGCTTTAGTTTGCTTGCCCCCAATGGAGCCACCAAACTGCAGCTTATTGGGTTTGGATTCTGATGGTTCTGTAGTTTGAAAATATTCTTGGAAGAAAATAGGGGTGGGGGTGGGGGGGGGGAAGCAACAATGACTACACTCAAAAGTTAATTAATATCCACAATTGATTAATTAATACCCATGTGTGGTTAATTAGGCCCTAGACTTAACAAGCGTTTTACAGATATAGAAATGAGCTGATGGCCTTCATTGTGTTGGAACTGGTTTTGATGACCATCCTGTTAATTATTTGTGGCGTAGTACTCGTAAACAAATGCCGCTATGATCTGGCCGGAAATCGCTCAAGATGAGTGCCCTCAATTTCTAATTAAGTAGCAAAGCCGCTGCCACGGACAACCCTCGGATCTCTTTTTTTGTCCAAAGTTCAAAGCCACTGTCCACCTAATCCTAGCTAGCCCTAGTCAGTATTATGTGGGCAATAGCTTTGAAAGGTAAATCCCGGTTATCTGTGGCCGAACACGAGTGACCAATTTACACTTCATGTGATATTTGCACGTGTTATGCGTACGTGAAGTATGGCACACTATGTGCTGGAAGTCGAGGAGGGATGCCTCAAGGATGGGAGGTGGGCGCCTGGAGTTTGGGTAGTGCAAAGGTCACATTAATTGGTTGATGGATATGTGGGTGGGGTGAGAGTAAGGGTTTATGAGATTATAGGGGGGTCTATGTGTGCAGGGGGTCTATGTGTGCAGGGGGGTCTATGTGTGCAGGGGGGTCTATGTGTGCAGGGGGGTCTATGTGTGCTATGTGTGCAAGGGGGTCTATGTGTGCAGGGGGTCTATGTGTGCAGGGGGGTCTATGTGTGCAGGGGGGTCTATGTGTGCAGGGGGGTCTATGTGTGCAGGGGGGTCTATGTGTGCAGGGGGGTCTATGTGTGCAGGGGGGTCTATGTGTGCAGGGGGGTCTATGTGTGCAGGGGGGTCTATGTGTGCAGGGGGGTCTATGTGTGCAGGGGGGTCTACGTGTGCAGGGGGGTCTACGTGTGCTAGTCATTTACAATGGGGGATAAGGAAATCAAATTGCAGCAAATAACCCTTGCCCCCCCCCCCCGAAAGAAACCCTTGTTGTCAGAAATTGTATTCCAAGTGTTAATAGCTGAGGAATTTGCAGGCCAGCTTGTTTGATGTGTGACCAAGGTGATGGCGTGTATGTGTGTATGTGCGTGTGGAAGATGTTGATTGGCTCTCATCTAGTGCTCGTGTTTGTAATTGCTGTTGTATGAATGTCCGCCTCTGTCTCTAACAACTTTCATCTTTGAATCATGACAGATAGTATTAGGCCCTGCAATCAACAGCCCGTCTTCTCTACCTTGCATACGTCAGTCACTGTGTGTGTGTGAGAGAGGTAGTATGTGTGAGTGTGCATGAGAGTCAGACAGTGTGCGGTGTGTGAGTCTGTGCCAGCCATGAGAACACACGTCTATCTATAACCAATTGGCACATTGAGATGTTTTGGACTCTAACTAGAATTTTTAAAGGGTGCAACCTCTGTTGAAGGCCTTGAAGTCATCTATATCCTGCTTCTGTTAGGCTAGTGGTGGCGCTCACAGTGTTGTTATGGGCTGCTGGATACTGGCATGCATGTAGCTAATGGCATACCACTTCAGGAATGGCAGGTGTACCTGGATCAACGTGGGTACCAATTAGAGCCAATTAGTAGCTGGTTTTGGTTGATGGTTAATTGGGTCTTCCAATGTGCTGCACGTTTTCTTGAACTCTGCCGGGATAGATCTCAGAAGCAGGGCTAGGGCTGTGAGTGATGTATGGCTAGGGCCTTGGTTAGGGTACTCTAGGACTAAGGCTTGGGATAGTCCAGGGCTAGGAGTTAGGTTAGGGCTCTGCTTGGATAGGGCTACGGACACCCTAGCATTGTCCTGAGTATCCCTGGATACAAGTCTTCCTGTGTCCATGCTGTCTAGTCAGTCTCCCTCACCAGGGACCTCCGGGATAATCTGTGGAATGACGTGTAAAGGTTGCTGCAGTGGCCACCCATTGCCTCCTCTGCCGACATTGCTAGTCCAATCTCTATTGGGCGGCCAGTGAGGGTGGTCGTGCTCAATCTGGTCACTTTCTATTGCCCTTCAACTATGGACACAGTAAACCAATTAGTATGAGCATACCTGCACGGCAGGTCATACACTTTGCACTGGCCTACGTCGATGGCTTGGAATGTCTCTACATTCATCGCTAATTCACTTCTTCCGTTGCGATGTATCTAAAACATTACAAATGTAATAATAATAATAATAACAACAAATTAAAAATATTAGCTAGGACTAGGGCTTGTGTGGGGCTAGGAGTTAGGTTAGGGCTCTGCTTGGGTGTATTATAAGACTAGGCTTATTCTAATGCTAGGGCTATGGGCACTTCTAAGGCCATTGTTCAAGAGGATTCTAGGGCTAGGGACCTTCCCAAGTATCCCTGGATACAAGTCTTCCATGTCCATGCTGTATAGTCGGTCACCCTCTCTAGGACCTTCCCAGTATCCCTGGATACAAGTCTTCCATGTCCATGCTGTATAGTCAGTCACCCTCTCTAGGGACCCTCCCAGTATCCCTGGATACAAGTCTTCCATTCATATATTTTAATCGAAGAGCATAAAAATAATGCATTGGTTGTTTCCATGGTTACCACACAGCTGTACCAAAAATAATGCGAGTTTAAAACCCGTTTTCTGCTATTCCCAAAGTATTCCACCTCCTTGATGGCATGGTGTTCTGATTGTTCAGCAAGAAGCCTGAGTTTAGGGATAAGTTTGTGCCAGTCTTGACATACCTGTGGCTGGCCCTGTGTCGGTGACTAAGTATTGGACAGTAGCCCTGCCAGCCTAGCACGTCCCTAGCAAGGCACTCGCCTGCTGGTGTCTGTGACCATCTGCTTGCTGCCAAGCTCAGCCCATGATGTTTGAACTGGTGTGTGCACCTTTGCCTCCCCCCTCCTGCCACTGTAGCTCTGTATTTGGCCATTTGAATCGTGTGCTCTGTGCTATTACCCTAGTTTTGTCTCTCTTTAACTCATCTAACTATGAATTCTAAAGTGTTCTCTGTCCCTGATAGCAGCACGGCGAGCACAGCGGCACCTTCACGTTGTTGGTAGAGCAAATTCGCGCTGCCGGTGAAGCCTGACTAAGTTCCCGTTGCCTGGGTGGCCTACAAGTGTTCCCTTGTTGTACCAGATTGTAATCATGTGCCGTATACAAGCCAGTGTGTAAACACACGACACAAACACACACACACATGCTAATATGCACTCTCACACACACTGACAACTACTCTTAACCACATGCACATATACACACTCTTAACTGCACAAACTTACTACCACACAAACACACACTCTCAACAACACACACTCTCAACAACACACACTCACAAACCACACTCACTCGTGTGCTCACACATACATGCACATGCACACACTTGCAACCACACATGGGTACACACACACACACATTCACTGTTGACATTCATTACAATTGGCTATCCCTGGCTCTCCTGTATGCAGAGCAGTGATGCCTGGCTATCTCAGGCTCTCCTGTATACAGAGCAGTGATGCCTGGCTCTCCCAGGCTCTCCTGTATGCAGAGCAGTGATGCCTGGCTCTCCTTATGCAGAGCAGTGATGCCTGGCTCTCCTGTATACAGAGCAGTGATGCCTGGCTATCCCTGGCTCTCCTGTATACAGAGCAGTGATGCCTGGCTCTCCCAGGCTCTCCTGTATGCAGAGCAGTGATGCCTGGCTATCCCAGGCTCTCCTGTATACAGAGCAGTGATGCCTGGCTATCCCTGGCTCTCCTGTATACAGACAGTGATGCCTGGCTATCCCAGGCAGAGCAGTGGTGCCTGGCTCTCCTGTATACAGAGCAGTGATGCCTGGCTATCTCAGGCTCTCCTGTATGCAGAGCAGTGATGCCTGGCTCTCCCAGGCTCTCCTGTATACAGAGCAGTGATGCCTGGCTATCTCAGGCTCTCCTGTATGCAGAGCAGTGATGCCTGGCTATCCCTGGCTCTCCTGTATACAGAGCAGTGATGCCTGGCTCTCCCAGGCTCTCCTGTATGCAGAGCAGTGATGCCTGGCTATCCCTGGCTCTCCTTATGCAGAGCAGTGATGCCTGGCTATCCCAGGCTCTCCTGTATGCAGAGCAGTGATGCCTGGCTATCCCTGGCTCTCCTTATGCAGAGCAGTGATGCCTGTCTATCTCAGGCTCTCCTGTATGCAGAGCAGTGATGCCTGGCTATCCCAGGCTCTCCTGTATACAGAGCAGTGATGCCTGGCTATCCCTGGCTCTCCTGTATACAGAGCAGTGATGCCTGGCTCTCCTGTATGCAGAGCAGTGATGCCTGGCTCTCCCAGGCTCTCCTGTATACAGAGCAGTGATGCCTGGCTATCTCAGGCTCTCCTGTATGCAGAGCAGTGATGCCTGGCTATCCCTGGCTCTCCTGTATACAGAGCAGTGATGCCTGGCTCTCCCAGGCTCTCCTGTATGCAGAGCAGTGATGCCTGGCTATCCCTGGCTCTCCTTATGCAGAGCAGTGATGCCTGGCTATCCCAGGCTCTCCTGTATGCAGAGCAGTGATGCCTGGCTATCCCTGGCTCTCCTTATGCAGAGCAGTGATGCCTGGCTATCTCAGGCTCTCCTGTATGCAGAGCAGTGATGCCTGGCTCTCCCAGGCTCTCCTGTATACAGAGCAGTGATGCCTGGCTATCTCAGGCTCTCCTGTATGCAGAGCAGTGATGCCTGGCTATCCCTGGCTCTCCTGTATACAGAGCAGTGATGCCTGGCTCTCCCAGGCTCTCCTGTATGCAGAGCAGTGATGCCTGGCTATCCCTGGCTCTTCTTATGCAGAGCAGTGATGCCTGGCTATCTCAGGCTCTCCTGTATGCAGAGCAGTGATGCCTGGCTCTCCCAGGCTCTCCTGTATACAGAGCAGTGATGCCTGGCTATCCCTGGCTCTCCTGTATACAGAGCAGTGATGCCTGGCTCTCCCAGGCTCTCCTGTATACAGAGCAGTGATGCCTGGCTCTCCTCTACAAACACACGTAGTAAATCCTGGTGTCCCTGCACCCGATACATATCGGTCATTACTTTTAAAAACAAGAAGAAAGAGAACAAACTCTAATCCCAGAAGATATCTGAGTAATGCAGCCTTGTACTCAAAGACTGTACAGCCATTGTTAGCACACATGTAAGCAGCTGCTTGCCACCTGGCCAGTACAACAGTCAGCACAAGAGAAAGAGGTAAACCCAGTGTCAAAACAAAGCGACCATGTCTCTTAGTCTTTGCGTGGTGGTCGTGTATCTCCTCCATATGTGAAGTTGCTCGGCTACAAAGTGTGAACCTTGTGTAATTGATTCACCGCCCACTTCATTTGTGTTAAAAATTTATTTTTATTTTTAATAGCTCAGTATATATTTACAGCTATATATAACTTGTTTTCCAGATAATTAGAATGAGAATATTATTATATATATGAGCTGGAGTTCGGTATTACAATCACCTGCATTGAGGTAAGCTAACAAAAGCTATGCAGCGCTACGTCGCTCGATGTCTACAACTGAACTTACAAAATGCAAAGAAATCCATCTCCCGGAGCGCCTCCTTGCTCAAGAGTGGAGGGATTCAGAGTGGGTCCAGAGGCATCTGTGAGGTTCATCTCTATCAGAAGAGCTTCCAGAAACATCAGTCCAGACCAGGGAGGGGTTGTTGATGATGGCAGTTGGGATCCTCAGCTACCTCTCACACCAATATCTGAAGTGGCTCTCCCACTACTGTTACCTAGGTAACCTTAGCCACTCCCCCTTGCAAATCCGATGACACACTTAGCTTGCTTCATGCCTATGGAAATCTCTTAGTGACTTTATAATAGCTTGGTGTAGAAGGCTCCAGTCTGTGATTTTGAAGCACTAGTGGTGTTGAGTTGGTTTGTAGCCAGAAAGAACAGAACCTTATCTTTTGGCCATACCTATAGAAGGAAGTCCTGACTCGCTGCCTCCCTGATTAGTTACCTCGAGATTACTTTCTATATGGCAGTTTAGAGGTTTAAAACACACACAGCAGCTGGCAAACCTCATCTATGCATGTGAAACTGCTCAGTGGGCATATACTGTAGCAAAACAACAACCAGTTATAGCTTTTGTTGCCTATAACACTGGTTGATAGGGGGAGCTGGGAGCCTGGATATAGGCAAGAGATTCTTTTCTTTTCTTTTTTTGCTCACCTGTCAAACCAAGTTGAGCTTCATGGCTATATATTATATATACTGATAGAGCAGTTGACTGAGCAGGTGCATGTAAAACAGCAGCCATGTTTACTATGAACTGTTCATTTTTAATATCTCCATTTTTGTGAATGTCCAAGTTTGCGCCTGTAGGCACTCACAACAGTGTGTTAGTAGCACCAGCTGTTATGCCAGCAGTCGTAATGGGTACACTTGACGGCTGTATGACTGAGTACTATTTGCCCCTGGCCACGTTTGTCCGTGTATTTGCCCCTGGCCACGTTTGTCCCTGTATCTCAGACTAAGGAGAAGGCTCTGTTTAATAGTTTGAACGTTAGGACAATCCATTTGTTGCCGGGGGGGGGGGGGGGGCAGGCTAGCACAGGATATTTATGGAGGTTCAAAGTTTCATCCTCCTAATCCTAGCCCTACCCTAGCCAATGCCCTACATCAGTTCTAATCCTAGTCCTACACCCCAGGATTACCAACTGCACCACAGGCTGCCCAGATACTGACACACATACACGTGTGGTGTGTGAGGCTGCCTTCATAGCTACACACATACACGAGTGCTGTGTGTGGTGTGTGTAGTGTGAGGCTGCCTTCATATGTAGCTACACACATGCACGAGTGCTGTGTGTGGTGTGTGTATAGTGTGAGGCTGCCTCCATAGCTACACACATACATGAGTGCTGTGTGTGGTGTGTGTACAGTGTGCCTTCATAGCTACACACATACACGAGTGCTGTGTGTGGTGTGTGAGGCTGCCTTCATAGCTACACACATACACGAGTGCTGTGTGTGGTGTGTGTAGTGTGAGGCTGCCTTCATATGTAGCTACACACATGCACGAGTGCTGTGTGTGGTGTGTGTATAGTGTGAGGCTGCCTCCATAGCTACACACATACATGAGTGCTGTGTGTGGTGTGTGTACAGTGTGCCTTCATAGCTACACACATACACGAGTGCTGTGTGTGGTGTGTGTACAGTGAGGCTGCCTTCATAGCTACACACATACGCGAGTGCTGTGTGTGGTGTGTGTGCAGCCTTCATAGCTACACACATACACGAGTGCTGTGTGTGGTGTGTATAGTGTGAGGCTGCCTCCATAGCTACACACATACACGAGTGCTGTGTGTGGTGTGTGTATAGTGTGAGGCTGCCTTCATAGCTACACACATACGCGAGTGCTGTGTGTGGTGTGTGTGCAGCCTTCATAGCTACACACATACACGAGTGCTGTGTGTGGTGTGTATAGTGTGAGGCTGCCTCCATAGCTACACACATACACGAGTGCTGTGTGTGGTGTGTGTAGTGTGAGGCTGCCTTCATAGCTACACACATACACGAGTGCTGTGTGTGGTGTGTGTATAGTGTGAGGCTGCCTCCATAGCTACACACATACACAGTGCTGTGTGTGGTGTGTGTAGTGTGAGGCTGCCTTCATAGCTACACACATATACGAGTGCTGTGTGTGGTGTGTGTATAGTGTGAGGCTGCCTTCATAGCTACACACATACACGAGTGCTGTGTGTGGTGTGTATAGTGTGAGGCTGCCTTCATAGCTACACACATACACGAGTGCTGTGTGTGGTGTGTATAGTGTGAGGCTGCCTTCATAGCTACACACATACACGAGTGCTGTGTGTGGTGTGTGAGGCTGCCTTCATAGCTACACACATACACGAGTGCTGTGTGTGGTGTGTGAGGCTGCCTTCATAGCTACACACATACACGAGTGCTGTGTGTGGTGTGTGTACAGTGTGCCTTCAGATGCCAATATTTGTATGAGAACAATGAGAGCTGCAGTGAGGCTTGAAAGAGACGAAGTCTTCTAACTCTCAACAAGAGTTTCTGCCTTTGTTGTTGTCAGAGAACATAATCAAGTGCATTCTTCTACATCGATGTTTATTTTAGCCAACAGATCGCAACATTTCCAGTTCTTGTATCCTCTGATTTCCCAGCAAAGAAAGAACAACCCCCCAAAACACGATGCTGGACAACTTGATGCGATTTAGCAGTTGCCACTTATGGCCCTCGCAACCCAACAGGCTAAGCGAGTTTGCTCTAATTTTAGGCAATTAGAACCAGCCTAGTTCAGGTATGTATGGTATGTTGTCGTGACAACTCGAGCTGAAAGCTGCAGTCGACCGGTGCCAGTTCTCTCTTTATCGACATGTTACTGAAACCCATGTGTGCAGCCGAGCCTTGGGTGCCTGGCTTGGCGTAGGCCGGGGGCTGTGTCCCACTCTATAAACACGTTCTTGTTTACGCAGGCAATTGTTATAGTGACATACTTTCCTAGGTAGCGCGGAATGCTTCCAGAGCAGCCCGAACAGTGTAACCTTGTCAGTGCTGATTCTCGGGTCTGACTTGTGTTAGTATCTGTTGCTGTGCCATGTCGACATGCACACATCTACATGCGGCCATTATGATCGTATTCTGCGATATTCTGTATGGTGGGAGGGATGGGGAGGACTCCTGTGTTTGTTCACTCAGAACCCGAGCCTGTCCCCCTTGCAAAGTGCTTGTGGGAACATCGACCACCATGACAATGCTCGCAGACCGTCGAGGACAGATGAAGCCACGTATAGCAAGGGATTTTCAAAGGGGGTAATATTTGTTGTTTTTGCAGTTAGAATCAGATTCACAAATGGATACAATGAAAGGGAAATAAGCACAGAGTTATTTGCCTCACAATCCGGAATGCTCCCCCCCCCCCCCCCCCACACACACCTTTCCTGAACGAATCCTTTGGCACGTCATCACCAGCGAATATTTAATCCCTCGAAGGTGCTTGTGTGTGGTGTGTACATACAGCATACTAAAGTGCACTGATCTGCCAACCTTTCCTATTGGTCACGTCAGTGTGGTGTCATAGGAGTGGGTGCTGCCGTACGTCATAGCGCTCATGTGATGTGATATTTGCCCACTGTGTCTGCATCCTCTAATACGAGACCACACCCTGAACTGCACCTTGAACTACATGTATATATAACCCCTAGCCCTCGGCCAGTCCTGACTAGTTGCTTGGGCCACTCTTGCATTAGTGACACACACGGGTATTGGGTTGAAGTGATTTAGCCCCCCCCCAGTTAGTTTTGGAACTGGTAGCACCCTTGTAGGGGGTCACTTTCCTTGGCAGCTGCATAGGTACATGCAACAGTGAGCCTAAGGGAACTAACGTGAGAAATTATTTGCTTGTGATAATCGTGCTGGGGTGGAGGGAGAGGAACAGGAAGCTGCTGCTAGTGTTGTTATGAGTTGTGGTTGTTATTATGTGTTGGAGAATGCCTTCTTGACTCCTAAACCCTCTCCTCCTCCTCCTCCCTCACTGCCTTCCTCTATCCTTGATCCTCTCCTCTGTCCCACAGGTTTAAAGGTTCATGTGTACACAAGGGTCATCTGCACGCTCTGACTGAGGTGAGTTCCTGACTCTCTCTCTCCATCCTTCTCCAACTCCCTCTCTCCCCCTCCCTCTCTCCCCCTGCCTCGCTCCCGCTCCCTCCCTCCCCCTCTCTCTCTCCCCCTCCCTCCCCCCTCCCTCTCTCCCCCTCCCTCTCTCTCCCTCCTCTCCCCCTCCCCATCTCTCCTCTCCCTCTCCCCCTCCTTCCTCTCCCTCCCTCTCTCCATCTTCTCCCCTCTCTCCCTCCCTTCCCCCTCTCTCCCTCCCTCTCTCATCACTTCCACACATCCTAGAAGGAATATTTAAGATTAGCTTGCATAGCAATCTAATGTAAATTTGCACTAGTAATTTCCCCCGGGTCTTCCTTGCATAGTGTACCTGCCCAGTAATCTACATAATGGTTACTAATTTTCTTCAGCACTTCCTTGCATATCAAACCTGCCTAGTAATCTAGTGTATAACATACTTTCCACAGTACGTCAATGGAGGCTCCCTGGAAGAGCTGCTCATGGATAAAGACGTGCACCTGTCCTGGTCTGTGAAGCTAAAGATAGTCAAGGATATTGTTCAAGGCATGGTCTACCTCCACTCCAAGGGAGTGTTTCACCGTGATCTCAACCCCAAGGTATGCGCGTTTATATACGTCCTGTGTGTATCCCCACAGAGCCATTGTCAACCTACTTCAACCTGCCTCAACCCAGTGTGGTGTTGGTCCAATGTGTGACCCCATAGAGCTATTGTCAACCTACTTTAACCTGCCTCAACCCAGTGTGGTGTAGGTCCAGAGTGTGTCCCCATAGAGCTATTGTCAACCTACTTCAACCCAGTGTGGGGTTGGTCCAGTGTGTGACCTATTGTCAACCTGCCTCAACCCAGTGTAGGGTTGGTCCAGTGTGTGACCCCATAGAGCTATTGTCAACCTACTTCAACCCAGTGTGGGGTTGGTCCAGTGTGTGACCTATTGTCAACCTGCCTCAACCCAGTGTAGGGTTGGTCCAGTGTGTGACCCCATGGAGCTATTGTCAACCTACTTCAACCCAGTGTGGGGTTGGTCCAGTGTGTGACCTATTGTCAACCTGCCTCAACCCAGTGTAGGGTTGGTCCAGTGTGTGACCCCATAGAGCTATTGTCAACCTACTTCAACCCAGTGTGGGGTTGGTCCAGTGTGTGACCTATTGTCAACCTGCCTCAACCCAGTGTAGGGTTGGTCCAGTGTGTGACCCCTCAACCTACTTCAACCCAGTGTGGGGTTGGTCCAGTGTGTGTCTCCATAGAGCTATTATCAAAACCTACTTCAACAAGCCTCAACAGGTAGTCCAAGTCCTGGTCATACAACTGATCCCAGTTGCTATGGTAAGATTAACCCACCGCTTAATATAAATCGTGGGAGAATAAGAAAAGGCTAAGATCTTTCATACTCAGAATTCTGGCAGCCTCCGCTTACTGGCTATTGTGAGCCGTTTAGATCAGACACCAATTAAACACAATTATCGCCCACTGATTTGCTCAGCATAGTAGGTGCTGGAATAGATTTAATCAGCAGGACGCCTTGCCTACTCTGGAGCTAGTCCCTGCCAACACACAAAGGCATTCTTAAACCCTCGGTCCCATAAAGACAAGCGTGAAGCATTCCTGTCAATGCAAGAGTGTGCTTATTAGAACTCCTGCCCTGGCGACAGTCAGGAGTGAGGTCGGAGGACAAGCCATTACATAGTCAGCACGAGGATACACCCACCGTGAAGTGGGTGAAGCTACAATCTCCTATAATTGGAGAGAGCTCTTCTTGCAGACCTAGCCTGCTGGACTGGGGATGACTAAATGCTTCTTTAGCTACTGTGGCAGCTATACCCCCCCCCCCCCCCCCCCCCCTCCCATCCCCTGAGATGGGCACTAGTAGGAGTAGTGTAGTTTTCTTGGTGCTTTTGACATAACTGATATACTGATGGATCCCTCGGGTAATTATCCTTACTTTGCACATGAGTGGTGCAGGGCGGTGCATGGTCATGCATGCTATCACATGCTATCACTATGACGACATTTGTTATAATCTTCCTGAAAATTAGCCAGTAATTGTCATCACAATAAATAAAAATTAAGGGGAATTGAGTAGCAATTAAATGGCACAAATGATGGCACCCCTTATAATTTGGCGCCCATTATAATTCTCAGTGCAATAGGTTGTGCATGTGCAGCATTTTTAATTAGCAGTTGGTGGGGAATGCAGCTGCCTGGTAGGTGTAAATGAGTTGTGGATTAATGTTGATTATTTGTGAATGTTTACGCCCTGAGGTCTTGAGGGGTACACATCCAGTGACCAGCAGACAGCCATGTGGGTTTCTTGTTTCAGGCTTGAGGGCATTCATAATTCACACTCACCTGCGTGGGCCTGTCAGCTTCTTCTGCTGTGTGTGGTCTGTGAATAATGTTAGCCAGTACTGCATTGCGTAGGCTTACTACTAAAGCTGTTTTGTGCAGCCACCACACACATGTCTGCTTTTTCCCTTGTTCCCCCACCCCTTTTTTTCTCCTTTTCCTTTTTTTCTCGTTTTTTCCCCCTTTTTTTCTTTTCCTTTTTTCCTTTTTTTCCTTCTTTTCCTTTTTTTCATTTCCTTCCCCCCCCCCCCCTTTTTTTCCCCCTTCCCTTTTCTTCCCCCTTCCCTTTTCCTGCTTTTTGTTTTGTTTTGTTTTGTTTTTGTCTCTGGTGCATCATAAAGACGAAAGCCGTTGTTCACTTCTTGAGCAAATTCAGCAAATAGGAAAATATCTGTGTGCATGTACAGTAGCACGTGCTTACTTCAAAGCACGTGCAAGTAATTGAAGCATGTATGTATGTAGACTTTTTAAAATAAGTAGCACATCACATGCATAGACATAAAAATAATAGCATGTGCATTGACAATAAAGCAATAGTAGCACGTGCAAGTATGTAATAGTAGCACGTGCAAGTTGGATTTGGAGTAGTTGCACATGCATAAACACAACAAAAATATAGCAGAAATCTATACACCAGCCAATTCTACATACATATATATATACAGAAGATCTTGCATCAACATTTGTCCTCAGAGTGTGCATCTTGTGTGGGTAACCCTTTACCTTATTTACTAGAGAGTGAAAAGGTTTTGCTATCACAGCTGTTCATGGTAGTATCTCGGTGTGTGTGTGTGGGGGGGGGGGGGGGGGGGGGGATTCAACATTAACTAGCCATTGGAACCTACCTGACGTCAACCCCCCTTCCGAAGATGGTTCTAACACAAGGAACAAAATTACCTACTGCAGATCCAAGCCCTTCCTCCCCCCAAGAGGCCCCAAGAAATGACGTAAAATGTCGACGGCTATACCATCCACTGCGTATGTATTGTTCGACATGCATAGCCTCAGGGCTTTTTCCCTCTGCTCAATGTGTCTGACGGCACTTAGGCAAGTTTGTGGGAGCGTGCCGGTAGGTTCTCCATGTTTAAGTGCACATCCTTGTCTCTGCCGTGTTAATCAAGTGCGGAGGCAGTCTAACACATAATGTCCTTTCTGGAAAGAACAAAAACCAGAGAAGGTGTTCTACAGAAGGGCTGCTCTCTTGACAAGTGACCTGTTCACTGCAGCCATGACTGCGAGGGCTCAATGAGATTCTCTCTTGTAGTCCTGTGAATGGCTATAGTGCAGCAGCATGTAGGGTGCACGGAGTGTTGCCATTCTAGTGCTACCAACTACCTGTGGGATGCTTCCAATGTATTGTCTCGGGCATTCTTGTCTAGTCATTCTACTACGGCATGCTGTCTCCACGGCTAGCATCTTGTGATAAGGCAGCTTCCCAATCCCCCTCCCCCTCCCCCTCCCCCCCCCCCCGTCCTCCTTCTTTGAGCGGCTATGTTGGTATTTGATGTTGAAAACTGTGCAAGTGTGTGTCTATTTATAGAATATGTTAGAAATCTAAACTTACTAACAAGGGGGACTCCCTTCAGCCCGTATTGTCAGCTGTTGGGGCTTGACGGAAAGGGAGGGCAAAAGACTTCCATTTTTTGTGCATTGTAACCCACTCACACCTCTGCTGTGTGTCCTTACTTGGAACAAGTCCACAATGTGTACGACTGTTCTAGTGGTTTCATTTGCAACAACAAAGAGCTGGCCCGTTCACTGTCGGTGGACAATATCCAGCCAGCATCTGCTCTTCTTTCACCAGAAATGCTCCTGCGTTGTGTGTGTATTCTTTGTTAGTGCCATTAGAAGGAAGCTTTCTTAAAGTTCACAGCACGTGCAATGGGTCCCTTGAGGTCACTGGCACCGAGAGAGGGGGAGTGTTTTTTCTTACGTGTCACGATCCTCAGCCGAGGCTTTTAATTAAGTTGCAGCCAAAATTGCTGAGGTGGACCTATTCTGTACTGATAATCCGTTCCTCTTGCATTCTAAGCTTGCAGACACCAGTCCAAGTGAAGGCTGTGAGGTCAATGGCTCGTCCAATTTGTGGCTTTGTGGTCGAATGCCATTGGCCTAGTGGTGCGGTCAAAATGGGGTTATCAGCTAATGAGTTATACTACGACCACCACACAGAGTCTGCCTGCCACTCCCTCCAAAGTAGCTTCTAATCTAATCGCTAACCATAGTGTTGGCTCTTAAGTTGGTAATTTGTGGTCCTCGGGGGATTGCACGCGTGTGAATGCTTGGGGTGTGTGTGTATGCTGCAGTGTCTTAGCTGAGTCATCGTCGTAAATGCCACCACTCCCTCCAATAACAACTCGTGCCGATGGTTTGTCGAGGACCCTTGGCTTATTAACTGCTCGTGTGGTCTACTAGTTCCCAGCTGGGATTTGTGTCTATGTGGAGGTTGGTGAAGGTGATGGTGTGAGATGTGTGGTGGTTGTGTCCACGCCCCGTGGTGCCGTGGAGAGCGAGGTCCGGCACAGCCACACCTTCTCATGGACATCCGAGGATGTTCCTCATGTACATTATGTAGCTCAATTTTTTTCACTTGCCTTAGCCCTAGCCTAGAATGCCCCCTAGCCTTAGCCCTAGCCTAGAATGCCCCCTGGCCTTAGCCCTAGCCTAGAATGCCCCCTAGCCTTAGCCTTAGCCTAGAATGCCCTCTAGCCTTAGCCCTAGCCTAGAATGCCCCCTGACCTTAGCCCTAGCCTAGAATGCCCCCTAGCCTTAGCCCTAGCCTAGAATGCCCCCTAGCCTTAGCCCTAGCCTAGAATGCCCCCTAGCCTTAGCCCTAACCTAGAATGCCCCCTGGCCTTAGCCCTAGCCTAGAATGCCCCCTAGCCTTAGCCCTAGCCTAGAATGCCCCCTGGCCTTAGCCCTAGCCTAGAATGCCCCCTGGCCTTAGCCCTAGCCTAGAATGCCTCCTAGCCTTAGCCCTAGCCTAGAATGCCTCCTAGCCTTAGCCCTAGCCTAGAATACCCCCTAGCCTTAGCCCTAGCCTAGAATGCCCCCTAGCCTTAGCCCTAGCCTAGAATGCCCCCTGGCCTTAGCCCTAGCCTAGAATGCCCCCTGGGCTAAGGCCTAGCCTAGAATGCCTCCTAGCCTTACCCCTAGCCTCAGCTCTGATGTGTGTATTCCGTAAACCTCGCTAGATGCCCTAGGATCGCTAGGGACATCCCAGGATCTAGCCTCAGCTCTGATGTGTGTATTCCGTAAACCTCGCTAGATGCCCTAGGATCGCTAGGGACATCCCAGGATAGTCCCAACTATCCCGGGAATATCTTGATGGCCTAGAAAAGGTTGTTAGTACTGGACTCGGGGCCCATGAACAACTCTATGGATGGCCATATTCGAAGTTGATTTTCTCCTAATACTGGCTGGGGCAGGTTGGGTTGGTCTGGGGCAGGAAGGTCTGGGGCAAGTTGGTCTGGGGCAAGTTGGTCTGAGGCAGGTTGGTCTGGGGCAGGTTGGTCTGGGGCAAGTTGGTCTGGGGCAGGTTGGTCTGGGGCAGGTGGTCTGGGGGAGGTGGTCTGGGGCAGGTGGTCTGGGGCAGGTGGTCTGGGGCAAGCTGGTCTGGGGCAGGCTGATCTGGGGAGGTTGGTCTGGGGCAGGCTGGTCTGGGGGGTTGTACAGTGTGTGCGTGCCATGACTGGCATCTACACTGTAATGCTGGCTAGGGCTGGGGCTAGGGCAGAAGGGTCTGGGGGAGGGTGTGTGTAGTTGTCTGTCATCAAACTCACTTCTATGTACCTTAGTGTGAATCACCTGTATGTATGTGCTCTCCTCCAGAACTGCCTGGTGCAGAGAGATCAAGATGGCCAGATGAAAACAATCGTGGCTGACTTTGGGCTGGCGGCAAAGATCAAGCAGCGACGGTAAGGGAGGGGGGCAGGGTGTGGCGACATGAATATGCAGTGACAGGGGATTGGCCCTGAAGCTAGTTGGTCCTCATTTCAGAGTGTTAATTGGTTTAAAAGTTAACTCGATAACGAGCATGGTTGCATTCATCAAGGGGGGGGGCATAATTAGTGTTTACCAAAGTAAGGCGGGCAATTAACCAGACTTTCGCTTCAGCGTACCCCATCCTTGATATAACCCTGGACATATCTGCACATGCGATCTTCATGTTCTCTAGCAAAGGATGCAGCTTGGGAACCATTACCCAAAAGCTACGCTAGAGATTGCACGCTAGAGATCGCACGCTAGAGATTGCACGCACGTTGAAATCCAACTTGAAGTGTTTGCTATCGAGGCTGCATCTCCCTACACTCCACTACTGTAGAAGAAATACCGCCATTGCTGAAATGGTGAGGCATGCAACAGGCAGTGTTGCTGCCAGCTTCTCCAGCAATAGCCAGTGAAGAGTGAGTATCCACACAGCCAGCCAGAGCTCCAACAATAGCAAGCGAAGAGTGAGTATCCACACAGCTAGCCAGAGCTCCAGCAATAGCCAGCGAAGAGTGAGTATCCACACAGCTAGCCAGAGCTCCAGCAATAGCCAGTGAAGAGTGAGTATCCACACAGCTAGCCAGAGCTCCAGCAATAGCCAGCGAAGAGTGAGTATCCACACAGCTAGCCAGAGCTCCAACAATAGCCAGCAAAGAGTGAGTATCCACACAGCTAGCCAGAGCTCCAGCAATAGCCAGCGAAGAGTGAGTATCCACACAGCTAGCCAGAGCTCCAACAATAGCCAGCAAAGAGTGAGTATCCACACAGCTAGCCAGAGCTCCAGCAATAGCCAGTGAAGAGTGAGTATCCACACAGCTAGCCAGAGCTCCAGCAATAACCAGCAAAGAGTGAGTATCCACACAGCTAGCCAGAGCTCCAGCAATAGCCAGTGAAGAGTGAGTATCCACACAGCTAGCCAGAGCTCCAGCAATAGCCAGCGAAGAGTGAGTATCCACACAGCTAGCCAGAGCTCCAGCAATAGCCAGCGAAGAGTGAGTATCCACACAGCTAGCCAGAGCTCCAGCAATAGCCAGCGAAGAGTGAGTATCCACACAGCTAGCCAGAGCTCCAACAATAACCAGCGAAGAGTGAGTATCCACACAGCTAGCCAGAGCTCCAGCAATAGCCAGCGAAGAGTGAGTATCCACACAGCAGAGCTCCAACAATAACCAGCGAAGAGTGAGTATCCCACACAGCTAGCCAGAGCTGAGGCAATAAAAGATTTAGAATATTAAATGGAAGGGCTTGGATACAAATCCATTGCCTGCTGCACTCGAGTACAGAGGATCGCGGGACTAGTTCACTAAAAGCTATATGTACAATGACCATTACGGGATTTGGCCCAAATCGTACCTTACCAGAGGATTTTTTTATTTTTTATATTTTTTATAAGTGTCTTAGTGTTTGCTTACTTGCTGTTACTAAGCTAGCTGTCAAGAGATGAGGAAGGCGTCCTTGACTTGTGCTGTCACTCTTGTCACTTGGCATAACGGAAATGCATGTTGTGTCATCGAATGATTCAACTTTACTCCAGAGAGTTAAAATATGTTTTCTCTGCACTCTATATGGGTCTGTTTTCATTCCCAGCTGGTGTTGATCTAATAGTCGCTGCTTGAATCGGCTCTATAGTTGTTTGTTGTGAGGTTTTTCTCAGAGATGCTCCCACTCTGGTATGTGAAGACATGACGCTATGCTTTGTTGATCTCTTGTTACTAGAATGTTGCTAGTGGAATTAGGATACTCTTAGCATACTTGTGGGATACTCTGAGTATACATGATACATGGTAGAATTAGGATACTCTTAGCATACTTGTGGGATACTCTTAGCATACTTGTGGGATACTCTGAGTATACATGATACATGGTAGAATTAGGATACTCTTAGCATACTTGTGGGATACTCTGAGTATACATGATACATGGTAGAATTAGGATACTCTTAGCATACTTGTGGGATACTCTTAGCATACTTGTGGGATACTCTGAGTATACATGATACATGTTAGAATTAGGATACTCTTAGCATACTTGTGGGATACTCTGAGTATACATGATACATGTACATGGTAGGATTAGGATACTTTGGGTGTGCATGGTAGAATTGGGATATTCTGGATATGCATGGTAGAATTAGGATTCTCTGAGAGTATGTGGTAGAATTGGGATACTCTTGAGTACGCATGATAGAACTGGAATACTCCAAGTATAAAATTGGGATACTCTGAGTATGGTAGAATTGGGATACTCTGAGTGTAGAATTGGGATATTCCTAGTATACTTGTGGGGTGCTCCAAAGAAGACGAAGAACTCCCCAACTGTGTGAAGTGGGTGGCCCACTTCCAATGGAAAGAGAGAGTCTGTGCCGCACCTGTGCTTCTCTGACTAGAGCACAACACCTGCAGTCAGAGAAGTTGTGCAGCATTGGGAGGGAGTGTACGAGCAGATCAAAATATGGCCATGTCGGATTGTGAATGGCTAGTAGTCATTTGGTAGTGTATGCTGGAGGTGAGATCAGTCAGGTGCCTGGCGTATCTGTGCACATTCCTGTGGAGGGGGCTATAGCCTTGTAGGGGTACACCTCGAGGAGCATAAGGGATGTCTCCGGGAAGGAAGTTCAGATGTAGCTAGCTCTTCCCTACGCCTCGAGGAGCATGGCAGGGATGTCTCCGGGAAGGAAGTTCAGATGTAGTAGCTAGCTCTTCCCTACGCCTCGAAGAGCATGGCAGGGATGTCTCCGGGAAGGAAGTTCAGATGTAGTAGCTAGCTCTTCCCTACGCCTCGAGGAGCATGGCAGGGATGTCTCCAGGAAGGAAGTTCAGATGTAGCTAGCTCTTCCCTACGCCTCGAGGGGCATGGCAGGGATATCTCCGGGAAGGAAGTTCAGATGTAGCTAGCTCTTCCCTACGCCTCGAGGGGCATGGCAGGGATATCTCCGGGAAGGAAGTTCAGATGTAGCTAGCTCTTCCCTACGCCTCGAGGAGCATGGCAGGGATGTCTCCGGGAAGGAAGTTCAGATGTAGCTAGCTCTTCCCTACGCCTCGAGGGGCATGGCAGGGATGTCTCCGGGAAGGAAGTTCAGATGTAGCTAGCTCTTCCCTACGCCTCGAGGAGCATGGCAGGGATGTCTCCGGGAAGGAAGTTCAGATGTAGCTAGCTATTCCCTACGCCTCGAGGAGCATGGCAGGGATGTCTCTGGGAAGAAGATTGCAATGCGGCTAGCTTCTTCTATGTGCCTTGGGCTTCCGTCATCAACTTCTCTCTTTGTCTGCAGTGACGCTGGCTTACTGGATGAGGAGTTCCTGGATGTGTGTTGCTTGAAAGTGGTGTTGCTACCGATAATGACCCTTTACCTAGTCTGAGTCGTGTGACTTGTTTTGTAGTAGGTAAGGTCGCAGTGCAATTATCTTGTAGTGGAGTTGTTCAGTGTGTGTGTGGACATCTGAATGGAGCTGGGTGGTACATATGATGCCCAATTAGGTGCTCTGCGAGAGAGAGTCGGGCATGTTTTACATCTTTCCAAACAATACCTCCTACACTGTCTGGCCGGGGATGTTGAGGACAGCCCTCCTCCCCTCTCCCCCCCCCCACACACACACACGATCCATGGATGTTAAAAATTCTCAGAGTTCTTGCTCACCATGTCGGATACTTGTTAGGGTTTAGGATAAGGGGATATATATTTTTTAATATTGTATGTACGTCCGTGGTCTATCCCGAGGATGTCCATGGCACTATCAGGGCAGCCTTGCAGACGGAGTCCTAAAGATTGTGTGTCTGCACGTAGCCTATTAGACGGATAGTTTCAGCCAGCACTGGCTCAGGCGCGCTAATCTAAGGGATTGGCTATTTATGAGGTGGTGTTCTGGAGTAGAAACAATGGCTGACAAGAGAACCCAACTCTAGCTTCACTGCCTGGCATGTCGTATACAGGAAGGAGTGAATGGAGACACTTCTGCGGTGCGGTGTTCTCCACTTGTTAAGTACTTGCTAATGAGTCTGAGGTTCATGGTCCGTGTACTTACAAATGTTGTGTGGGTATGACCAGGGGTAGGACCAGGGGTAGGGGTAGGGGTAGGACCAGGGCTAGGGGTAGGACCAGGGCTAGGGGTAGAACCAGAAGTTGGGGCTAGGGGTAGGACACAGGGGTAGGGCTAGGGGCAGGACCAGGGCTAGGGGTAGGACCAGAAGTTGGGGCTAGGGGTAGGACCAGAAGTTGGGGCTAGGGGTAGGACCAGGGGTTGGGGCTAGGGGTAGGACCAGGGGTTGGGGCTAGGGGTAGGACCAGGGCTAGGGGTAGGGGTAGGAGACACAGGGGTAGGGCTAGGGGTAGGACACAGGGGTAGGGGTAGGACCAGAAGTTGGGGCTAGGGGTAGGACCAGGGCTATGGATAGGAGTAGGACCAGAAGTTGGTGCTAGGGCTAGGAGTAGGACCAGGGCAGTGTCCGCAGTAGTGCAATTGATAGTGCAGATCCACCAGGGCTGTGCATGACTTGTATAGTGTTTATATTTTGTAAAAACTTTGAAGGTCCAACAAAATCTGTTGTTGTGTCAATAGCTTGTACATGAAGCAAACACAGCCATGCGACAACCTTCCTTTCTTGGTGGGGTCCTCTCTCACTCTGTTTCCCTCCACTCTGGGGGAGTTCCTGGAACATGAGATTAATGAAATGGTGGCACTATTTGTCAAGTTCATGTATGTACTTACTTCCTTAACCAGTTAGTCCCAATAATCACTTGAAAACACCCCTGGTAATGAGCTTTTGTACAGCCCATCTGGTGGCCTGGTTGACTGTGATTCGGTCCTCTTATTACTTATGCTCTGGGTGTGGTCTTATGCACATGCACACACATATTCATGCTCTGGGTGTGGTCTACTGCACACGCACACACATATGCATGCTCTGGGTGTGGTCTTCTGCACATGCACACACATATCCTTGCTCTGGGTGTGGTCTACTGCACACGCACACACATATGCATGCACTGGGTGTGGTCTACTGCACACACATATGCATGTACTGGGTGTGGTCTACTGCACACACATATGCATGCACTGGGTGTGGTCTACTGCACACACATATGCATGCACTGGGTGTGGTCTACTGCACACACATATGCATGTACTGGGTGTGGTCTACTGCACACACATATGCATGTACTGGGTGTGGTCTACTGCACACACACATGCATGCACTGGGTGTGGTCTACTGCACACACATATGCATGCACTGGGTGTGGTCTACTGCACACACATATGCATGTACTGGGTATGGTCTACTGCACACGCACACACATATGTATGCATATGTACAGCTAGCTTAATTAAGGCAGGTTCATAATATGACTAGCACTGCATCAGATTATAAACATGAAGTCGCATCACACTGCATCACTTCTCTTGAATGGACTTGATTTCTATTCTACTTCAGTCGTAATGCGTCAGTCGACACGTGTTGGTGTGCTTTATTTGTGTTTCGGGCAACAATTTTAAAAACGTTTCTCCGAGGAGGAGATGGCTGTAGAAAGTTTGATAGCGGCAGAGAGGAACTTTCTTAGTACATGGCTGCATCTGGCAAATCATTTAGAGATTGATAGCTCATCAATTAATGGGTGTGGTTTCGTAATTGGCGACACAACACGACCAGGAGATATTGTGAACTGCTCGAAGCGAGGCCTTCGCCTCCCGACATATTGTGACGTGGTATTTAGGCTGGCATATCCATAAGTAGTTCACTCTAAATGATCAAGCCTGTTTGCTTAGTGTTCACTGAGCAGAACCATTTGTAGGGTGTGGTAATTATTGCATTAGCTTCTCTGTGTGTGCCTCTGGAATAGAATGCCACTGATGAGAGTTTGCTAGCTAAGAGCTAGGAGGTCTGGCGAGCTTGTGACAATGTGAACAAGCTTATCTGGCGTTGCGAAGTCAATCCTCCCCCCGTCCCCCTTCCCTTTGCCCGTCTTGCTGCTTTTGGTTGGCAACATTCAACTTTTAGGGTGGAGTCACTGGCTTGACTTCAGCAGATGGAAGTCCTCCAGGACTCGGTAGGTGCATCTCCTTCGTAATAAAGAATCATAGAGGGATGTAATTGATTGTGTGAATGTATGCACAACATAACCAGCAAACAAAGTGCGTGTGCTGAAACATTTCTGTTTTTCACTTTTTTGATACTCTGTGATGGACTCCAGACTCCCATAGTAGTAGCAGTCTCTGTCAATCTCATCTTTCATCTAGTTCCTCCCCCTTCCCCCTCTCCCCCCCCCCCCTCCCTCCTCCTCCTCCTCCTCCTCCTCTTCTCTCAGGCGACGTAGTCACACAGAAGCAGTCGGCTCCGCCTATTGGATGGCTCCGGAGTGTCTCTATGGGAAGAACTATTGTGAACAAGCCGATGTGTTCTCATTTGGTATTGTGCTGGCCGAGGTCATCGCTAGGATATCTGCAGACCCAGAGGTCATGCCCAGGACAAAGGTGGGTGTGGCTAAATGTAGGTGTGCTTGTTTGTTTTCGAGTAAGTGTTGAGTTTCGTACATACAAGTAGCAACCATCCAAAAATGGTGGCCCTTCTGGTATGTGCAGGAGTTATTGAACATCTGGTTGGAATTCTTATGCCACTTTGTTGAGACCAATGATTTGTTGAGACCAATGGTTTGTTGAGACCAATGGTTTGTTGAGACCAATGGTTTGTTGAGACCAATGGTTTGTTGAGACCAATGGTTTGTTGATACCAATGGTTTGTTGAGACCAATGGTTTGTTGAGACCAATGGTTTGTTGAGACCAATGGTTTGTTGAGACCAATGGTTTGTTGAGACCAATGGTTTGCTGAGACCAGTGGTTTGCTGAGACCAGTGGTTTGCTGAGACCAGTGGTTTTCTGAGACCAGTGGTTTGCTGAGACCAGTGGTTTGCTGAGACCAGTGGTTTGCTGAGGCCAATGGTTTGCTGAGACCAATGGTTTGCTGAGACCAGTGGTTTGTTGAGACCAGTGGTTTGCTGAGACCAGTGGTTTGCTGAGACCAGTGGTTTGCTGAGACCAGTGGTTTGCTGAGGCCAATGGTTTGCTGAGACCAATGGTTTGTGGTTTGCTGAGGCCAATGGTTTGCTGAGACCAATGGTTTGCTGAGACCAGTGGTTTGTTGAGACCAGTGGTTTGCTGAGACCAGTGGTTTGCTGAGACCAGTGGTTTGCTGAGACCAGTGGTTTGCTGAGACCAGTGGTTTGCTGAGACCAATGGTTTGCTGAGACCAATGGTTTGCTGAGACCAATGGTTTGCTGAGACCAATGGAAGTCCCTTTACTTTCACTGCTCCATGGCAATCAAGAAATCCTGGGAGAAGACTTGCTGTAGTGGCACGTGCAAGTGATATAGTGGCACGTGCTCTTGTTTATATTCTAGTGTGTTTATGTGGTCTGGTGTGGTATGTTATGAGTGTGGTGTGTGGTGCTATGAGTGTGATGAGTGAGGTGTGTTACGAGTGTGGTGTGTGATGTTATGAGTGTGGTGTGTGCTGTTATGAGTGTGTTATGAGTGTGGTGTGTGCTGTTATGAGTGTGGTGTGCGCTGTTATGAGTGTGGTGTGTGCTGTGTTGAGTGTGGTATGCCATACATACCTGCTACACAACTCCTGTTAAAACCACATGCAAGTGGTGTTGATCTAGCATGACCCCGTGACCTTACAGGAGCAAACTATCACACACTGCCCCAGGCATGTAGATAGTAAACTTGTTAATGAGCTCAATAAACAACTTGAATTTTTACTCTCTCAACATCCACTGGATGCTGTAGCCTTTGACCTTTGCCACTCTATATTGATCGCAAGATTACCTACTTCTAGACTTGAGCAAGATTACCTGCTTCTAGACTTGCAGCAAGATTGGTTACTTGCTTCTTTACAAACAGAGAATTGTCCTCCACTCCCACCAGCACTCTCCATGCGGCTGAAAAGCAACAGGACAACTACAAACTTTGCGCGTGTACTAGAGTTTGTGGGATTATTACATCATGAATATCATTGCATCATTTCCTGTAGTATACTAGGCACTTCCTGGATTGTGCCATAGCTCCTTTAACGAGGTGAGTGGTGCACCTAGGTTCCTGGTGTCGATGTTTCAAGCATGATATTTGGTTTGGAGAGGTTAAGACGCCCTGTGTGCATCCATGGCCTGCTCATATACCCAGTAAGGATAACCTCCACGCAGAGACCAGTCAGTCACATGGAAGAGGCTACTAATCATTCTAATGATAGCTATCTTGTAACTAAGCAAGCACTTTTTGGCATAGTGTTGTAGCTTCTCTCTCCTTCAGTGCATACTAGTAGCACAGTGATGTTAAGATTCTGGGGCGGATGGTGGCGAGGAAGAACCTGGAGGTGGGGGAGTGGCTATACCAGGGCCCTCCTCTAGCTCTAAACACTGGGGGCAGTGTGTGCGTGCTAACATATTCCTCCTAACATTTCTAACGTGGAAATCTTTGGCTGCATTGCGGCTGGTGATTTTAATTTGTTCCTCATTTGGTTGCAAGTGTTTGCAAACTTGTGATTGCCAAAGTTCAAATCTATGACCCTCTAGACAGCGAGTGCATAGGGAAAAGTCCAGAACCATCGTTATGTCTCTGGTTGTCAGGTAAGCGGTTCCTCAATAGGAAGATGTGTGAGGTCAAGGTGCTTTCTGCTATTGCTATTTCTTCGTGGTTCAAAGGATTCGTAAACAAAACGACTTCTCAGTTGAGCTGTTTCCTTATAGACACTCTACCTTACAACAACAGTGAGCTTAAAGCTTGAACACTGAACTTAATCAAAGCTAAGTTGTGGGCTCACTTATTGCTTCTCGGTTCTTTCACAAACTCTCTCGATGCACCCTTTGCCACCAGACTTCTTGGTGGTTCCATCACCACCAGACTTCTTGGTGATTCCCTCACCACCAGACTTCTTGGTAGTTCCCTCACCACTAGACTTCTTGGTAGTTCCCTCACCACTAGACTTCTTGGTAGTTCCCTCACCACCAGACTTCTTGGTAGTTCCCTCACCACCAGACTTCTTGGTAGTTCCCTCACCACTAGACTTCTTGGTAGTTCCCTCACCACCAGACTTCTTGGTAGTTCCCTCACCACCAGACTTCTTGGTAGTTCCCTCACCACTAGACTTCTTGGTAGTTCCCTCACCACTAGACTTCTTGGTAGTTCCCTCACCACCAGACTTCTTGGTAGTTCCCATACCACCAGACTTCTTGGTAGTTCCCTCACCACCAGACTTCTTGGTAGTTCCCTCACCACTAGACTTCTTGGTAGTTCCCTCACCACCAGACTTCTTGGTAGTTCCCTCACCACTAGACTTCTTGGTAGTTCCCTCACCACTAGACTTCTTGGTAGTTCCCTCACCACCAGACTTCTTGGTAGTTCCCTCACCACTAGACTTCTTGGTAGTTCCCTCACCACTAGACTTCTTGGTGATTCCCTCACCACTAGACTTCTTCACTAGACTTCTTGGTGATTCCCTCACCACTAGACTTCTTGGTAGTTCCCTCACCACTAGACTTCTTGGTAGTTCCCTCACCACCAGACTTCTTGGTAGTTCCCTCACCACTAGACTTCTTGGTGGTTCCCTCACCACTAGACTTCTTGGTAGTTCCCTCACCACTAGACTTCTTGGTAGTTCCCTCACCACTAGACTTCTTGGTAGTTCCCTCACCACCAGACTTCTTGGTAGTTCCCTCACCACTAGACTTCTTGGTAGTTCCCTCACCACTAGACTTCTTGGTAGTTCCATCACCACTAGACTTCTTGGTAGTTCCCTCACCACTAGACTTCTTGGTAGTTCCCTCACCACCAGACTTCTTGGTAGTTCCCTCACCACTAGACTTCTTGGTAGTTCCCTCACCACTAGACTTCTTGGTAGTTCCCTCACCACCAGACTTCTTGGTAGTTCCCTCACCACTAGACTTCTTGGTAGTTCCCTCACCACTAGACTTCTTGGTAGTTCCCTCACCACCAGACTTCTTGGTAGTTCCCTCACCACCAGACTTCTTGGTAGTTCCCTCACCACCAGACTTCTTGGTAGTTCCCTCACCACTAGACTTCTTGGTAGTTCCCTCACCACTAGACTTCTTGGTAGTTCCCTCACCACTAGACTTCTTGGTAGTTCCCTCACCACTAGACTTCTTGGTAGTTCCCTCACCACTAGACTTCTTGGTAGTTCCATCACCACTAGACTTCTTGGTAGTTCCCTCACCACTAGACTTCTTGGTAGTTCCCTCACCACTAGACTTCTTGGTAGTTCCCTCACCACTAGACTTCTTGGTAGTTCCCTCACCACTAGACTTCTTGGTAGTTCCATCACCACTAGACTTCTTGGTAGTTCCCTCACCACTAGACTTCTTGGTAGTTCCCTCACCACTAGACTTCTTGGTAGTTCCCTCACCACTAGACTTCTTGGTAGTTCCCTCACCACTAGACTTCTTGGTAGTTCCCTCACCACTAGACTTCTTGGTGATTCCCTCACCACTAGACTTCTTGGTAGTTCCCTCACCACCAGACTTCTTGGTAGTTCCCTCACCACTAGACTTCTTGGTAGTTCCCTCACCACTAGACTTCTTGGTAGTTCCCTCACCACTAGCCTTCTTGGTAGTTCCCTCACCACTAGACTTCTTGGTAGTTCCCTCACCACTAGACTTCTTGGTAGTTCCCTCACCACCAGACTTCTTGGTAGTTCCCTCACCACCAGACTTCTTGGTAGTTCCCTCACCACTAGACTTCTTGGTAGTTCCCTCACCACCAGACTTCTTGGGGTTCCATCGCCACCAGACTTCTTGGTAGTTCCCTCACCACCAGACTTCTTGGTAGTTCCCTCACCACCAGACTTCTTGGTAGTTCCCTCACCACTAGACTTCTTGGTAGTTCCCTCACCACTAGACTTCTTGGTAGTTCCCTCACCACTAGACTTCTTGGTAGTTCCCTCACCACTAGACTTCTTGATAGTTCCCTCACCACCAGACTTCTTGGGGTTCGCTCACCACTAGACTTCTTTGGTGGTTTCTGAAATCCAATAGCTAACTGACTGGCTTCTATGGAAATTGGCTTCTGGTATGGGACAGGTTGAGTATAGAATGTCATAAAATTCTAGCAGATTTGTAAGGAATCCTTGGGCTGGAATAGTTTGAGAGAACTAATTGCATATTAAATTACTTCAACATCCTTCGTTCAAAATTGCTCTTAATAGTGCCTTCCCCTGTTCACCCAATGATGCTGTGCTCTCTTCTGAGATTATCTACGGAGGTCTAGTTTTCAGAGTTGCTCCTTACACTGGCTAGGGCTAGGATTAGGTGGGCAACAACTTTGAAGTACTGGCTAGGGCTAGGATTAGGTGGCAACAACTTTGAAGTACTGGCTAGGGCTAGGATTAGGTGGCAACAACTTTGAAGTACTGGCTAGGGCTAGGATTAGGTGGCAACAACTTTGAAGTACTGGCTAGGGCTAGGATTAGGTGGCAACAACTTTGAAGTACTGGCTAGGGCTAGGATTAGGTGGGCAACAACTTTGAAGTACTGGCTAGGGCTAGGATTAGGTGGCAACAACTTTGAAGTACTGACTAGGGCTAGGATTAGGTGGGCCACAACTTTGAAGTACTAGGATTAGGTGGCAACAACTTTGAAGTACTGGCTAGGGCTAGGGCTAGGATTAGGTGGCAACAACTTTGAAGTACTGGCTAGGGCTAGGATTAGGTGGCAACAACTTTGAAGTACTGGCTAGGGCTAGGATTAGGTGGGCAACAACTTTGAAGTACTGGCTAGGATTAGGTGGGCCACAACTTTGAAGTACTGGCTAGGGCTAGGATTAGGTGGGCAACAACTTTGAAGTATACTGACTAGGGCTAGGATAAGGTGGCAACAACTTTGAAGTACTGGCTAGGGCTAGGATTAGGTGGGCCACAACTTTGAAGTACTGGCTAGGGCTAGGATTAGGTGGCAACAACTTTGAAGTACTGGCTAGGGCTAGGATTAGGTGGCAACAACTTTGAAGTACTGGCTAGGGCTAGGATTAGGTGGCAACAACTTTGAAGTACTGGCTAGGGCTAGGATTAGGTGGGCAGCAACTTTGAAGTACTGGCTAGGGCTAGGATTAGGTGGCAACAACTTTGAAGTACTGGCTAGGGCTAGGATTAGGTGGCAACAACTTTGAAGTACTGGCTAGGGCTAGGATTAGGTGGGCAACAACTTTGAAGTACTGGCTAGGGCTAGGATTAGATGGACAACAACTTTGAAGTACTGGCTAGGGCTAGGATTAGGTGGCAACAACTTTGAAGTACTGGCTAGGGCTAGGATTAGGTGGCAACAACTTTGAAGTACTGGCTAGGGCTAGGATTAGGTGGCAACAACTTTGAAGTACTGGCTAGGGCTAGAATTAGGTGGCAACAACTTTGAAGTACTGGCTAGGGCTAGGATTAGGTGGCAACAACTTTGAAGTACTGGCTAGGGCTAGGATTAGGTGGCAACAACTTTGAAGTACTGGTTAGGGCTAGGATTAGGTGGGCAACAACTTTGAAGTACTGACTAGGGCTAGGATTAGGTGGGCAACAACTTTGAAGTACTGACTAGGGCTAGGATTAGGTGGCAACAACTTTGAAGTACTGGCTAGGGCTAGGATTAGGTGGCAACAACTTTGAAGTACTGGCTAGGGCTAGGATTAGGTGGCAACAACTTTGAAGTACTGGCTAGGGCTAGGATTAGGTGGCAACAACTTTGAAGTACTGGCTAGGGCTAGGATTAGGTGGCAACAACTTTGAAATACTGGCTAGGGCTAGGATTAGGTGGCAACAACTTTGAAGTACTGGCTAGGGCTAGGATTAGGTGGCAACAACTTTGAAGTACTGGCTAGGGCTAGGATTAGGTGGCAACAACTTTGAAGTACTGGCTAGGGCTAGGATTAGGTGGCAACAACTTTGAAGTACTGGCTAGGGCTAGGATAAGGTGGCAACAACTTTGAAATACTGGCTAGGGCTAGGATTAGGTGGCAACAACTTTGAAGTACTGGCTAGGGCATGGACCCGTAGACAAGCCTAGATCTGATTATCATGGTCATTGTTCCCCCCAGGGCATAGTAACACTGCCACATGAATATGTGTGTAATGCATCAGCTGTGGTGTGCTCCACGTCTAGGGAGAAGCACACCTCATGCACGCTGGGAAGCCTGAGATCTCTTGTTAACAAGTCTGTAGGAAACATTCTGAGTAGTAGCAGCAGCAGCAGCAGTAGTAGTAGTAGTAGTAGTAGTAGTAGTAGCAGCAATAATAGTGGAGGTGGTTAGTAGTACATAGTAGTAGTAGTAGTAGTAGTAGTACTAATAGTATTTGTAATAGTAGCAGTAGAGGATGGGACACTTGATATTGCCGCGCATGGCGTATGTTTCTATCTATCTCTGTAAGTATTCACCGTAGGTTCACACCTGTCTAAAGTAATGTTCACACCTGTCTAAAATAGGGCTTATTAAATACACTGTAGTATGAGAAAACAACTTGGCTGGAGGAAGAACTGGCTGCATGGCAAGAGAGCATTGCATTGCTTATGCAGAAGACAGAACTATGAAGCTACACAATGGGTGAACTCTGGAAGCCACAGCTGTGAATATGCCTTGTAACAGAAATAGCTAAGTACTGTATGTACTTGGATTTTAGATTGTGGTGAAAATGAATTCATTTTCATTTCACAGAGAATCCTTTCCAAAATAACAAGCAGGCCTCTGTGCTGACCCAGTAGTTAGCATGAATCCTCAGTTTGGCTTTATCATACTGGAAATGATGATGACTGCATCCTGCACTACTGAAGAGTTACTGAAGAGGAGAAAAGTGTGTGTGTGTGTGTGCGCACGCTTGTGTGTGAGTGAAAACTTACCTTGCATTACCAATCTTTGTAATCCTAATATATATATAACACTTGAGAGGAGAGAGGGGAGAGACATGCATGGAGGCTTGGACAATATCTCTGGAATTGCAACCAGCATCAACTCAATCAGCAGACAAAACTTGGCTATTTCTAGCTAAGTCTCTGAGAGTTTATTAATTCCCTTACTATCATACTTTAGATCTAGCATAAAAAATATTCATGTTCAAACTAATCATAACTCTAGTTTAGTTTTTTTATTGCCTTCATTGCTAGCTAGTGCTTGGCGTCGTCCACCATCGAGACACTTCCTTATGCTCAGATAAAGATTCTACACTCCATCTGTCCATGTTTCTACATGAGAAGGAGCACCACAAAAGTGTGTCTTTAACTAAACCTTGAAGATAACTACGTGCACAGCTGTATATCCTGATATTTTTTTCAGTAAGTCAGCTATCTCTTTGATTTGCCAGAATGGATAAAGAAAATAAACTTCAGAGAGACAAGTCTAAGTGTGCTTTAAATAGCGACTGTTAGAAAACATTGTGAGTGAAGCACAGCAGCGCACGATGGAGAAGCTTTCTCGGGCTCAGGTGAAGTTTCATTCTGACTTGGCAACTTTACGTATTCATCAACATACTCTAGCTAATGGACACGTTTGCTAATGTGGAAATGATCGTCACGGTCAATTGAGCTTGAACTCCTTGAATGCTGGAGGGGAATATACTACTCTCAGCTACTTCCATCAGTGTATAGTGTTAGGCCTGCAGCCATGCTTGGAGTAGGACCATCAGTGTATAGTGTTAGGCCTGCAGCTGTGCTTGGAGTAGGACCATCAGTGTATAGTGTTAGGCCTGCAGCCATGCTTGGAGTATGACCATCAGTGTATAGTGTTAGGCCTGCAGCTGTGCTTGGAGTAGGACCATCAATGTATAGTGTTAGGCCTGCAGCTATGCTTGCAGTAGGACCATCAGTGTATAGTGTTAGGCCTGCAGCTATGCTTGGAGTAGGACCATCAGTGTATAGTGTTAGGCCTGCAGCTGTGCTTGGAGTAGGACCATCAGTGTATAGTGTTAGGCCTGCAGCTGTGCTTGGAGTAGGACCATCAGTGTATAGTGTTAGGCCTGCAGCTATGCTTGGAGTAGGACCATCAGTGTATAGTGTTAGGCCTGCAGCTGTGCTTGGAGTAGGACCATCAGTGTATAGTGTTAGGCCTGCAGCTGTGCTTGGAGTAGGACCATCAGTGTATAGTGTTAGGCCTGCAGCTATGCTTGCAGTAGGACCATCAGTGTATAGTGTTAGGCCTGCAGCTATGCTTGGAGTAGGACCATCAGTGTATAGTGTTAGGCCTGCAGCTATGCTTGGAGTAGGACCATCAGTGTATAGTGTTAGGCCTGCAGCTATGCTTGGAGTAGGACCATCAGTGTATAGTGTTAGGCCTGCAGCTATGCTTGGAGTAGGACCATCAATGTATAGTGTTAGGCCTGCAGCTATGCTTGGAGTAGGACCATCAGTGTATAGTGTTAGGCCTGCAGCTATGCTTGGAGTAGGACCATCAGTGTATAGTGTTAGGCCTGCAGCTGTGCTTGGAGTAGGACCATCAGTGTATAGTGTTAGGCCTGCAGCTATGCTTGGAGTAGGACCATCAGTGTATAGTGTTAGGCCTGCAGCTATGCTTGGAGTAGGACCATCAGTGTATAGTGTTAGGCCTGCAGCTGTGCTTGGAGTAGGACCATCAGTGTATAGTGTTAGGCCTGCAGCTGTGCTTGGAGTAGGACCATCAGTGTATAGTGTTAGGCCTGCAGCTGTGCTTGGAGTAGGACCATCAGTGTATAGTGTTAGGCCTGCAGCTATGCTTGCAGTAGGACCATCAGTGTATAGTGTTAGGCCTGCAGCTATGCTTGGAGTAGGACCATCAGTGTATAGTGTTAGGCCTGCAGCTATGCTTGGAGTAGGACCATCAGTGTATTAGTGTTAGGCCTGCAGCTATGCTTGGAGTAGGACCATCAGTGTATAGTGTTAGGCCTGCAGCTATGCTTGGAGTAGGACCATCAGTGTATAGTGTTAGGCCTGCAGCTGTGCTTGGAGTAGGACCATCAATGTATAGTGTTAGGCCTGCAGCTGTGCTTGGAGTAGGACCATCAGTGTATAGTGTTAGGCCTGCAGCTATGCTTGGAGTAGGACCATCAGTGTATAGTGTTAGGCCTGCAGCTGTGCTACCATCAGTGTATAGTGTTAGGCCTGCAGCTATGCTTGGAGTAGGACCATCAGTGTATAGTGTTAGGCCTGCAGCTATGCTTGGAGTAGGACCATCAGTGTATAGTGTTAGGCCTGCAGCTGTGCTTGGAGTAGGACCATCAGTGTATAGTGTTAGGCCTGCAGCTGTGCTTGGAGTAGGACCATCAGTATATAGTGTTAGGCCTGCGGTTGGAGTAGGACCATCAGTGTATAGTGTTAGGCCTGCAGCTGTGCTTGGAGTAGGACCATCAGTGTATAGTGTTAGGCCTGCAGCCATGCTTGGAGTAGGACCATCAGTGTATAGTGTTAGGCCTGCAGCTATGCTTGGAGTAGGACCATCAGTGTATAGTGTTAGGCCTGCAGCTATGCTTGGAGTAGGACCATCAGTGTATAGTGTTAGGCCTGCAGCTATGCTTGGAGTAGGACCATCAGTGTATTGTGTTAGGCCTGCAGCTATGCTTGGAGTAGGACCATCAGTGTATAGTGTTAGGCCTGCAGCTGTGCTTGGAGTAGGACCATCAGTGTATAGTATTAGGCCTGCAGCTATGCTTGCAGTAGGACCATCAGTGTATAGTGTTAGGCCTGCAGCTATGCTTGGAGTAGGACCATCAGTGTATAGTGTTAGGCCTGCAGCTATGCTTGGAGTAGGACCATCAGTGTATAGTGTTAGGCCTGCAGCTATGCTTGGAGTAGGACCATCAGTGTATAGTGTTAGGCCTGCAGCTGTGCTTGGAGTAGGACCATCAGTGTATAGTGTTAGGCCTGCAGCTATGCTTGGAGTAGGACCATCAGTGTATAGTGTTAGGCCTGCAGCTATGCTTGGAGTAGGACCATCAGTGTATAGTGTTAGGCCTGCAGCTGTGCTTGGAGTAGGACCATCAGTGTATAGTGTTAGGCCTGCAGCTGTGCTTGGAGTAGGACCATCAGTGTATAGTGTTAGGCCTGCAGCTATGCTTGCAGTAGGACCATCAGTGTATAGTGTTAGGCCTGCAGCCATGCTTGGAGTAGGACCATCAGTGTATAGTGTTAGGCCTGCAGCTATGCTTGGAGTAGGACCATCAATGTATAGTGTTAGGCCTGCAGCTATGCTTGGAGTAGGACCATCAGTGTATAGTGTTAGGCCTGCAGCTATGCTTGGAGTAGGACCATCAGTGTATAGTGTTAGGCCTGCAGCTATGCTTGGAGTAGGACCATCAGTGTATAGTGTTAGGCCTGCAGCTATGCTTGGAGTAGGACCATCAGTGTATAGTGTTAGGCCTGCAGCTATGCTTGGAGTAGGACCATCAGTGTATAGTGTTAGGCCTGCAGCTATGCTTGGAGTAGGACCATCAGTGTATAGTGTTAGGCCTGCAGCTGTGCTTGGAGTAGGACCATCAGTGTATAGTGTTAGGCCTGCAGCTGTGCTTGGAGTAGGACCATCAGTGTATAGTGTTAGGCCTGCAGCTATGCTTGGAGTAGGACCATCAGTGTATAGTGTTAGGCCTGCAGCCATGCTTGGAGTAGGACCATCAGTGTATAGTGTTAGGCCTGCAGCTATGCTTGGAGTAGGACCATCAGTGTATAGTGTTAGGCCTGCAGCTATGCTTAGAGTAGGACCATCAGTGTATAGTGTTAGGCCTGCAGCTGTGCTTGGAGTAGGACCATCAGTGTATAGTGTTAGGCCTGCAGCCATGCTTGGAGTAGGACCATCAGTGTATAGTGTTAGGCCTGCAGCTGTGCTTGGAGTAGGACCATCAGTGTATAGTGTTAGGCCTGCAGCTATGCTTGGAGTAGGACCATCAGTGTATAGTGTTAGGCCTGCAGCTGTGCTTGGAGTAGGACCATCAGTGTATAGTGTTAGGCCTGCAGCTATGCTTGGAGTAGGACCATCAGTGTATAGTGTTAGGCCTGCAGCTATGCTTGGAGTAGGACCATCAGTGTATAGTGTTAGGCCTGCAGCTGTGCTTGGAGTAGGACCATCAGTGTATAGTGTTAGGCCTGCAGCTATATGCTTGGAGTAGGACCATCAATGTATAGTGTTAGGCCTGCAGTTGGAGTAGGACCATCAGTGTATAGTGTTAGGCCTGCAGCTATATGCTTGGAGTAGGACCATCAGTGTATAGTGTTAGGCCTGCAGCTGTGCTTGGAGTAGGACCATCAGTGTATTGTGTTAGGCCTGCAGCTGTGCTTGGAGTAGGACCATCAGTGTATAGTGTTAGGCCTGCAGCTGTGCTTGGAGTAGGACCATCAGTGTATAGTGTTAGGCCTGCAGCTGTGCTTGGAGTAGGACCATCAGTGTATAGTGTTAGGCCTGCAGCTGTGCTTGGAGTAGGACCATCAGTGTATAGTGTTAGGCCTGCAGCTATGCTTGGAGTGGGACCATCAGTGTATAGTGTTAGGCCTGCAGCTATGCTTGGAGTAGGACCATCAGTGTATAGTGTTAGGCCTGCAGCTATGCTTGGAGTAGGACCATCAGTGTATAGTGTTAGGCCTGCAGCTGTGCTTGGAGTAGGACCATCAGTGTATAGTGTTAGGCCTGCAGCTGTGCTTGGAGAAGGACCATCAGTGTATAGTGTTAGGCCTGCAGCTGTGCTTGGAGTAGGACCATCAGTGTATAGTGTTAGGCCTGCAGCTGTGCTTGGAGTAGGACCATCAGTGTATAGTGTTAGGCCTGCAGCTGTGCTTGGAGTAGGACCATCAGTGTATAGTGTTAGGCCTGCAGCTGTGCTTGGAGTCAGTGTATAGTGTTAGGCCTGCAGCTGTGCTTGGAGTAGGACAATACGTAGAGCTATGTAATCTTAATTGATTCTCAATCAACTCTCAGCTGACATAATAATATCACAATAACCTCAATAATCAACTTGAAATTGTATTCTCTCGATGTTTCGCTCAAGCCTTCATCAGGAATAATGATTCCTTACAATAATCTTCTCAATAAACTCTTTTTATTGCACCTTCGCTCGCCACACGATGCCTAGGATTCACTTCTAATAGTAGTAGTAGTAGTAATAATGGTGGTAGTAGTAGCAGTAGTAGCAGCAGCAGTAGTGGTATTAGCAGCAGTAATGGTAGTAGTAGCAGTAGTAGCAGCAGTAGTGGTGTAGTAGCAGTAGTAGTAGTTGTAGTGGTAGCAGTAGTAGCAGCAGTAGTTGTAGTAGTAGTACTAGTGTTGGTAGTGGAGTAGCAGTCTGACTGCCCAGGGAAGTGATCATTGAGGTTCATGTGAGCTACCCACGTCTCTCTATTAGAGGACACATTAACAGGCACAAACAGAAAACCTGCAGAGTTGTGTCGATATGCAGAAATGATCGGTATGGAGACATCCTAAACACTGGTTGCTAAGCAAGGTACTCTAGCATCAGTCAGCAAAATTGTTGGCACTTAACACCATGAAGGTGCTTAATTAACAAGCAATACCAGACTAACATATCAATTTCTTATATACTGAGCTAGCTAGTATATAAATGATTGAGCAGGTGCAGAGATGGGTCTGGAGAGTATTGTTCGTGGACATCACTTCTACATATTTGTGTGGTCTCCAGCAATGGAAGAGATGCTGACTCTCGAGCAAGAAGAGACATTCGTAGTCATGGCCGATGCTTAATAAATGGAGACTGTGCTTAACAAACAGTAGGTGCTCTCTTAACAACCAGCTTTGACGGTGGTAATTGGCTGGTGTGTCAATGGTCTCAAGATGTGTATGTGTGTCCAGCGATGTCGTAGACAATTCCAGTCTGATTATGAATACCAAGTTCTCTTTCGTCTGATACTTGCTAAGGCCGGGATTGCACAAGTGGACAAGATCTTCCAGTTTTGTACATACCTGGATGGTCCTGGCGGTACCGCTGGGCCGCCTTGTGCCCATTGAAAATGTTGGCACCATGCAGGGCGTGGGTGTTAGCTACTGCATGCCGTACATGCACATGTTGGCACCATGCAGGGCGTGGGTGTTAGCTACTGCATGCCGTACATGCACATGTTGGCACCATGCAGGGCGTGGGTGTTAGCTACTGCATGGCGTACATGCACATGTTGGCACCATGCAGGGCGTGGGTGTTAGCTATTGCATGGCGTACATGCACATGTTGGCACCATGCAGGGTGTGGAAGTGGACAAGATCTTCCAGTTTTGTACATACCTGGATGGTCCTGGCGGTACCGCTGGGCCGCCTTGTGCCCATTGAAAATGTTGGCACCATGCAGGGCGTGGGTGTTAGCTACTGAATGCCGTACATGCACATGTTGGCACCATGCAGGGCGTGCATGTTAGCTACTGCATGGCGTACATGCACATGTTGGCACCATGCAGGGCATGGGTGTTAGCTACTGCATGGCGTACATGCACATGTTGGCACCATGCAGGGCGTGGGTGTTAGCTACTGCATGCCGTACATGCACATGTTGGCACCATGCAGGGCGTGGGTGTTAGCTACTGCATGCCATACATGCACATGTTCACACCATGCAGGGCGTGGGTGTTAGCTACTGCATGCCGTACATGCACATGTTCACACCATGCAGGGCGTGGGTGTCTACTGCATGCCGTACTGTACATTGTAATACATTTAGTCGAGAAGACATATTCCCGTCATCTCATTATGCTAAACAGAAATTGTTTGGCCCGCATGTATTAAGAAGACGATCATTTTCAAGGGACGGCCTTAAGGCCGAGCAGGACTTGATGCATAACTGGAGCACGGGAGACGTAATCTACTGCTAACTATTATTTTTTCCCATTGCAAGTTTCATCTGAAGTCTCTGCACTCAACCTGTTGTATCTTTAGTTTAATCGTGCAGCATCATTGCACTAGTCTTGCCTCCCATGAATAGCCCAGTGCTCTACTCTCGCTCTTCTCCGTGGTCATCTTCCTTCTTCGTTCCTTTCCACCCTTACTTGTCTGCCCCGCCCCTCTCCCTGACTCTGGCCTTGCCTCTTTTGTCTTGTCCCTCCCTGTGAGGTTAACACACTTCTAGCCTTCTCTCTTGTGAGTTATCACTTAGAATACATTTAGTCGAGAAGACATTCCCGTCATCTCATTATGCTAAACAGAAATTGTTTGGCCCGCATGTATTAAGAAGACGATCATTTTCAAGGGACGGCCTTAAGGCCGAGCAGGACTTGATGCATAACTGGAGCACGGGAGACGTAATCTACTGCTAACTATTATTTTTTCCCATTGCAAGTTTCATCTGAAGTCTCTGCACTCAACCTGTTGTATCTTTAGTTTAATCGTGCAGCATCATTGCACTAGTCTTGCCTCCCATGAATAGCCCAGTGCTCTACTCTCGCTCTTCTCCGTGGTCATCTTCCTTCTTCGTTCCTTTCCACCCTTACTTGTCTGCCCCGCCCCTCTCCCTGACTCTGGCCTTGCCTCTTTTGTCTTGTCCCTCCCTGTGAGGTTAACACACTTCTAGCCTTCTCTCTTGTGAGTTATCACTTAGTGTGGCGGGGAAAGCTATTAGCACCAGTAGCAGGGACCATCCAGCACGTGCCACTGAAGCCTTCACACACGCCCACGATAGCACCCTATATCTGAGCAGAAAGATCACTCGGGGCATCGTATGTTGATCTCTGCATGAAAAAGCGTCGAGTATCTTTGAAACCGCCAACAATTTAGGAAGGCTAGGATTATGTAAAAGTTGGAGTTCAGAGGTCACACATGCGCAGGATTTTAGGTCTTTGCAGATTATTTAGCTATGCTGCAAGTTCCCGGAGAGAAGTGCAGATTATATGCTGCATTGTTGATGACACTTAACGTGTTGAAGTTAGTGAGATGTGGTCCGCACCTAACTTGAACTTGTTCATTGCCATTGTGGCTACTTCTTCATGTCACGAGTTAGGGCAATGGCTAGGGTTAAGGCCAGGGCAGTAGCTAGGGTTAGGGCCAGGGCAGTAGATAGGGTTAAGGCCAGGGCAATGGCTAGGGTTAAGGCCAGGGCAGTAGCTAGGGTTAGGGCCAGGGCAGTAGATAGGGTTAAGGCCAGGGCAATGGCTAGGATTAAGGCCAGGGCAATGGCTAGGGTTAAGGCCAGGCGCAGCATCTAGGGTTAGTGCCAGGGTGATGGCTAAGGTCCAATACATGTAGCTAGAATTAGGGCTAGGGCAGTGGCTAGGATTACAGTCAGGACAATGGTTAGTGTTAGGGCAGTTGCTGGAACATTGAAATTTAATGATGCTCCTGGTGTCATCATGAAGGTGTAATGCTAGGTTACATTCGTGTAACGTGTGTTGACCGTGATTTTTGCCTGAGGAGTTATCTTGAGCGCGCATGCTTAATTAAAACGGGAATGCTTCATAAGATTCGCACCCCACATATACACTTGAAGTATATACAGTAGATGCCACTTCTGTCCCCTGTAATTATAGGATCTCTTTTTACAGCTCTCCCCTGCTATGTAGATGTATAAATGACTTTTCAGGTAGCACAGCTGATAAGTTCCATAAACTGTAGAGGAAGGAAGTGGAAAATGGATCAAACAAACATGTGCATGAATGTACATGTATGCACATGCACGGTACACCCCCATCCCCAAAACACATCTGTTGCGTACAAAACACTCAACCAGGGCGTGCTATAAATGTTAAATTAATGAGTGGGTAAAAACCGAACGCAACGGAAACCAAATGGAAATGGACTGCCACCTAGCGGTGATGTAATGCATGCACTTCGCAAAAAAAAAAAAGTGGCATTGCGCTAGTGAGCTTCAGTCGAGTAGTCGGGCGTTTTTCGGCTTTACTTTGTTTGTTCCAGAGTCTTCATTCTTCCCACCTGAAGCAGTGCAGTCGCATGTAAGCCACCTGCTCCGTACTCCAGTCAAGTGGTCACATTGAGAAGCAGTGCAGTCGAGCATCTGCCTCCTACCTGAAGCACTTTCATTCCTTGTAGCGTGTACATGAATTGAAGCAACCAGCATGTTTTTATAACCTCTACTTATACATGTACATGTACATGTATATAGGTATGTACATGTACATATGTATGTACATGTACACATATATGGGTATGTACATGTATAGGTATATAGGTATGTACATGTATATATGTACATGTATACGTATATAGGTATGTACATGTATACATAATATATAGGTATGTACATGTACATGTATATAGGTATGCACATATATTGATATATTTGGCAGGCTGGGTGGGGTGCAGATTATCTCTGGCGCTCGTACACGCACATGCATGAGTCATATGAACTGAGCCATTACCATCATCTCACCCTAAACAAGCCTGATAAAGAAGTTATCATCCCCCATACAAAAACACAATATCGATCACCACAAATAATTATGCCTGGCCCTACAAAGTGACATCATAATGTCGACATGACAGTTGACTCGCTGGGCATGTGTAGTCCCTTACTGACCAGGTGGGTGAATTTTTACGTGCAGTGGGGAGGACACGGGATATATCTGCCCATTATTAGCCAATCAAATCCCGAGACTACTCGATAGTATGATAAACGGCTCTATTACTCTGCTCTGTGCGGTGTAAAGTATCTGCCGAACATTTCAAGGTGATGTACATGTGTGTATGTTCCATGCACTGTGTTAGTATAGGCATCGCCTAGGTAACGGACCTTCCTCACTGCAGTTGCTCATTGATTGAATTTGTTACATTTCTACCCTTTACCATATAGAACTATGGCATAGATGTGAACGCCTTGCGGATCTTGTGTCCTGATGACTGTCCTGAGAAACTGGTACAACTGGTAGAGAGCTGCTGCGAGGTAAATGTTCGCCATACATTGCATGCCATTGAAAGAGCATGTCATTGAAAGAGCATGTCCTTGTATGTTTGGATCTAGTTATGGCACACTTCGTGAGTCACTCTCCCCCCACACTCTTTGAATACACATGTTGAAAAGTATATAGAGCTAGGCTAAAGTGTGTCGTGTGTCGTCAGTAAAAGCTCCCTCCTGTGACTGGTCCTCCAATGAACTGGTAAAATGTGACGAAATGTACTAAGAGAAATGGTGGAAGCTCTCATTAGTACAGCTAGGTTCAATGCTTCCCATTAGCAGCCCAACGCTAGTAGACTGTGTATATTAAGTTGAGATATGCCAACAGCCCAACATTTTCCCCGCCAAGACTGTAACCATGGAAACTCGCTTACACTTGTATCTAAAGAGCCTTTCTGCATCTTGCCAAAAGCTTTCAAGTGGCCCTGCATGAGTCGACAGAGACAAGAATACGTTGCCACCAGAAATAAACTGCACGAGGTTTCTTGTGTCTTGCAGGAGAGGGAGAGGGGGGGGGGGGAGGGGGGGGGGGGGGGTACTTAGGAGAAACTTACAGCATGCTTCAAATGGTATACTGCAGCACGGCTCTATATAATAGAAACTGTTTGTGGTGAATTATTCGTGAAACTTGATGCTATAACTTTAATGAGTTTGTGCATCAAATTTGATTATAGGACTCTTGAGAGTGATGTACACATCCCCTTGAGGGTGATGTACACATCCCCTTGAGGGTGATGTACACACACCCTTGAGGGTGATGTACACACACCCTTGAGGGTGATGTACACACACCCTTGAGAGTGATGTACACACACCCTTGAGAGTGATGTACACACACCCTTGAGAGTGATGTACACACACCCTTGAGAGTGATGTACACACACCCTTTACCACCTCTCTATTCCCATTCCAGATTGAACCTGACAATAGACCTAGCTTTGAAGAAGTCGTAGACATCTTGGAAGCCATTGTTCTTCCCTGCAAATTCCTGGAAGAGAGAGCTATCGAAGCGGAAGATACCTCCAGCTCTTCTCGGAAAGTTCTCCAGAGCCCTGCATCTGAGCCACTTCTGCATGTGGATGATGTAGGTGTGGCTTTGGATGATGATACGAAAAGTTGTGATCATAAGAGAGAAGTGAAGGAGATCTCCACATCCCCACGGCAGATCCACCAGTGCCATAGAAAATTTGCCAGTATTGGGTCTTCCAATGACAGTTCTTATGATAGTATTGTTGAAGAGGATGGCGGTGGCAATGTAAGTGATGTACAACATACACCTGGACAAAAGTTTGAGTGGGAGAATTATGATGGACGGAGTGAAACTTCCTTTGGGAAAGACACAAGAGTGGAGAGGGACTGTTATGGGCTGGAAATATGTGAGAGACGTAGTGAAAACTGCACTGAGGGAGACACAAAAGTTGTCAGTGACAGTTGTAAAATGGAGGGTGACTCTCAGTGCATTGATGCCGTCGAGAGTGGAGTCTCTCTCATGAATGTGAGTACAGAGCACAATGGCAGATCTATATCTATAGAAAGAACTCAATCTGCTAGCACTGTACAAGGTGGGACAGAGAAGGCTTTGCTTCAGAAGTCTGCTAGTTTAGATTCATCAAAGTGTAGTTTGGGAGCCGGTGATCTTGAGAAGAACCCGAGCATGCAGACACTTGTGGGCACTGATGCAATGGGAAACAGTGAAGGCAGAGAAGTCATGGATGGCAGAGGTGGTGACTCTGGCATTGATCCTGGAGAAGTTGATGTTTTCAAGTTCCCCCTGCAGCAAATCACCACGTTGTCTTCGGTGGAGCAGTCTGGAGTCTTGGGAAACCACACTCCTGTCTGCTCCACAAGTCCAGATTGCCTTCTCTGTGAAGAAGCACCGCTTGCTCACATACTTGGGGACAAACATGTTCGGACGAACAGCGAGAATGACATGCTCGTTTCTCCCCTTTTATCTCCTGCCTCCCCGAGCATGAACCTCCTCGCACAGACGATGAGCGATGAGGAAAGGGACGAGCACAGCAATTTCTCGTTCTCACGCACATCTAGCAGCGACACATCGCATGCAGAAGGCACAGTTTTGATCACTCCCACAGAGCATTCTACAAGTCCATTGGAGCAGAGTTGGGCATCATCGGAAGTCTCGTTCGTTCTGCCAACTCCCTCCACCCCATGGGCTCCACCTTCTTCTCCCATGCCACCGTACACCATGCGCTCGCTCCCTTCCTCCCCTTCTTACCTCCAAACGTCACCCTCTCACTCCCCACACTTTCATCAGTCAAATCATCACAGATACTCCCAAGAGATATCTGGTGGCGTCCACCATCGCCCGTGTTTGAGAAAAACATCTAGACCACCTCAGAGCCATAGAAACTCCGCTCCCTTCTGTGGCCGCGGGATGGACCGGCACGTCAAAGAACTTCAGGATGACTTTGAACAAATGATGAAGCTTCCAAAAATGGTGCACTTTATGGAAAACAGCCGAGAAGTGGATGACCTAGATGACCTTCAGTTGAGGATGGTGCTCTGTACTCGAAAAGGGGGTTGCAGTGAGAGATACAAAAATGTGACGCCGAGAGCAAGATCAAAGAGCAACCCGCCAAGGAAGATATTCACTCACACAAGTGAGGATGGAAAGGAGAGTTCATCGGTAAATGATTACGGTATCAGTTTAAAGCCTGGCCTCCTCGATGCAGGAATGTGTTCGTCTAAGCATTACAAGATTGTGCAGAATAGTCGTACACGTTTGTCTAGTTCTGCACCTGATCTGTCCAAGTTAACAAGCTCATCACTTTCTGCCTCATACAAATGACAAATGTTATATAAAGTCTACATTTTCTGTCTCATATTAGTCCACAGAGAACCTTTCTCGCTGAACATGAATCATTTTTGGAATTCGTCATAATAGCTGCAATATGTCCTGTAACAGCTGATAACATTTTTAGCCAACCTGCACATTTCATCTAGTCATTGTACAGTGTGTTTTCTAATGCAAAATTACTGATCGTGTGACTTATCCAGGTTGTTTTTTACCCTTTACCAATTTACTACATTTTGTGTTGATATAATCTTGGTCAATATTAAAGATAAAGACAGAATTGTAACTCACTAACCCAAGACTTCCCCCACATGCATACAGTAGCCCAGCCCTCCCCCACATGCATACAGTAGCCCAGCCCTCCCCCACATGCATACAGTAGCTCAGCCTTCCCCCACATGCATACAGTAGCCCAGCCTGCCCCCACATGCATATATACAGTAGCCCAGCCCTCCCCCACATGCATACAGTAGCCCAGCCCTCCCCCACATGAATACAGTAGCCCAGCCCTCCGGAGTCCCCCACGTGCATACAGTAGCCCAGTCCTCCCCCACACACATACAGTAGCCCAGCCCTCCCCCACATGCATACAGTAGCCCAGCCCTCCCCCACACACATACAGTAGCCCAGCCTTCCCCCACATGCATACAGTAGCCCAGCCTTCCCCCACATGCATACTGTAGCTCAGCCCTCCCCCACATGCATACAGTAGCCCAGCCTTCCCCCACATGCATACAGTAGCCCAGCCTTCCCCCACATGCATACAGTAGCCCAGCCTTCCCCCACATGCATACAGTAGCCCAGCCTTGCCCCACATGCATACAGTAGCCCAGCCCTCCCCCACATGCATACAGTAGCCCAGCCACCCCCCACATGCATACAGTAGCCTAGCCTTCCCCCATTTTTCATACAGTAGCCCAGCCTTGCCCCACATGCATACAGTAGCCCAGCCCTCCCCCACATGCATACAGTAGCCCAGCCATCCCCCACATGCATACAGTAGCCCAGCCTTCCCCCACATGCATACAGTAGCCCAGCCTTGCCCCACATGCATACAGTAGCCCAGCCCTCCCCCACATGCATACAGTAGCCCAGCCACCCCCCACATGCATACAGTAGCCCAGTCCTCCCCCACATGCATACAGTAGCCCAGCCTTGCCCCACATGCATACAGTAGCCCAGCCCTCCCCCACATGCATACAGTAGCCCAGCCACCCCCCACATGCATACAGTAGCCCAGTCCTCCCCCACATGCATACAGTAGCCCAGCCTTCCCCCACATGCATACAGTAGCCCAGCTCTCCCCCACATGCATACAAACATATACAGGGAACTGGACTCCGCTATTTTTATGCCACATATTAAGTGTTCCTGCCCAGACACTTCCAGCAAAGAAAAAGCTTGCCTTTTCATCCCATTCCTCAGCGCTGCATTCTCTCATGCCCCCGCCCCCGCCCCCCCCAAGTTCTGCCTCCACAAACCTGCTAACCTATCCTCACCCCAAACCTGCTAACCTATCCTCACCCCAAACCTGCTAACCTATCCTCACCCCAAACCTGCTAACCTATCCTCACCCCAAACCTGCTAACCTATCCTCACCCCAAACCTGCTAACCTATCCTCACCCCAAACCTGCTAACCTATCCTCACCCCAAACCTGCTAACCTATCCTCACCCCAAACCTGCTAACCTATCCTCACCCCAAACCTGCTAACCTATCCTCACCCCAAACCTGCTAACCTATCCTCACCCCAAACCTGCTAACCTATCCTCACCCCAAACCTGCTACACCCCCTAGATTGCTTCAGATGACTGGGTATTGGCTTTTGAAATTAGAGAAGGTAAATACAGCCTTAGTGAAATTGGTATGTGTGTGTCATGCCAGTCTCCTCTCATGTTAGAAACTTTCGATAGAAACAGATTTAGTGTGAAAATGTTACGCTATAATTCTGTTGGAATTCTGTTGGCAAGAAGCCAGTGCTTATCTCCCAATAACTCTGTTGGCAAGAAGCCAGTGCTTATCTCTCATGTGTTTCTCAATGACCTATTCTTGTGAGTGCAGAGCTAGCTGGTTGTGGATTGGGTGCATTGGAAGAGTTGTCTGCATGTCTGCAGGGCACGCTCCCTCCTTTATCTCAACCAATGTGGATGGACAAAGAATAATAATCTACAAGTAGTTGTGCACCTACCAAGAATTGTTGCGTAGAAACAGCTGAAGGCTTCAATGACAATGGATAAGCCCATCCTTCTTGTTCGGTGCGACAAAGTTGACACACCTCCTTATAAGAGTGCATCCAATGGCTATGCCGGTATGGGTCATGGATGAGGATGCTAAATAACGCAAGATTTCTCATGTTCCTCATGCCATTCTCAACATCTAGAGTTTCTTTCATCTTATATACAAGCCCCACAATGCTTAAAGAGAACCTCTATATCTAGTATATACCTGCCCAGTTAAAACCAAGAAATGGCTATATACAACTATCCAGAAAGGGAAGTGTGCTCATGTTTTGCCATCTTCCATCATGTGCAATTATGAAGGATCTTCCAACCATGAAAGTTGAAGGTGCTAAGTGTATCTGGCTATGCTCTGCGGCAGACTTGAAGCTGTGCTTCAAACCTCATTATAGAAATCAGCGCTTCGCAAATAAAATAAAAGCAAAGTGCAGGAGACGATGACCTCGTGTGATACAGTCGACTAACTGATCACTTTCTATTTCTGGGTCATATAATTATATATAAGCATGTTGATAATTATTTTTTCCATGACAGCTTTTACAGCACATATTTTAAAAAAATGGAAGAGCTGCTGGTTTAGAATAATGGTGGTAATATTGAATATCGAAGAGATGGTGAAGGCAATAAATGTGTCATTCTTACACTCAATGCCTACAGATGGCCGTCCAATTGACCAGAAGTGTCCTGAACACAAGCCACCAGATTAGACCAGCTGGTGCAAGCTGCTTATGAAAATAAACCACTACCTCTTTCATAGCCCATTTGTAAAACTACAATTGAGAACAAATGTTTTATTTAAGACAGAGCTAAATTAGTAGGTGCAAAAAAAACACTTGTGGTTACCACTTATAGCTCCATAGATTCTGCACCCTCCACGGTATGGACTTGATCTCTAGATCAAAAGATAGGTCTCTCTGTGTGCTCTCTTTTGATACTAAAACATTTTCATAGGTGTAAAGTTACTGGAACTAAAGTGGGGGTATATATATACCTCAAAACCCGAGTGCCCAAGTGCTAGAGAGTTAATGGCTAGACCACAAGTTTAATGGTTTTGAGCCCATTTAAAAACTAACAAATGCAATTGAGAACAAAAGTTTTGTTTAAAAACAGCGACAATTGAGAACAAATGTTTTATTTAAAAACAGTGACAATTGAGAACAAATGTTTTATTTAAAAACAGCGACAATTGAGAACAAATGTTTTGTTTAGAAACGGCGACAATTGAGAACAAATGTTTTGTTTAAAAACGGCGACAATTTGAGAACAAATGTTTTATTTAAAAACAGCGACAATTGAGAACAAATGTTTTATTTAAAAACAGCGACAATTGAGAACAAATGTTTTATTTTAAAAACAGCGACAATTGAGAACAAATGTTTTATTTTAAAAACAGCGACAATTGAGAACAAATGTTTTATTTAAAACCAGCGACAATTGAGAACATTTAAAAACAGCGACAATTGAGAACAAATGTTTTATTTAAAAACAGCGAACAAATGTTTTATTTGCAAACAGCGACAATTGAGAACAAATGTTTTATTTAAAAACAGCGACAATTGAGAACAAATGTTTTATTTAAAAATGGCGACAATTGAGAATTAAAAACAGCGACAATTGAGAACTATATATTAAACTGAGAAGAAATGAAAACAACAATTGAAAACGAATGTCAGGGTTTCTCAGGATTTTTCAAGGAACGGTATGCAGATAGACAGTTAGTGCTACTGTGCAGCCACCCACATTACACTATTGGGGGGGGGGGGGTTATGCCATTACTGACTTGATTGGATGAAGTCAGTTTCTAAAAATTACTTGAGCCTGGAAGCCATTTGGAAATTCCTTACTGGGGTTAGTAGCCCTGGGGATTCCGCACAGTCAGGTCGGCTTCTAAAATAAATAAGCTGAGCCTGCTAACTTCCAGTCATCATACAAGTCGTCATTCATCATCATGGATATCAGAAGATTTCTGAAGAAACTGTACACTGCCTGACTCCATTGACTCAGTTTCTACTGCTATCAGTAAAGTACCCAGGCTTGGAGATGACTCAGTCATCCACACCAAAGAACAGCCAGGAGGCCAAGATGTTGGCAACGATAGGTCAGAGCATAATGGTGCATCTGAGGAGAATCCCACACAGCAGTCCACTTCTGCTGTTACATCAACTTCACTGTCAGAAGAAACAGGCTAGTCAAGTTTCTGTCAGAAAAGGTGTTGGTATGGACAAGAAGCTGAAGCTGAAGTTCCAGCCACACTGGCAAGAGAAATACTCTTGGATAAGTTAAACTCTGTGACCAATGGGATGTTGTGTCAGTACTGTTCCCATATTTACATGGAGGATAGGGAAGTACTGAAGCACACACAGGGAGGGAGTTTGGATTTCTCGCCCAGTGTCCAGTTGGAAAAAGGCACTGGATAAAATGAAAGCACATGAAGCTTCAGCATACAAGGCAGAGTGGCAGAGAACAAACCCAAGTCGAAGGAACTTAATCTTTCAGCTAAAGCAGGGGAAAGAGAGGTACGATGAACATATGAAGCAACACAAGCATGTGTGTACTGATCAAGAAGTTGCTGAGGATCATGTACTTTTTGTGTAAAAAGAAAATAGCACATATTACCAATTTTGATGATGTGGTTCAGGTTATGGTGGAGAACGATGCTGATGAAGTGAGGAAACTTTTAGATAGAGCTCCAACAAATGCCAACCACTGCTCTCATGTGGCCCTAAGTGAGTATCTTGATGCCATCAGCATGTGGATCCAACAAGGTTCCTCAAATCTCTTAAAGAAGATGCATTCCGTTCAATACCCCCACACAGATCCTGAATGAACCTCCTCCCTCCCTGGATGAACCCCTGAATTATGTACACTAGAGAACAAATGACATGCAACTCTATTGGATTGACATGCTAAAAAGAAGGAAGCAAGATTGCACCTGTAGACAACCAGTTGACAATCCTTTACCGTTTAAAATCATGTACATCATCTATGCAATGATTAAGTGGATATGACCTGCACATGCCACACACATGTGGGAGGCATTCAACTATGACCGGCCCAACCCCCCCTCCCAACCCTCCCTGTAACAAGCTCTGCATTCAACACTATTAGAAGACTCACTGTACCGTATCTAAGCACACTAGCCTAGACAACCATATTCATTGTGGTTATTTATATATATATACCTCATTAACAAGAATCTACATTAGACCACGAGCAGCACATGCTGAGATAGCATCCCTCCCAACTAAATAATCAAGGCTACCACTTCAAAAACATTCATTGCCTCTCTATTACAATCATATTCATCAACTCCACTCTGATTCAATCATATTCATCACCTCCACTCTGATTCAATCATATTCACCACCTCCACTCTGATTCAATCATCATCACCTCCACTTTGTTTCAATCATATTCATCACCTCCACTTTGTTTCAATCATATTCACCACCTCCACTCTGATTCAATCATATTCATCACCTCCACTTTGTTTCGATCATACTCATCACCTCCACGCTGATTCAATCATCATCACCTCCACTTTGTTTCAATCATATTCATCACCTCCACTTTGTTTCAATCATATTCACCACCTCCACTCTGATTCAATCATATTCATCACCTCCACTTTGTTTCAATCATATTCATCACCTTCACTCTTTTTCAATCATTGCTCTTCACAAAGCCACAAGGTCCAATGCAAAGAGGAGCCTTGCAGCTAGACATGCCTTGAGGGGAACGCTGCACAGAGAAAACTAGATGGCCATTATCAATCCCATGCTAGACCATTTAAACAACAGGGTGTCATGATACCCTTAACCAGTGTTTAGACAACACCGAGGGTCAAGAAGGCGGAGCTAGGATGTGATGCAAAAGTTGACAATGAAAACTACAATAGGAGTAAACAAAACACACAACATTTTGTAAACAACAACAAAACAACAACAACAACATTGCTGCATCTTATTAGTCTCCTCTACTTGCTGTCTGTTCTCTAATATTGTTTATTAGTGAGTCCGGTACGCACAAACACCATTTAGAGCATCTATATACCTGAAACGTCGAGTGAGTAAATTCAATTTGATTATCAAGTAATTATATCTGTACTAGGTCAACTGAGAATTTGTTGAGACTATACACCACAAGTTTTTTTTATCCAAGCCTGTCCTAGAGGGGGCATATGCACAGTAGTCTATAGCTGTCATTAGAAGTCAATGGCGTCGTGTGAGTTTTGACCTTTGACTTATTGAAAAGAACTTATTGAAAAGAGCTCCATGAGAGGGAAACAGGCAAAACAAACATGAATATATTGCACATGGCAGTAGGAACCCTTGGTTTGAAATACCAGAGCATCCCCCCCCACCTATAATACTGCAGATACAAATATATTGTACTTACTGTCCAAGAGTATCGCTATATGACCAATGATATTTGTAATTACAATAATGGAAAAATCTCATGGAAATGAAAACTCTTTGACACATAATCCTTTACCAAATGTGATATACACTGCTATATATAGATTTGTAGAGAAACAAATATCCATGACAACAGAATCCATGACAACAGAAAGACATTCTTCCTTCCGATTTGGTAAGCCACAATGTTTATTTATTTATAGAGTTGTTCAGAAAAGTTACCTAAACTTATTCATGTTGTCTTGCGGCCACAATGAAATATTATATACTTCACTGTGTAGTTTTAGTCTAATGAGGTTGAGGGACGTGCCCATCAACGTAGAAGTTCCTGGAGATAGCTGGAATAGTGAGCACCATCCCTTCCATCTCCTTGTTCAGTATAATCTGACAACCTGCAGAGAAAATCCATAAGCACCAATATTGCATTAAACAAGGGACAACTCTCGTGCTGTTACCATTACATCATACAATTACATCATATCACAAGCAACTACCTAGTCCCAGATCTCTATACATGTTGTTATTTGCAGGGAGGGAGGAAGGGGGGGAGTGCGTAGGGGGAAGGGTGGGCGGGGTGGGGGTCAAAATTATTCTCTTGCCTCCACCCACATTTAAAGGCAACACAGAAAAAAAGGGAAGAATCAGAAGTAAGGCTCATCTCTCACTCTACAAGTGACCATCATAAGTACTAGTAAAAAAAGGGAAGAATCAGAAGTAAGGCTCATCTCTCACTCTACAAGTGACCATCATAAGTACTAGTCCAGACTCATCTCTCACTCTACAAGTGACCATCATAAGTACTAGTCCAGACTCATCTCTCACTCTACAAGTGACCATCATAAGTACTAGTCCAGACTCATCTCTCACTCTACAAGTGACCATCATAAGTACTAGCCAGACTCATCTCACTCTACAAGTGACCATCATAAGTACTAGTCCAGACTCATCTCTCACTCTACAAGTGACCATCATAAGTACTAGCCCAGACTCATCTCTCACTCTACAAGTGACCATCATAAGTACTAGTCCAGACTCATCTCTCACTCTACAAGTGACCATCATAAGTACTAGTCCAGGCTCATCTCTCACTCTACAAGTGACCATCATAAGTACTAGTCCAGGCTCATCTCTCACTCTACAAGTGACCATCATAAGTACTAGTCCAGGCTCACCTCTCACTCTACAAGTGACCATCATAAGTACTAGTCCAGACTCATCTCTCACTCTACAAGTGGCCATCATAAGTACTAGTCCTGACTCATCTCTCACCCTACAAGTGACCATCATAAGTACTAGTCCAGGCTCATCTCTCACTCTACAAGTGACCATCATAAGTACTAGTCCAGGCTCATCTCTCACTCTACAAGTGACCATCATAAGTACTAGTCCAGACTCATCTCTCACTCTACAAGTGACCATCATAAGTACTAGTCCAGACTCACCTCTCACTCTACAAGTGACCATCATAAGTACTAGCCCAGACTCACCTCTCACTCTACAAGTGACCATCATAAGTACTAGTCCAGACTCATCTCTCACTCTACAAGTGGCCATCATAAGTACTAGTCCTGACTCATCTCTCACCCTACAAGTGACCATCATAAGTACTAGTCCAGGCTCATCTCTCACTCTACAAGTGACCATCATAAGTACTAGTCCAGGCTCATCTCTCACTCTACAAGTGACCATCATAAGTACTAGTCCAGACTCATCTCTCACTCTACAAGTGACCATCATAAGTACTAGTCCAGACTCACCTCTCACTCTACAAGTGACCATCATAAGTACTAGCCCAGACTCACCTCTCACTCTACAAGTGACCATCATAAGTACTAGTCCAGACTCATCTCTCACTCTACAAGTGACCATCATAAGTACTAGCACAGACTCATCTCTCACTCTACAAGTGACCATCATAAGTACTAGCCCAGACTCATCTCTCACTCTACAAGTGACCATCATAAGTACTAGTCCAGACTCATCTCTCACTCTACAAGTGACCATCATAAGTACTAGTCCAGACTCATCTCTCACTCTACAAGTGACCATCATAAGTACTAGTCCAGACTCATCTCTCACTCTACAAGTGACCATCATAAGTACTAGCACAGACTCATCTCTCACTCTACAAGTGACCATCATAAGTACTAGTCCAGACTCATCTCTCACTCTACAAGTGACCATCATAAGTACTAGTCCAGACTCATCTCTCACTCTACAAGTGACCATCATAAGTACTAGCACAGACTCATCTCTCACTCTACAAGTGACCATCATAAGTACTAGTCCAGACTCATCTCTCACTCTACAAGTGACCATCATAAGTACTAGTCCAGGCTCATCTCTCACTCTACAAGTGACCATCATAAGTACTAGTCCAGACTCATCTCTCACTCTACAAGTGACCATCATAAGTACTAGCCCAGACTCATCTCTCACTCTACAAGTGACCATCATAAGTACTAGTCCAGACTCATCTCTCACTCTACAAGTGACCATCATAAGTACTAGTCCAGACTCATCTCTCACTCTACAAGTGACCATCATAAGTACTAGCACAGACTCATCTCTCACTCTACAAGTGACCATCATAAGTACTAGTCCAGACTCATCTCTCACTCTACAAGTGACCATCATAAGTACTAGTCCAGACACATCTCTCACTCTACAAGTGACCATCATAAGTACTAGTCCAGACTCATCTCTCACTCTACAAGTGACCATCATAAGTACTAGCACAGACTCATCTCTCACTCTACAAGTGACCATCATAAGTACTAGTCCAGGCTCATCTCTCACTCTACAAGTGACCATCATAAGTACTAGTCCAGGCTCATCTCTCACTCTACAAGTGACCATCATAAGTACTAGTCCAGGCTCATCTCTCACTCTACAAGTGACCATCATAAGTACTAGTCCAGACTCATCTCTCACTCTACAAGTGACCATCATAAGTACTAGTCCAGACTCATCTCTCACTCTACAAGTGACCATCATAAGTACTAGTCCAGACTCATCTCTCACTCTACAAGTGACCATCATAAGTACTAGTCCAGACTCATCTCTCACTCTACAAGTGACCATCATAAGTACTAGTCCAGACTCATCTCTCACTCTACAAGTGACCATCATAAGTACTAGTCCAGGCTCATCTCTCACTCTACAAGTGACCATCATAAGTACTAGCCCAGACTCATCTCTCACTCTACAAGTGACCATCATAAGTACTAGCACAGACTCATCTCTCACTCTACAAGTGGCCATCATAAGTACTAGTCCAGACTCATCTCTCACTCTACAAGTGACCATCATAAGTACTAGTCCAGGCTCATCTCTCACTCTACAAGTGACCATCATAAGTACTAGTCCAGGCTCATCTCTCACTCTACAAGTGACCATCATAAGTACTAGCACAGACTCATCTCTCACTCTACAAGTGACCATCATAAGTACTAGTCCAGGCTCATCTCTCACTCTACAAGTGACCATCATAAGTACTAGTCCAGACTCATCTCTCACTCTACAAGTGACCATCATAAGTACTAGTCCAGACTCATCTCTCACTCTACAAGTGACCATCATAAGTACTAGTCCAGACTCATCTCTCACTCTACAAGTGACCATCATAAGTACTAGTCCAGACTCATCTCTCACTCTACAAGTGACCATCATAAGTACTAGCACAGGCTCATCTCTCACTCTACAAGTGACCATCATAAGTACTAGTCCAGACTCATCTCTCACTCTACAAGTGACCATCATAAGTACTAGTCCAGACTCATCTCTCACTCTACAAGTGACCATCATAAGTACTAGTCCAGACTCATCTCTCACTCTACAAGTGACCATCATAAGTACTAGTCCAGACTCATCTCTCACTCTACAAGTGACCATCATAAGTACTAGTCCAGGCTCATCTCTCACTCTACAAGTGACCATCATAAGTACTAGTCCAGGCTCATCTCTCACTCTACAAGTGACCATCATAAGTACTAGCACAGGCTCATCTCTCACTCTACAAGTGACCATCATAAGTACTAGCACAGACTCATCTCTCACTCTACAAGTGACCATCATAAGTACGAGCCCAGACTCATCTCTCACTCTACAAGTGACCATCATAAGTACTAGTCCAGACTCATCTCTCACTCTACAAGTGACCATCATAAGTACTAGTCCAGACTCATCTCTCACTCTACAAGTGACCATCATAAGTACTAGTCCAGGCTCATCTCTCAATCTACAAGTGACCATCATAAGTACTAGTCCAGGCTCATCTCTCAATCTACAAGTGACCATCATAAGTACTAGCACAGACTCATCTCTCACTCTACAAGTGACCATCATAAGTACTAGCCCAGACTCATCTCTCACTCTACAAGTGACCATCATAAGTACTAGTCCAGACTCATCTCTCACTCTACAAGTGACCATCATAAGTACTAGTCCAGACTCATCTCTCACTCTACAAGTGACCATCATAAGTACTAGTCCAGACTCATCTCTCACTCTACAAGTGACCATCATAAGTACTAGTCCAGACTCATCTCTCACCCTACAAGTGACCATCATAAGTACTAGTCCTGACTCATCTCTCACCCTACAAGTGACCATCATAAGTACTAGTCCAGGCTCATCTCTCACTCTACAAGTGACCATCATAAGTACTAGTCCAGGCTCATCTCTCACTCTACAAGTGACCATCATAAGTACTAGTCCAGACTCATCTCTCACTCTACAAGTGACCATCATAAGTACTAGTCCAGACTCACCTCTCACTCTACAAGTGACCATCATAAGTACTAGCCCAGACTCACCTCTCACTCTACAAGTGACCATCATAAGTACTAGTCCAGACTCATCTCTCACTCTACAAGTGACCATCATAAGTACTAGCACAGACTCATCTCTCACTCTACAAGTGACCATCATAAGTACTAGTCCAGACTCATCTCTCACTCTACAAGTGACCATCATAAGTACTAGTCCAGGCTCATCTCTCACTCTACAAGTGACCATCATAAGTACTAGTCCAGACTCATCTCTCACTCTACAAGTTACCATCATAAGTACTAGCCCAGACTCATCTCTCACTCTACAAGTGACCATCATAAGTACTAGTCCAGACTCATCTCTCACTCTACAAGTGACCATCATAAGTACTAGTCCAGACTCATCTCTCACTCTACAAGTGACCATCATAAGTACTAGCACAGACTCATCTCTCACTCTACAAGTGACCATCATAAGTACTAGTCCAGACTCATCTCTCACTCTACAAGTGACCATCATAAGTACTAGTCCAGACACATCTCTCACTCTACAAGTGACCATCATAAGTACTAGTCCAGACTCATCTCTCACTCTACAAGTGACCATCATAAGTACTAGCACAGACTCATCTCTCACTCTACAAGTGACCATCATAAGTACTAGTCCAGGCTCATCTCTCACTCTACAAGTGACCATCATAAGTACTAGTCCAGGCTCATCTCTCACTCTACAAGTGACCATCATAAGTACTAGTCCAGGCTCATCTCTCACTCTACAAGTGACCATCATAAGTACTAGTCCAGACTCATCTCTCACTCTACAAGTGACCATCATAAGTACTAGTCCAGACTCATCTCTCACTCTACAAGTGACCATCATAAGTACTAGTCCAGACTCATCTCTCACTCTACAAGTGACCATCATAAGTACTAGTCCAGACTCATCTCTCACTCTACAAGTGACCATCATAAGTACTAGTCCAGACTCATCTCTCACTCTACAAGTGACCATCATAAGTACTAGTCCAGGCTCATCTCTCACTCTACAAGTGACCATCATAAGTACTAGCCCAGACTCATCTCTCACTCTACAAGTGACCATCATAAGTACTAGCACAGACTCATCTCTCACTCTACAAGTGGCCATCATAAGTACTAGTCCAGACTCATCTCTCACTCTACAAGTGACCATCATAAGTACTAGTCCAGGCTCATCTCTCACTCTACAAGTGACCATCATAAGTACTAGTCCAGGCTCATCTCTCACTCTACAAGTGACCATCATAAGTACTAGCACAGACTCATCTCTCACTCTACAAGTGACCATCATAAGTACTAGTCCAGGCTCATCTCTCACTCTACAAGTGACCATCATAAGTACTAGTCCAGACTCATCTCTCACTCTACAAGTGACCATCATAAGTACTAGTCCAGACTCATCTCTCACTCTACAAGTGACCATCATAAGTACTAGTCCAGACTCATCTCTCACTCTACAAGTGACCATCATAAGTACTAGTCCAGACTCATCTCTCACTCTACAAGTGACCATCATAAGTACTAGTCCAGGCTCATCTCTCACTCTACAAGTGACCATCATAAGTACTAGCACAGGCTCATCTCTCACTCTACAAGTGACCATCATAAGTACTAGTCCAGACTCATCTCTCACTCTACAAGTGACCATCATAAGTACTAGCCCAGACTCATCTCTCACTCTACAAGTGACCATCATAAGTACTAGTCCAGACTCATCTCTCACTCTACAAGTGACCATCATAAGTACTAGTCCAGGCTCATCTCTCACTCTACAAGTGACCATCATAAGTACTAGTCCAGGCTCATCTCTCACTCTACAAGTGACCATCATAAGTACTAGCACAGGCTCATCTCTCACTCTACAAGTGACCATCATAAGTACTAGCACAGACTCATCTCTCACTCTACAAGTGACCATCATAAGTACGAGCCCAGACTCATCTCTCACTCTACAAGTGACCATCATAAGTACTAGTCCAGACTCATCTCTCACTCTACAAGTGACCATCATAAGTACTAGTCCAGACTCATCTCTCACTCTACAAGTGACCATCATAAGTACTAGTCCAGGCTCATCTCTCAATCTACAAGTGACCATCATAAGTACTAGTCCAGGCTCATCTCTCAATCTACAAGTGACCATCATAAGTACTAGCACAGACTCATCTCTCACTCTACAAGTGACCATCATAAGTACTAGCCCAGACTCATCTCTCACTCTACAAGTGACCATCATAAGTACTAGTCCAGACTCATCTCTCACTCTACAAGTGACCATCATAAGTACTAGTCCAGACTCATCTCTCACTCTACAAGTGACCATCATAAGTACTAGTCCAGACTCATCTCTCACTCTACAAGTGACCATCATAAGTACTAGTCCAGACTCATCTCTCACCCTACAAGTGACCATCATAAGTACTAGTCCTGACTCATCTCTCACCCTACAAGTGACCATCATAAGTACTAGTCCAGGCTCATCTCTCACTCTACAAGTGACCATCATAAGTACTAGTCCAGGCTCATCTCTCACTCTACAAGTGACCATCATAAGTACTAGTCCAGACTCATCTCTCAATCTACAAGTGACCATCATAAGTACTAGTCCAGACTCAACCTCTCACTCTACAAGTGACCATCATAAGTACTAGCCCAGACTCACCTCTCACTCTACAAGTGACCATCATAAGTACTAGTCCAGACTCATCTCTCACTCTACAAGTGACCATCATAAGTACTAGCACAGACTCATCTCTCACTCTACAAGTGACCATCATAAGTACTAGCCCAGACTCATCTCTCACTCTACAAGTGACCATCATAAGTACTAGTCCAGACTCATCTCTCACTCTACAAGTGACCATCATAAGTACTAGTCCAGACTCATCTCTCACTCTACAAGTGACCATCATAAGTACTAGTCCAGACTCATCTCTCACTCTACAAGTGACCATCATAAGTACTAGCACAGACTCATCTCTCACTCTACAAGTGACCATCATAAGTACTAGTCCAGACTCATCTCTCACTCTACAAGTGACCATCATAAGTACTAGTCCAGACTCATCTCTCACTCTACAAGTGACCATCATAAGTACTAGCCAGACTCATCTCTCACTCTACAAGTGACCATCATAAGTACTAGTCCAGACTCATCTCTCACTCTACAAGTGACCATCATAAGTACTAGCACAGACTCATCTCTCACTCTACAAGTGACCATCATAAGTACTAGTCCAGACTCATCTCTCACTCTACAAGTGACCATCATAAGTACTAGTCCAGACTCATCTCTCACTCTACAAGTGACCATCATAAGTACTAGTCCAGACTCATCTCTCACTCTACAAGTGACCATCATAAGTACTAGTCCAGACTCATCTCTCACTCTACAAGTGACCATCATAAGTACTAGCCCAGACTCATCTCTCACTCTACAAGTGACCATCATAAGTACTAGTCCAGACTCATCTCTCACTCTACAAGTGACCATCATAAGTACTAGCACAGACTCATCTCTCACTCTACAAGTGACCATCATAAGTACTAGCCCAGACTCATCTCTCACTCTACAAGTG